>VWZG01003989.1:38259-184000 GCA_013396735.1 Grallaria varia
CCCCAGATCCCCCCTGCCCCAGGGATCCCTGACAGGGACCACAGCAAGGCTCTCAGGGCTCTCTGTGCCCAACAGAACATTTTTCCCTTGTGGTTTTTATTGGTTAAATTATGGGTGTTATGAAGCAAAGAGTTCTCCCTGTATCATACCGGTTTGATAAATGAGGTGGAAACTATTATATAAACAATTATTTTTTTTCTGAATTTTCTCCTGCTTTCATATATAAAAGTGTGCTTTCATTATTGATTTTTTTGATCATAAACTACAGACGTGTTTTCTCTCGGGCTTCTGGTTTTAATATCCAAAGGGATCAGTGATAAAATACATGACTTATTAGGACTTGTGTGTACAGACTTCTAAAAAGAAAAAAAAAAACCACAATGAAGATAGTCATTGAACGTGCACCCAAAATGAATGGGAGCTTTGTCAAGGAGAGTGGAATTAGCTGTGTGGGTATTTTGAAGGCTTATACATCACGTTGTGACAAAATAAATGGGATGGTAAAAGTGAGGGGATGCAATCTTCAAAGTCATCACGTCGAGCAACCACCAGCCTCGTTCACCACGAGTGTGCCGTGTGTACTCTGTCCCATGCAAAAATGTCCTTCACAAAACGGGCCAATTATAACCTGAATATTAATATTTTACTTCAACGAAGGGGGAAAACTCCGAATTAATTCTTTTTTGCCGATATTTTTCCTGTGACATATTATCGAGTTTGGAGAATGGTTTTTAAATTGCATTACTTAGGTCTCTATATCATCTCCAGAACGTGCAGGCGTTTGACACTGGCATATCGGTTTATCTGATCCTTTTGAAAACATGTCACCTTCTTTCAAGACATGTTGTTATAGAAACATACCTTGATGGATTAGGTCTTTGAGTCTTGTCTGCTCTGATCCTATTCAATGCACAGAGTGGTGTCACGTTTGCTGACACGTAGAATTGGTTGAAAGGTTTGAAATTTGCTTACACGGAGGCAGAAATCCAAGGCTTTAATAACAGATTCTCTTGATTCCAAATCTGAATGAGGCTGATAATCACCTGCTGAGCTTAGAAACTTGGGGGGATCTTTAAAATTGGTGTGTTTCGTATATCCCTTCCTATGCATGAGCAAAGCTGGTTGGTACCAGGAGTTCCAGTCCCATACTCATGTGTGTGTCAATCCTTTAAATTTGCTAAATGCTTTTATTGAGATGTTGTTACACCAAACCAGTGCCAACAGTACCATATATTAATACTATTTATTAATGAATCCACTTGGGCAGTGCATCCAATGGAGCCCAATCTGGGACAAAGCCATTGGGGGTTTCGTTGTCTTATCAAACCTTTTCTTATCACAGATACTGTGGCAAGATTTTCCCGAGATCTGCAAACCTAACACGCCACCTGAGGACTCACACTGGAGAGCAGCCCTATAGGTACCACGACCCCTCACCCCTGTCTGTGCTGTGGTCACAAGGTCTCTAAGGTCCCTTCCAACCCAAAGTATTCCATGGTTGGGAATGGGTGTTCAGCATCCTCTCTGGGCCAGCTCCACGCCTTCATCCTTAGCATTGATGACCCACCGTTGCCTTTTGGTCACAGAGTTTTTTGTATTCAATGCTGATATTCAAGTGTTGGAGCTGCATGAAGGGGGGGAATTTTTGGTCCTAGTTATTGAAATTCTTTTGGCTGAGGCAGCTCCCCAGCACTGTCCACAAGTCCTGCTTTGCTGGTGGGATGGCTGGCACTGCTGAACCAACATGATTGAAGTGATGTCCAATAGGGCTCATGGGCATATTTTCTCTTGGAAAAATGTTTTTATTTCGAGTCCTGTGGTGTTATTTGCAGCCTAAAGTTGGGTGATTTGTCAATCATCTGATTTCTGAAAGGTCCTGGTTGCAAAGGCCACTGTATTTATTTGCTTCCTGCCTGATCTGGATCCTTTCTGAGGTCTGCTTAACCAAAAACCCGTGTGGGTGTACTCTCCTGTTGATAAGAATGTGGATGTGATACTGAATCCAGGACAGTCACAGGCAGTAATGTCTATAGAAACTTCACTTTATTGAAAATGAAAGACTAATTTAAACTGGAAAGAAGCCAGTTCACGTTCCAGTAAAACAAATGCACAGATTTCTGCATTTTACGAGCTGTAAAGAGCAGAGTAAGCTCGTTGTTTGTGAGGAAACAATGTGTTTTTTTGCCTCTGGTCTCTTTGGGAAATAAGATTCGCATCTAATTTTATTGAAGGAAGGTCTCGAGGCATGTTAAACCCCGTGCACTGCATAAAAGCCACAAGCAATTAGTAGCATAATGGACGATTTCAGCACTGAAAAAAATTTGACATCATTGACAAGCGTAAGGGAGGCACAGGAGAAGTAAAAGATTGGAAAAGTAAAGTGGTGAAGACTGTTGGCTACTTGCCAGCTGGAGAATTTGGAATAGTTATAGAATGACTTAGTAATGGCTTAAAGAGCAATACAGTAAAGGCTTTAGGGACTCCAAATCACTACAGAGTATGAAAATTGATGCCTCTGGTACCAGAGTGATAGACTAAACTACTCACATTGGCACGATATTAAAGGTTGGGATTGTTTATTGCTGGTTTTTGCAAGATAACCAAATTTCCTCTGGGATTAGCAATCAAGCAAGCTAATTCCTCAAGAAAAGATTTAATCATGGAGTATAATTTAGAATAGGAAAAGAAATAGCCTTTTTTACCTTATTTGAGCATTAGAAGAGATCTGTTTCATGTTTTTTCCAAAAGTGTTTAATTGTATTGTATTGGCAGCACATGAAACAACAGAGTTATTGCTCTACTGTTTTCAAACTTCCCAACTTTGCGTGCAACAGTTTTAAAAACATGGGACTCAATTACCATAGCTAATTTGATACCATTAACTCTGAAATATTATGCTTACTCCTAAAGGCAGTATTTAAAATATAAAGCCTAATGTGAATTAAAGCTGAAAAACCAACCACAGAAATGAAGTGTCCATTCCAAGAGCACGGCTCTCCAGTTATTCAGCCAAAATTTGTCCTTATTTCAGGGAGGATTGTGCCTCAGTAGGGACCAGGGAACTGCAGCTGGGTACCGAGACCGGGCCCAGGAGGTGCTTCATGTCTCAAAGGACAAATCTTACATTTCCAGCTACTAACAAACCCTTTTCCACCCGCTTGTTTTCATTTGTTGTTTTTTTTTTTTTTTCCCTTTTAGATGCAAATACTGTGACAGATCCTTTAGCATATCCTCTAACCTGCAGAGACATGTGCGTAACATCCACAATAAAGAGAAGCCATTCAAGTGTCACTTGTGTGACAGGTGTTTTGGGCAACAAACCAATCTTGACAGACATCTAAAGAAGCACGAGAATGGGAACATGTCTGGTATGTGTGTCTTCTCCCTCCCCAGCCCACCCTGTGGGCCATGTCCAGGGGCTGCGCCTTCCCTGCCGGCGCTGCCGGGTGTCCGCAGGCGCACGACGAGGTGGGGGTTGGAAAATATGTAAGTGCCTGAGCTCTGCTGACATTTAAAGTGCTCTGAAAATCCCAGCGTAAACTCTCCCCTTGTATAACTTAAGACCACTGGATGATGTCTTGTCTTTTGGTTTTAATTAAGCCAACCTATAGCGTTTGGAGAACAGACCGGGAAAATTGGTTTAATCCCATGGCCGCAATCACTCGGCTCTCTCAATAGGAGTCCTAGATTTAGAGTCTCAGGGGGCACTCTGAAAGATTTTCTTGGCACCTTCTAAAATATTCCCACTGTCAGGAGCTGAAAAGTGCTGCCTGTTATGGAGGTAATGGTGCCTCTCAGGGCCCAGAGCAGATCGGTGACCGCTCGGCAGCGGCAAAGGCAGCGGCAGGGAGGGGATGTCATCGGTGTGGTTGGGGGATCTGCAGGGTTTAGTGCAAACCCTCTCTGTGGTCCTTCCAGGCTGCGTCTCACCACAGTGGAAATGGCCAGGTGTGCGTGCAGTGAATGCAGAGCTGTCCCTTTCCCGGTGCTCGGAGGGACACGTCTGCTCCCTCAGTGCTAATGAACCTCGGCGATTGTGTCAATGGCTGTTGCGCATTATAAGCAAATCTGCACAATTAGTAGCTTTAATGAAGTTCTGTTTGCTCAGTTCGGCCACTGGTCTAAGAAAGACAGTTACTAATTGAGAGTTTTGGCATCACAAGGAACAGGAGGGAGATGTTGAAATAGATACTTGGCAAAAGAGATTATAAAGGATGGAAATGGCACCCAGGATGCAACCGGTCCTTTTGACTGGAAACCACCTCTGCCTGAGTGTACTATACTTCCTTTCTAATTGCTGGCTTTATGGCCAAAAGTGATAGATCACTCTGACCAACTTTTTCTGACTCTCACCTGTTTTAAGCATAGTTTCAATTTCATTTTGATTTAAATGGTTAAATGTAGAAAATATAAAAGAGCAGTAACCGAAGTCCTATGTTTTGCATTAAGGTACTGCAACCTCTTCACCTCACTCAGAACTGGAAAGCACAGGGGCGATCCTCGATGACAAGGAAGACTCTTACTTCACAGAAATTAGGAATTTTATTGGAAACAGCAACCACAACAATCAGTCCCCCCGAAACTCAGAGGAGAGGTGAGTTGTGTCTAACGTGCGTTCAAAAGGTGCCACTGCTCCTATTCCAGGTTTGCAGGCTAAGCCTAATTTTTCACTTTTGGTGATGTCTGGGACCAGAGCTATTTTAGAATCTGGTTGCTTCAGTGGTCACTTTGGTGTCTTACGGAGAGAAATGTCTTGACTCTCTCCCCATGAAGATATTCCAGGTGGCAGATACTGCACAGAAGGTTCTGTCTGTGAACACATTTCTCTTTATATCAGGAGCTCTCGTTCGTTTAAGTCTGTTGAAAAATTCCATTTGTGGCAGAACAGGTGAATTCTACATCCTGTGGCTAAATGTGTGGAGCCTTAGGATTTAAATACAACATAAATGTGTAATTAATAAAGTAGACTAAGCTAAACTCTTGGATCAAGTGAAAGATTGTAAGTGAAAGTCCTTTCCCGTAAGTAACTCAATCCCAAGAAAGATGCTGACTCGCCAAAAGCCCGTGAGGCTGCGGGTAGGGGTTGGTCGTCCACAGTCCTCCAGCATGTGAGAGAATTTTTTCTACCAAGATTTATTAAGTATATGGGTGTTTGAATTCTTCTGAACTAAGAGAAGAGAGACCACTTCTAAATGTTTTCAGCTAATAAAAGTGCAGCTAAGCAGAAAAGGCTGTGGGATGGATACACACATGAGCCCCACATATTTCTTGGGGACTTGGTGTTGCATTATGCATTATTTGCCCTTTTGTATTGGCCGTTTCATTATCAACATCAAAAAATTCTTACTGTTGGTGACAAACTTCACTGTCTTCTCAATTTCCAGATGCTTTTGTGAAGGGATAAAAATGGTGGCCATAACACAATTTCCACAAAAGTATTGGATTAAGTGATTACATGCATATTCAAATTTCATTCCATCTTGATTGGCAATGAGGGTTTGGGATTTTTTTCCTCGCACATCTGGTCTCAACATGTCCTCCGACAGGAAGTCAGCAAAGTGGAAAGGTTGCTGGGTTGTGCAGTGTTTCCTTTCTAAATTTGGCACTTCAGACTGCTCTTGACGGATATTTTATCCCTGGCAAATTGCTGCATTTGAAAGCATAATTAGAGAATCTGTTTTCTTAATCACATGGCTTTTGTTACTTTGGTTGTAGTCCATCTCCCTTTCATTTCTAGCAGCCTCAATTGAGCATAACATGCAAGTTGGCAGCCCAAACTGTGTTCAACGATTTCTTATTTCTGCCTATTTAAATAAAAGATGATAAAGAGATATTGCTCTGATGATCTTAGACTTAGAGGGGGGTGGCTGCTTCAGCAGTCCCTGCTCTGCACAACCTCAGATATTTTGATACTGCGATAAAGACAGACCATTCCCTAGAGCACTTTTTTTTTTAATGTAACACTAAACTCATGACAGTCTGCTGGGATTTGCTCGGAAAATAGATGCAACCGTATTGTGTTTAGGAAAACGAAGCTGCTGTTGTGTGAGAAGCCAGCTTTGCTTGTTTACACTCCTCAGAAATCCGTCTGTTACAGCATCAAGTCACACGTTAGACCCCGACTAAGCTGGTAGGGCTCATCTTATCTTGCCCCAGCTTTTGGTGTGTCCCACATTGTCCCGCACAGTTTGAAGCACACCGAGTCTGAAGCAAACTGCGTGTGGACAATAAGGTTTCCATTTTTATCACTGTATTCCTGGAAGAGTTAAGGACCTTTTGCACAATGAGAACAATAGATGAATCAAGGTCTCTGTGCTGCATAGCGTGGCAGGGCAGATACGCTGGTAGCATGAATTTGGGGGGCTCCACCGAGTGCAGCCCCTTTACACCACGAGCACCTCTGGATGGGCATTTGTTGACATGGGAGTACCAGATTTCCTTAGATCTCATGGTGGATGCAACGCAGCTCTGGATGCTCCAAGTCCTACACGGTTGAGACCATTACCAAACAAACCCCTACTTCAACGTGGGTGTTATGTCCTTGATAAAAATCCCATAGGAAGTGGTTAAAGAAGTCATTGTCTGAAAGCAAAGGACAGCATAATAACAGCGCATCGGCCAAATGGTTTTCCATGTGTGTATTGCTGTAATTACTCATTTAGTAAGGATAAAAGCACTTAAAATGCTGTATGACCTTTCTTTTCATTACTTCTTACCCTTCAAATCAGTTCATAATCTAGTTCAGAGTGGAGGCAGCACTGCAGACCACTCTGCAGGTCTTCAGCTGAAGTCCCATAGGTTCCCATGTATGAAATCCATACGTTCAGTGAAGCAGTATCAAGTGGTGGCTTCCAAATGGGTGGTAGTGTGCAAAATTAATTACGCATGTAATTTTGACTTTAAAACTCTGAATGTGGTATTGGATGTCATTTTATAAAAATGCCAGATCTGATTTTCAGCATTTCTTGGCCCCTACAGCTTCTGTTAAAAGGCAGTGAGTTGTTTTGCCCAGACTACATGTATGATTGGAAACATGAGATGAAATAATGCATGAGAAAATTTGGAATGGATATCTCAACATACCTCTGTTTGAACAGTAGTTTTTGCAGGATAGCAGGAAAACCCCATGCTGCTGGTGCCGTAACGTCCCACTGATTTTTGAGTGGAATTTTCTCCATTGCTGCCTGAATGTCTGAAGCTAAGCAAGATATAAAAGACAGAAATCACTTTATTCTGCTGGGACAGGTCCTTTTCAGATCTGCCTCCATGAGTCTGCTGGTGAGGAGCTTTCATATCTGATTTGTGTTTATAGCTTGAGGTTGTTTTGATACTTTCAGAATGAATGGCAGCCACTTTAAGGATGAAAAAGCCATGGTAGCCAGCCAGAACTCGGACCTGTTGGATGATGAAGAGGCAGAAGATGAAGTCATGATGGATGAAGAAGACGAAGAGAGTGAAATGGCGGGGAAGGCAATCAAAGAGCCCGTCACGAGTGACATGCACGAGGGCACTCCGGAGGAGGATTACGAGGAAACGAGTACTTTGGACATGAACTGCAAAGCTTCCCCTGGCAGGTTGGTTCCTTCCGGGTATTGGTGTGCCCGATAAACGGAATGCAAACAATAAGCCATACAGGAGTGCCAGCACCAAACCGTGCCGTGGGAACTGGTCCGCGGTAGCCGACTTCCCACTTACAATAGCAACGTACGTCCGTGTTTGGGTCGAGACCAGCCCTGTTTTCAGCCTCTCCATGCAATCCATAGACCTTGTTAGGAAAATGAGCTGTGCTTGGGGAGCTATTGTTGAGTTCTGGGTGAGACAGGAAACAGGGCTGAGACAGTTTTGTGGGAGAGACGTTATCTGCTCCATGAACCGTCCTGGATCTCCTGGAATGGTCTTGTGAAGGACTGTGGAGACACCAGGAGAGAGACCAACTGTCCCTCGCCCACTTCCACTGCCCACCCTTGCTTTGGAACAGAAAAGGGAATTCCTTTTGTTTCAGGATCACCGTTCCATGAGCCAAGTTGGTTTATGAATGTGAAAAAAGGGGGAAAAGCTCAGATGGGTAAATCTGAGAAGGGAACACAGAGAGGATCGTTTAAATGACATTAAAACCTCCGTGGTGTTTTTGCAGGTATAAAGAAGAGGAGTATAATAAGACTGGACTTTCAGCTTTGGACCACATAAGGCACTTCACAGATAGCCTCAAAATGAGGAAAATGGAAGAAAATCAATACAGTGAAGCTGAATTGGCAGCTTTCAATGCTTCCCAGCTGCCAGAGGACCTCAAGCAACCGTTGTACAGGAAATCCAAATCCCAGGTAAAAGCTTAACTCCGTTTAAATGTTATTGTCACCAAATACCCACAGGATTAAGCTGTTAGTGTGTGGCAGGCAGGGCTGTTCCAGCTCAGTCAGGCAGGGCTGTGCTCCGTGTCCACAAACCTCAGCCTGCCCCGGCTCCCCCTGTGCTCCCACTGCTGGTCCCTGAGAATGGAGGATTTCTGTACTTTCTTCTTCCTTTTTTTTGCTGGTTTGGGTCCTGTCTGCCACCCACTGAAATGCCGTGGTGAGAGCTGGTCCTGCTCTGCCCTCAGCCAGCCAGTGTGGTCGTGCTGATGCCGGGGAGTTCAGGCTCGCAGGGATGTGACTCGACCTTCTGCCTGGCTTGACTTTTTGGTTGGTTTTCTTTTTGTACTCGGTTGGATGTTACCAACTTCATGTTCTCAGTGTGTTTTGCAAGCTGCAATAACTGAAATGATATCCTGGTGGTATTTCTTGGAATTTTTTTAAACGTTGTTTAAAATGGGTCTTTTTAGTCCCTCTAAAAGATTCCTGTTTTGAAAACTGCAGAATATGCACGTAGGAAAGGTCAGCAAAGGAGACTGTTGTATTTGGTGAAATACAGGAGCAGCCAAGGGATAATGTGATTCCTCAGGCACTTGAGAAGAACCTCCTGTGCCAAGAATCTGAAGGCAAAGGAGACTTTGGGACCTTGTCTACTATCAAAGGTTTCTCAGAGCTTTGTGAACCCAGATGAAAGACGAAATTATTATTACTATTAGCGAGCAGAAAGTGTCAGTGAAAGGGTTGACAGTGGTTTTACCTAATGCATTTTGATTTTTTTTTTTTTTTTTTTTTTAAATAAGTTGAGAACAGTGGCTGCCCTGACCGGGTGGTGGGGATGGCTCAGGTCCAGGCTCAGATCCATGTCGCGGGATCATGACCTCTTTGTCCTTCTTCTGTCCCCCTCCAGGCGTATGCCATGATGCTCTCTCTCTCCGACAAGGACTCCCTTCATCCTGCCTCCCACAGTTCTCCCAACATGTGGCACAGTATGGCGAGAGCCGCCGCCGAATCCAGCGCCATTCAGTCCATCAGTCACGTATGACAGTGTGACATCTGACCGAGGATGGGACCAAGTCCAAACCAGTAGCATGGCTCTTTCCTATATGACTATTTAAAAGACTGCTGAGCAGAATGCCTTATAAATCTGCAGGGTCACTCATTTAAAGTCCGGTGACCTTAAACTGAATAATTTTAAAAAAAAGAAAGAAACTATTTATTCTCAATATTTTGTTTTGCACAGCAAAGGCAGCTGCTGACTTCTGGAGGATCAATGCGACTTTAAAAAAAAAAAATTAAAAAAAAAAAAGTTTCAGTGGATTATGTAAACGGGGCTGGGAAAAAGTGTCTTCCAGTTCACCCGGCTTTGAGGGGCAGGGGCAGAAGGGTTAAGACTGCATTGATACACACATGGGCACTCCTTTAAAGTAGGAACTGAATTGATTTTCTTTTTGTATAAGATAGTTTGACACAGGATTGGGAACAGTTGCTTTTATGTACAAATCTCTTCATTAAAGCTTTATGCATTTTAGCCCTTCAAGGAAAGAAAATAGTTCTATCAAATGCACACTATCCATCGTAAATGTAGAAAGAAGTAACAGGGAATATTTTGCTTTCTCCGTAATTCTTTTGCCTTCTCAACTGCATTGTTCAAAAAAAAAAAAAAAGGAAAAACAAGGAGAAAAAAAAAAAAAGACAGAAAAAGAAAGAACTCTGAGAAACAATACATAAGAGGCTTGTGTATATTGTAAACTATGAATGTTCACTACTCCAAGAAGCTAAATCATCCAGATAATTCCGTGAAAGCACCACATTCATCGACAGCACCACTAGTTCGAATCATTGTAAGGAGATTTTAATTTTCGACAATCACGTCACTATTTTGTTGTATTGTTTCCTTTCCCCCCACCCTCGACCCTCTTAATTTCTTCTTTGTGTTGTGTGTACCATGTATTTATTTGTTGGCAAACGATTGTTTGTTGATTACAATAGCACTGTTCCTGTAACAAACAGCACTGCTCCAGTCCCCCACTGCGTTACCGTGTAAGGCACCCATGTACTTCCAAAAGAGGGAAGTGAACTGATCTGTGTATATGGGAGTGCAAAACAGTGTTGGAAATTTTCTTACATTCCTCTTTTATTTTATTTTTTTGCCTTTTTAATGAACTAAATAAGTAATAGATGCGACTTAGTTTTGTTTGGTTGTTGTTTTTTTTTTTTGTAATACAGTAAATTGATTCGATTGTATAAACAGTTATAATTTCTTCATGAAAGCATGATTCTTCTGATTAAAAAAACTGTACCCGATATTTTATGCTGGTTGTCTGCGAGCTTGTGTGATGTTATGTTCATGTTAATCCTATTTGTAAGATGAAGTGTTCCAAATTTATGTTTAAAAAAAAATTAAATAAATAACGGAAGGTATTCAGTTATTTTTTGGGGGGTTTTTTTGGCCTTTAGTGAGGGACCAGATTTATTTTTCCTTTTGTTTATAATCTCATTTTGAAATAATCGGCAAGTTGAGGTACTTTCTTTAAATGCTTTGTACAATGTAACTGTTACGCATTTCAGTACATTACTATGGGAGGATCAACTTAAAAAAAATAATAAAGGACTACAAAACTGAAGGGATCTATTTCCTTATTGTCTTGCTTTTGTCTGGGTCGGGGCAGTAATGGCACCTCGTTTTCTGCATTCTGGGGAGGGAAGATGGGTCTGTGGGGTCATGGGGGTCAGGGTAACCAGAGCATGGGGCACTCTGAGGTGCCCTGGACTTGTCCGTGCAATGCAAGGCCCAAGCCAGAGCCTCTCAACTGACCTTTAGGGGGGTTTAGATCAGGTTTTTAAGGTTCAAAACCACTGCCTTGGAAAAAGGGAGTATTTGGGTCATTTTACAGAAGGTCAGTTGTGGAGCCTTGAGCTTAGGCTGATGTGGCACCCACCTCGTGGGGACAGCGTTGGGAAGCAGTGGCTTGGCTGGTACTTGGTGAAATACTGACCCACCAGAGGCTAAAAGAGCCTCCAACTGTGTGAAATGAGCCCTTAGACTCTAAAGGGGGGAAAAAAAGAATATTTTAATCTGTATTCCCTTTGAAATCAGATCCAAAGCCCTGCTTTGGACAGCCTGTGGGGCGGTGGGAGGTGGGATGTCAGGAAAAGCCAGCGTTGGCCTGAGGAATGCCCATCTTACTGCTCTTCTCAACAGGGGTGGAAGGACTGAGATCTCCTCTCTCAGCCCGTGCCAGTGCACGAAGACCTCTCAAAGCTCACCAGATTCTGAAGTTACATTTCAGAATAACCCGTACGTGTCACTTTTGTCTTTGCCCAGGTTTATAACCATCATGCAGCAACAAGGGCACAGGCAGGGCTGAGCCCAAACCCAGCGAGGACAAGTGTGGGCTGCCTTTGGTTTGCTGTCTCAGCTCCAGAGGCTCCTGCACAGGGTGGTGGCAGGCTGAGACCTACAAGCCAATGGTTTCCATGCAGGAAGCCAAAAGCAGAAGAGGAAAAAAAATAAAAATAAAAAAAAAAAGCTTGTGTGCATATTCTTGAGCTCACTTCAGTGGCCTGAGGCAATGGCCAGGTACCTGCAGTTAATTGCATAAATAGGCTATTATTTTTGGTGCAGTTAAAGTCACCCTGAAACTTGGGTCTAGGTTTCTGCCAAATAACGAGAACAAATAGATCAATCAAGTCAAGTTTTATCTGCAAACAACTCTCCAGCTCATTTTCCCCTTTAATTTGATGCAATGGCAGTCCTTATCAGCTGTGCCTTCGCCTGCCCTTGATGAAAGGGGGTTTGGGAGGTGGAGAAAGGGTGGGCCAGTCCACCCTGGGTTTAATGGTCTGGGTTACAGCAGCACACGTATCACACACCTGTCAGGCCAGGTAGTCCTTCAGCTGAGCTGCAGGGTTAGTTTAACCTGCCCTTAACCAGGCCTGTTGACCGTCAGGGAAGGGCTGCTACAGCCTCACTGGATCCCTGGCTTGGTGTTCCTGCTGAGAGCCTGGAGCTCCGTGTCACTGCCCATGGGATGGGGTGAGCAGAGGGGCTGAAACACATCTGTATAATATCACAAGGAGTCCTTAACTCCGTGCAGATCCCTTGCCACGACCTTGCTTTTCAGACAGTGCCAGTTATTCACCCAGAGGAATAGCTGAAGAGCAAATTGAGAATTAATTAGTCATCTCATTCCCCAGTAAAGAAAGAAAATGGGTTAATTTTTGTGTCATACCCTCCCTCATATGGACCACACAGTGCACTTGTCAGGATGCAAACACTGCTGAGTGAGGACCAGTATTTCTGCCTTTCTGCTACAGCAATTTCTTGTTTCTTTTTTTTTTTTTTTTTTAAGGGGGGATAAAAAAAAGGAAAAACTCAACTTTTAAAAATCCCTTCAGCTCATTTCAGCGTCATCGCCCCGCTATAGTGGTTCTCTGTAACGGAGCAAATCACTGCCATGTGATTCTGCAGCCTTACTACAGGGAGGAGCTGCACATTACCCCCTCAATTCCTATCCACAGAGCCTAACAAAGCCCCAGCATGACAAGATGATTAATCAATATTTCACCCTGGCCCAGCTCCTCAACACCACCGCGGGTCCCAGTCGCTGTTCCCGTGTCAGCTGCTGCTTTCAATAGGTACGTTTGTGGAGTAATGGGAGGGGAAGTTATTATAAAAGCATTTGTGAGGCTGCTTTTGCTCCGTGATTCAGCTTGGCCCGTTGCTCCAGGCGTGTCTTGAAGTCTAAGAAGTTCTGTCAGGTCCCTGTTCCTTGGACAGGCGGAGAATTGCTGTGAGCTCCTGGATGGCTGTCTGCCTCCCAGCCTTATGTGTAGCCTCAGCTGCGGTTTCATTGGTCTGTCGTAGAGTGGGGTGGAGGAGTAGGTTTGAAAGATGTTTCCAGTAATGATTTAAACAAAACGAAGGTATCCGGCAGCAAACAGAACACCCCTTTCTCCACGTCAAAGCCTGTGTACCTTGCCAGGACTCCAGTCAGGAGAAAAATGCATCCTGCAGCCCGGCCAAAGGCATCCTCTCCCCATCCCCTTGTAGGCTCTGTAGGTTTGTGAGCGCACCCTGTCTGGGGCTTCCAAGAGCCTGGTTAATTCTCTACAGAAAATGGTGCCAGCTCTAGGGAAAAGCTCAGCTTTACTGTTTAGAGTCACTTAATGAGGCCTGGGGAGATGGTGAACATCAAACAAAAAGTAAGAAAAAAATACTGTACTCCTCTTCTTTCCTGTTATTTTTCCCCCCCCCCCGATGCAGACTCATTTGCTGCTAGAGGAGAACAATTTTCAGCAAAATCAGCCCAGAATTTAGATTTTAATCAGACTAACTTCTAAGTAAACCCTGGAAAGAGGCCCCACTGCCACTCAGGGATTCAGGAACTTGTGGTACGTCCTGCAAGACTGAAGCCTTTATCCCAAAACTACTGGGAAGACTTTGTTGTCCACTTGGCCATGAACATAAACCAGACTGAGCACAGATCCTTTTGCGGAGCCTCCTTTATTTTGATCCAAAAGGGTCAGCATTTTAATGGTGATTGAAGCTATTTATACCTATAAATCCATTTGGGGAACCATTTATTATGAAAGGTGCTCTGAAAATACCAAAGTGTTTTGGTACAATGAGCTTTAGCAGTATCTGCTCTGGCTGTCTGAGCGGGGGGTCTGAGAGAAGGCACCTCCTGCTTTATTTTAATACTAATTAATTCCAGAAAGGCTAAAGATATTCAATGAAATGCTACACTTCCAAAAAAAAAGTTTTGCCCCAGAGTCTTCAGGCAGGCCTCCCAGCTTGGGAGGGTCTAGTGGGAGAAGAGGGTTAGTGGTGATTTTGATGCTTAAATTATCAGTAATTAACAAGTTGATTTTCGGGGGATTGAAGAAAATTTTAAACAGCTGCTCCTTTCGGGCCTTTTGCTCCTCATTTTCATTAGCATGTGCGAAGGCAATCTGGAAAATATATTTGGGTCTGTATTATGCTATGTCAAGAGCTCAGCATCTGCACCTCGGGGCAGATACATGCGAGATAGCGGCGGGTGGATGTGCCAGCAGGCACATGTGGAAGCGTTCCATCTGTAATGTGATTACGGCCCCAACACAAAGCCTGCTTGATACCTGTGGCAGATTTGTTTCATGGTAAGCGCAGAAAAAGCCTCCAAACCCATGTCATGTTTCACATCACCAGCCAACTCAAACTAGAGAAGTAGCGCTTTAATTCCCGGGGAATCTCTTTCAGCAGGCACGTGTCAGGCCCAATTAAGGTCGAGGCAGCCTCACTGCTAATTGGGTTGAGTTATGCAGGGGCGTAATGTGGTTCTTTAGCAAAGCAGCCCCTTTGTCTGGGCCACACCAGCCGGTCTGTCTTCCTGAGGGTGGCCAGTGGAGTAACTCCTGCTGGAAAATCACCTGGAAAAAGTTAACCACTGGAGTGAGAGTTTTTAGGAGCAGTGGATAAGACAGCTCAGGGTGCTCGGCATTAGCTCAGTGTGGGGTGTCCTGCACTAAAGGGACCACCACAGGGATGAAGGTGGTGAGCTGCATCCTCCACACATGAAGTGTAAACCTGACATCAGCATCCTCCCAGGATGCACTCCTGTCTCATCCGCAGGTCTTTCTCCCCTCCCAAAATGAAGAGGTTTTTTTTCTGACACCTGAAGTGTTAATACACTGAAATAGAGAAAGAAAAATTATGGCATGAGCTGAGAAATGGACATTAATTTAAACATTCAACCTCTCTTGAACCTCAGAGGGACAGACTCAGTTTCAAGTCATCCATAATCCAAATGAAAGTGAAACACTGGAGCACACAATCTAATGGTCTTCGTTCAAGACAGATTCCTACAAACATTTTAAGGATTTCGGTCTTCCTCATTGAGGAACTGAGTGCTTTACTGTACCCAACTCTTTCACAGAATCATGGAACAGTTTGGGTTGCAGGGACCTTTAAAGGCCATCCCGTTCCACCCCCTGCCATGGGCAGGGACACCTTCCACTATCTCAGGTTGCTCCAAGCCCCGTCCAGCCTGGCCTTGGGCACTTCCAGGGATGGGACAGCCACAGCTTCTCTGCCCAACCTGTGCCAGTGTATCAGCACCCTCATTGTAAAAAAACTCTCCTTTATGTCTCCTCTAAAGCTGGACTCGTTTAGTTTAAAACCATCACTCCTGGTCTCATCGCAACAGGCCCTGCTGGTGCCTGTCCCCTTTCCCCTGTGGCTATAGGGTCTCTTGGACACCCGTCTGAATCCACCCCTTGAATCCATCTCTCATCTGAGATGGCAGGGATCTTTTCTAGCACCCAGCCTCTGGTTCGTGTCTTCGAGGAGGATAACCTTTGCCACCCTGAGGCCAACACGAAGTCCTGGCACGCTGACACGTGCCCACCCTTCCTCAAGAGGGGACTCCGGGCGATGTGGTGTCCAGTCAGGAGCAATCACAGCCGTGTAATAAAGATTTAATTCAGAAGATCCACAGCCCCTCTGCTCTGTGCAACCACAACCCACAAAACACTTTGCAATCCACTGTAATGAAGCAAAGACCTTTATTACATTTAGAGTTGATTCCCTGGTACTCCCTGGAAGCAGTTCTGCTGTTTTTATTACTTAGGAGCTATTAAAACCTTAACCACTGCACGGGGCAGCTCGCTCCAGCTTTACACTTGTCCATAAAATGTTTGAATGGGGAGATCAAGAACTCCTTTTTGGACCCAACACCCGATGAGCTGAGGAATGCCAGAGTCAGGCTGGAATTTGTCCCTGCCCTGGCCGAGTGCACACACCAGGCTGAGAGATGCTGAAGGGCACGAGCAGGGCTTGTAACGGGGTTTCCCCCACGGTTTTCTTTGCCGCCTGTAAGGAAGGACAGGCAGTGGGAAGCCACAGCAGCCTCTCCTACCCCCTTGTGTCAGCCAAGCTCTGCACATGCCACCCTCTGTTAGCTCAGGAAGGAGCAAAGCTGGAAGGAAAAGTCGCCGTGTGAAGAACAAAGGAGAGCAGGAATAGGGTGAATCCCATCCCCGAAAATCCAATGAAAGTCTTGAATCGCCCTAAGTTTGGCACAGTGCTGGGGGGAAAGAAGCAGATAGGGGTATTCAGCAGGATGGCACAGAAACATTGACCAGATCAGTCACCCCCTCCAAAAAAACCCTCTGAAGCACAAGTGCAAAACCAAAACTGCCTGACGTGGTGTAAGGGAAACGCCACCAGCCAAAACTTTCTATAAGGCAGCTCCCCATGGGTCTCTTTATGCTGCCCAGATACTGGTGGGGTGTAGCACAGAAGCTCAAAGCCTCTCATTATTTTAGCTTTTATTTTTTTTTTTTATGATAGAGTCCAAAATTCTGGCTTTCTCAACTCGCTGCAAGTTCCAAAGTATAACTTCCTCCTCCTCCTCCTCCTCCACTCTGTCACTGAATTTTTAACATTTCCTCCTTGGGAATGTCAGGAGTGTCAGCAGGGTGTGGGTTTCTGCTCTAACACAGCTCTGCCAGGGGGGAGCGAGGCTGAGGTGCCTCAGGGCAGCACTCTGCCCTTAGGAAATATATTCTATCTACTCTTCCCACAGAACAACAAGGGGAAAAAAAAAAAAAGAAAAGTAAAAAGAAGCATTTTCCCAAAACCTGAGGAACCAGGCTCATAAATTATCAATTTATTATGTTTCTTCATTTCAGCTGAAACAATGATCCTGGTACATTTTCTTTTCAACTTTGCCTCCCAGTCCAAGTGGCCACCTACTCTGTTGTCCAAATTTCTGATGCCGTTTGAATCCTACAATGTGTAATCTCAGTAGGGTTATCAGTTATGTCATGCATTATACAGCCTCCAATCAGCGTAGTGGGAAACAACATTTTCATTTAATACCAGGAGAAACAGTGGAAGTCAGCGATTGATACCAACACAATGATGGGAAAAAGTGTCCAGAGGTGCTACTCACATAATCTCACTTTACAACATCTTGAAAATTCAATAGAAAGGACTTTGCTAACAATACCAGAATGACATACCACTGATTATTGTTCCTAAAGCTCTTAACAATAAGAAAGCTCTCTAAATATATCTCAACAAAAAACATATAACAGTTTGTTTCTTCTTTTTTTTTTTTGTTTCTTTGCAAAGCACACAGTATTAGTCAACAATTGTTGTGTGTCGTGAGCCCATTAGGGCTGTTGGCTGGTAATGTTCTGGGAAATGAGCTCTTGAAAGATCTTTTTTTTTTCTTTTTTAAACATGCCTAACAATTGTATCTTAAAACAATCCTGGATCAGCAAACTGCAAGGACCCACTTTAACTTATTTTCTTAAGGCTGACGAAACAACCAACTCCACTTGCACTTTATTCGCTCGCTTCGAAATCTGGTCGTGAGAATTAAATTTTGCTCAGGGCAGAAATAAGAACCTTAAAGTTTTTATAATATAGGGACCAAGTGCTTCTTGTTAAGCCTCTGGTCTGGGCAGGGCTGGGTGAGATCTCCAAGTGACAGGGGGGTGGCCCCAGCACCAGCCCTCAGCTTAACGTGACTTTCACCGAGGGTTAAAATGCAATTAAATTGAACAGTAAACAACACACCGTGACGTTTCCCTCAGGAGAAAAGTGGAAATAGGTGTATTTGCTGCTAAACCCACGCAGGAAGGGTGAGCTGGAAGCCACCGAGCACTCAGTGCCTGCTGCAGAAGAGCCCTGAGCAGTTCATGGCTCAGCACCCCCCAAGAGCAGCTCCCACACTTGGGGCCACTCCTGCTGAACCCAAAGCACACAAATAAACACAGAAATGAGAATAAAACCTTCCATTGCCTTGCAGCATCGGGCCCATTGCTATGTTTCATCACTGGGTTATTGTACAAAGCTTTTGGGGAGTATGGCCATCCAGGAACTCGTTGGTGAGGATTAACTACTAATTTAAATTCCTTTTACGTTGTTTAGGTTTTGAAACCGAAATGAACCCTTACATGTCTCGCAGATCTTCACTGCATTTATAGCATTAAAAGGCCAATGAAAGATCCCTAAAAATCATTAACTGGGGTAAACATTGAATCACGTTACAGAATCAACACCAGAGAATTTTTGAATGAAATAAATGTGTCGTTGTCGAGGATATCAAGTGGATTATCCACTGGATTTTCTTTTATTGCATGCTCTTAATCTCTCCGTTTATTATTGAAGTGGTTAATAAGCAATTCCTAAAACAGATCCAGAAGGTATCTTTAGCAGCCTGACTGTCAGCCCACACATCCAGTATTTTTCACCAGCCTTTTGAAATCCTGTCTTGATCTCACCTTAAACACTTTTTGGAATGATTATTTTTGTTTGATGAACTGGGACACTGGTTGTGTAGATGCAGTTAAGAATTTTTTGCGGTCAATATAAACAACATTTACTGGGTACAAAAAGTATCAGAAGGAAAAAAAATTTAACTTCTGAAAGCATTTTAGGATGATCGGATGAAGGGAGGCAGAAACCATTGTGAAAATCTAACTCGAGCACTGGCAGCTCGGCACTGCTTTCCCTGTGGTACCACCACACGGGGTCTGTTATTGACCATCAATATCCCCAAATTTATTTAGAGAAATAGACCCATAATGTACTTTGCTTGGGGAATTATTTTCACCTTCCTGCCAAACACTATGGGTGTCCTTCAGGACACCTTCTGTTATGTTTTTTGGCATCTAGTTATTGAAACAACCCTCTGATCCCTCTGATTCAGTGTTTCTTAAGTATTAAACAAAATTTTGTTTTCTTACAGTTTCTCTGATATTTAAGCATAGACCTAATCAGTGGAATTCCTTCACAGGGTAACTTGAATGAAGCCTCAGCTGAATTAGGGGCTGAGTCTCCCAGGGCAGGGCTGGAATACCCCTGGATTTAATGTCATTTCAAAACCATTTTGCCGCTTTTCACTCCTTCATGATTTTATGTCCTTACAATACTCATACACCAGTATTACGTATAATAGTAAGACCTTAAATATAAGCATTGCATATAATTACACAGCTATGAATGCAATTTGTAGACAGTGTTTGTTGCTCACCCAAGGGGCAGTGACAACACCCTTGGCTGTGAGTGACCCTGGGAACCAGGAGGTGACTTCCAACCACACCTGGCTGAGGAGCTGCCAAATACAGAACCACACACAGGGCTCTATCGCTGCTTAATTGCTTTGTTGTTCTTTAATATGGGGACTATATAATCATATAAATTATCATATAAAATTATAAAAAAGTTGAAAGGCTCCAACTTGACAGTACCAGGGAGCAGGGTGGGTGTTGCAGAGGCTGCTCCCTGGGAGCTCGTGGGGCAAAGCATTAAAATCCCTTCATAAACCCTTCACCCTTAGGCACACTCTGCCTCTTCCTCTTTCTCCCAAAAGAAAGCTTTCCCAAACCCGGCCCTGGGAGAAAAGTTCCTCCCCCAAGGGATGCATCCTCATGGCTGAAACCTGGAGCATCGTCCTGCCCCTGCTCCAGGGAGGACACGAACCCCAGCACAGCCAGGCCACGTGTCTGGAGGGGTGCAGGTCACCAGCAGCTCTGGCAGTGGGACAGGATCAGGCCTTGGACATCCCAGTTCTCAGCTGGGCACGCTGCCCCGGACCCGTGCCCAGGAGCTGCTGTTACATGCCTGTGAAAATATGTACCCCAGCAACCACACGAGTAAACATGTGCCTTGTGAGCGACAGGATTCATATGTGAACAGATGTTTTAGGAGAGTTCTGCATATTTTAAATACTCCCCGTGTTTGAAGGTACAGTCAGGGAACATAAAGCCTCCACGTAAATTATTTTCTATTATTTATTATATTTATGTCTCTTTTTTTTTGACAGCTCGCCCCAAACTTTACAGAAAAAACTGGCATAAACTCTATGAGAACAAAGGTAAAAAACCTCGGGGTTTACAACCAGGACTTTAACATTTCCTGGGAATGCTGTGATTCTTCACGGGAGCAGCAGGAATGGTTGGATTTGGTGATCTTTTCCAACCTGAAATGATTCCATGATGCGATGAGACGTGCCCTGGTGGGGACAGCAGAGGGGAAGAGACCCCCACTGACCCCCTCGCCGTGCCCGCTCGTCTGGGCATTTCTCGTCTCCAGCAACGTATCCGACACGTGAGAAATAAAGTGTGGCCAACTTCCTTCAGCTGCATTGCCCAGGGAAGGCTCTTTGATCAGCCAATGCCTGAGTGTTCCTCAGTGCACAGGAAAAATGGACAACCTCACTTTTTTAGACTTTTAGACTATTAGGTAGGGCACTAGGTGGCCGCCGCCGTCAAAGGGCTGCCAACGTTGCCGGCGGTCATTAGGCAGCCCTTGGCTTTGAACAAGGGGACCACAGGCCAGGGGACAAACTCCCCCACCCCCTGCACCCCGACCCGAGCATTGATTCCTGGAATCAGCCGGGTTGGAAGAAACCTCAGAGACCATCAAGTCCAACCGATGTGCCAACCCATGGCCAAACCCCGCGGCGACTCGCCACGCCAAACGAGTAGCCGGGGTTTAGTTAACCCTGGCTGGCATTCCTGACTCTGGCTGTGTTTCCAGAGCATGAGGCGAGGGAGGAACCCCGCTGGGGAGTTTCTCGCGGGTGGGTTGTGTCCTCCAGCCCTAATTGCCGGCTGCTCTCTCGTGGCTGCGCCGGGAAGTGCTCGCGGTCCCTCCTCCGGCTCCCACCACGCTCCTTCAAAACAAATCGAAGCGAAGGGCCCGTCGCCAACTGGGAGGAACAACCACAAAGCCCCCAGGAAGAGGACTCTTTGCAGGTGCTGGGCTGCCACAGCTCCTTGCTGGGCTGGCAGTGGGGAAAAAACGCAGATTTTTGGCTAATTATTGTCTGTTTGAGAAGCAGAGAAACGAGCAGGAGTTAAACCAGGGTGGGGGTGCTGGTTCTGAGCTCCTTGTGCCAGCAGTTTCTCTCTTTTAGCTGGTTGTTACCATAAGGATTTTGGAATTCAGCTTTACCTTTCTTCTTTTCTTTTTTTTCTCAGCCCATGTTAGTACATGGAGCGGAACGCACGAGCCAGACCTGAGCAGCGAGGAAAGGCTGTCTTGATTCATTGCACTCATATGATTTTGGCTGCAGTAAATTCACTCTCCTGCTATAGCATGCAATTTGAGGGTTTATTGAATACTGGCACAACCAGAGGGGAGTCATCAAAGTGGAGATAATTGCAGGGCTCTCGTTGCTTCCGCTGTCATTGCTTTACCAGCTATTGTCTCACTGCTCAGGCGAGCACGGCCAAAGACCTCTCATAAGAAATAAAATAGTAAAAAAAAAAGTCAATTTTATCCCTTCTTCTATTTCTTTTCCTTGTGGTAGGACTTACTCTTATGTGTGATTCTTTACAGTCTCCAGGAAGTTTTCGGTTTCTTCTCCTATTTCACTATCCCTTTATTCAGGGCTGTCTCTGAAAAACATTATACAGGATCCCGTCCCTTTTTTTTGTTAGCACCCAAACTCTTGGCCCCTTTCCGTTTGAGGTGGAAACCCAACACCTCTTCTCCAGCAGCAGGAGTTTGGCCTGTGAAATCCCTGGAGAAGCTTTCTGTTCACCTCAGCAGGCACCGGACCGACGGCCGGGAGAGCACCTTCTCCCTCAGCCTTCCCCTGCTATTTGTCTTCTCTGCTCTCCCCACGTTTCAGTTCCCCTAAAAATCACCCGGAGATCATTGGCCACTTCAGCAAAGACAACTGCTCCATCACAGCCGAAATCTGAGCTTGCACATCTGGTTAAAGTTAAGCTAAGGTCTTCTTCCCAGAAATGCTTTGTGAAGTTCTTCTCCAGGCAAGTCTTTTCCAGTAAGATAGTGTCTCCTTGCCTGCTATTTTGCTTAGTCTCGCTTTCTTTTATCTTCCTTGTCGAACTTAAATGTCGCCATTCACTGCTTGCAGATGTGGTTTGGGATTCCTGCATTCTTTTATGCCTTTATTTCAGTGCTTTCATCACAGCTTCTCTTTCAGCTAGGTGAATCAAAGGCCTTTCCATAGTCCGGTCAATGCGAGCTATACATGATGGCTTGTTTTATTTGGCAATCTTCTCCAGTATGTGATTCATTGTCTGCAGGTGATTCATAGTTAGGAAATTACTTCTGAACCCTGCCAGTGCTTGTGGTTGATTAAAGTTCAGAAGTCCCTGTAGTCTGTTCACCAGCGCTTTTTTGTCAACTCAAATATTTGTGTGCAGTAAAGAACAGTAAAAAGTGGATGTGCTATTGACATGAGCAATTTACTTGAATGTTTGCATCTTTAGAAAGTTCTACCAAAATCTCCAGAACTGGCATGAAACTGTTTCACAATGTCTGACTAAATGAATCACGTTTTACAAATAAATATCTGTCAAATCGTTCAATTACTTGAGATCCAGTCATTAAGCAATAAAATAAAGCAGTAAATAGGAGACATCTGCTGCAAAGTGCTACAGAAACATAAGCATCTTTCTCAAGTTACCTTCTTTGCATTTCGGTATAATGATTCACCAAAAATGTCTTACCCAAGGCAATCAAACACCAGCAAGTTGTCCACCGCAAAACAACTGGCACAGCGTGGCACCTTCCCCAAAGCAAACACATCTTGGTGGGGGCAACCAAGGAACAAAGAGGAGAAGATCGAGCAGCTGACGGGCTGCAGCATTAGTAGGTGAGCTCAGATGGTTCAGGGTACTGAAAACCTGAAACAAAAATACCATTGCAAGCCACTGCTTCTGATCTTGGATTGATTTTTTTTTTTTTAAAAGATGTAAATGCTGCCCTTTCTTTGAAAAATAATATTTCCCATAATGGCCAAGAGAGAGCCCAACTTTCTCTTTACATCAGAGGTGCTTTACATCAGAGGTGCTTGTAGGGATAATATTAAAACTCCAGGCATGGATGGTGAAGGGGCTTAAAAACCGACTCTCTAAGGACCTCCTGCTCAAATCCATTGTAGCAGGAGCTGAATCCCAAGGTTTGGCAAGTCCTCGGGAGCTGCTGTCGGGCCGCAGTGGGGATAACAGCTCGTGTCGGGCAGGCACATCCACGTCAGAGCTGTCACTTTCCCTGGAACCATGAGGGGCTTTTTGGCAGCATCATCCTACAGGGTTGACCCAGAAAGTGGTATTTCCAAGACTACAAATTAATTCAAGTACCTTTTGGAAAGGCACTCAGATAACAGCAGATTTAGGGCCTTGAAGCCTCTTTGCTTTGCTCTGGGGCAGCTCGGGCTCGTTGCCGGAGCTGGAGTGTCAGTTTGCAGAGCAGTGCTTGATTTGCATTTCTTTGAGAAAGAAAATATTTTTAAAACTTATCTTGATAGTTATAGAATTTCCTGTGAAAGATACATTTTTCCTGCCAAAAGATTCCTACAATGCTCAAACAACACTTCAAAACCGGTAGAGCTGGACTGACATTACATATTTTACTGGTAATGGAGCATAGTAAAAACAGAAATGGAAAGAATAATCAAGCACCCAAAGCTGCATTATCACAGAAGTGTCAGCTGCTTTCAGACCTTTCCCTGGATAAGATTTCAGCACCAGCAGCTCTACCTATAGCTTGGCTCACAGATTATGTTTAAAATTGGAATTGCCTGTATTAAATCCATACCGACGCAGCTTTCTGTGTTTAATTCAAAATTCTTCTCCAAACAAACCTGTAACTTCTCCGTGCTTCAGGTTGCAACAGTGTCTCAGTACATACCTCCAAACGGAGACAGGGTTTTTTTCCCAAAATTGAGGTTTTAAATATCCATTTAGTGACTTGAGTTACTTTCCACAGTTCTCACAAGCCTAGGAAGTTCCACCAAGTGCAGTGCGTGTTTAAACCTTCTCCCAGTGTTCTTGTTCAGACAAATGTTTCTGCTGAGTTCAAACCCTCCCAGGGGAATTTACTTTGGAGAAGAAGTGGTTAAAAAAACTACCCCTGGATTTGACTGAGTATAACTGGCAGCAATTTAGTAAGGACATCAGGACACTGTGAAGTTTCAAATTGGATTTAAAAAAAAAAATAAACCCATAAAACAGGAGGTTAAGACCTCAGTTTTCCATCTCATCCAAGAAGCTGCATTGAGTGCAATTTAAATAAAGGCGTTCAACAACTAGGAGCTGAACTCTTGACTTGTAGCCACCCTCTAAACCTGTCTCAGAAGACAGAGAAATGCTCCTGCTCAGGCAAGGTTTTCCAAAAGCCATCAGCTCCTTTCTGCCACGTGTGTTTGCAGGTCTTGCTGGCTCAGCAACCCTCCAGGTTAGATTTGCCTGCTTAGATCAGCCTACAATGCTTGCCTTTTGTTAAAAAACTACAAGCAATGACAACGAATTCGGCGTTTCGTTGGTCTGCAGTTCTCAGCTTTGAATTCCTGCCTCATTTAGCCGAAGATATTTGGCTTGGTCACTCTTCCTCTTTGACAGCTGAGATATCGGCGCACTTCGCCTTCGTGCAAACATGTGCTTTTTATTTTAGGCTGTGCAAAAACTGTGTCATGACTCCGGGGAAAATACATCCCCCTGCATCCCAGGATAAAAAGGCTGGCAAGTCGATTCAAACTGGTGTCCACTCTTCCGTGCCAAGGGCATGCACTTCTAGCTGATAAATGTGTTTATTTCCAGTGTTCCTCTGTGGTTCTGATGTCAAGAGAAGCACAAAGTCTACCATGAGTGGCAGAAGGACTTCCATGGGGGGCCATGCCCCTGGCTGATCTATTTCTGGACTATCTTTTTAATTAACCTGAGAATGTTGAAAACAACAAATCCGTCTTTCAAGTAGGACTCAAAAGATGAAGAACACATACCAACGAAACACAAAACTACTGTGGTCTTGCTTTTTTCCCCGACCAAAAAAAACAGTGCTATTATAAAACTCCAGTGTTCCTACTTACGGTGTAGGGACTTGACACACACGGAGGGGAGAGAGAGAGACGGGGCAGGGGGGGAGAATGATGCCTTTCTGAAATAAAACCCTATGATTGCATGTCACACTCAATTACACACCAGGAGAAGACAAATGCTGTTGGTCTGATGTCCACATGCCTCCTGACTGCACTGCCATCCAAAGCTGGTGGGGAGGTTAACAGCGTCAGGAACTGCCCGGTTGGGATGTTTTTTCGGCCGTATAAAGCAAGATTAAAACAAACAGTGAGCACAAAGCGCTCACATGGTGAGAACCCTTCCTTGAAAGCCCGGAGAGGCTCCTTGGAAACAACAACTCCTTGGAATCATTTACAAACGCCGCCCCATCTGTAAACACAAGAAACATCCTTAATGTAAACAGCGGCCCTCGCTCAGAAAGTGCGAGGAGAAATGAACAGGAAGCAGGGCAGAAGAAGGAGGAATAAATCAGCGACAGACTTCTATGAAACAAGACATCTTGGTCCTTACCCATCTGCGCGCTCACCAAATTCGCTTATTAAGTCCACATGGACCAAGTGAGCTCTTTGGAAAAGAGAGCCTAAAGAGATGAGGAACATGAAAGGAGCATCTAGAAACAGATGGGACACAACTTTTTCAATAAACCTGAACATAGATGGGAGTCTCACAGAGCAGCAGCTAAACTGCCTCGTGCTGTGAGCCCATCAAATTTCACAAGCTTAACAACATTGGACTGAGCCTGTACATGCGGATGAGAATTTGCAGGGGATAAATCTAGCATGTTATTTGAAGCTGATGAGCTGTGTGGCTCAGCAGCAAGGACGGTCCCTCCAGGATAATACGAGGTACCCGAGCAGTGTGTTGCTGGAATCAGCAGCTGCTCGGTGGGATTTGCCAGTGTATCCTGCCTGGTCTGTGGTTAATTGAAGGATCGTACAATTCCCTTTCCTGTTCTCTAAACTGTGCCCGTGCCAGAAATTCTTGTTCTAAGCCTGGATCTGGAGCTCACTGTTAAATAAAATTTTTAAAGGATCCCCAGTGTCTGGTAGTATTCCATAGTTATTGTTTGTGTTAGAGGAAGACCAACAGATCCAAAACTAAGGCAAAGGCCAATATGGTTATCTCAGTACAAATACAGTGGAATTCTTCTTATCATGAAGAATTTACAAAAATAGACAGAAATGGACAGAAATTCAAACACAGGTTATTAGCAATGTAGAGAATAAAACCTCCAGTTCCTTGATATCCCACAAAGAGTCCTGTCTTGTTCTAGTTGACAGGGTGGTGATTGGTCGAAAGTTGGACTTTATGGTCTTGAAGGTCTTTTCCTACCTAAATGGTCCTGTGATTCTATCCGTGTTGCCTGTCCATTCTAGGCCTTCGAACCCCTCTCAGGACCACTGGAGGTTGATTTTTGATGAAGAGCTTCTGTGGTACTGATGAATACAAGTATTCCCTGGGACAGAGAAGAAAAGTGGTCCTGACTGCAGAGAGAAGATGCCCCCAGGTAAGATCAGACTTCCCACTAAAAACCTGTATCTTCAGATCTGACAAGACACTAATAATGGCCACCAGTTAAACCTGACATGACAGATAATAAAAATCTACAGTTATCTCTAATATGTAACAGAGCCTACAACTTAATTATCTAAATCACATTTATCCTCTCTCTGAGGCTGACAATTCACAACCAATCATTCCATCGAGCATTTGATAAAAGCACCCTGGAGGAAAAGCTGCCTTTTACAAGAACACTCTATTAGGCTACGGATTAAGAAAGGAAATTAGTACCAATGGTCAAATTCTTTTGGTACTATTTATGTTGGAAAAGGGTTCCCTGATTTATATCTCTGTAAATATTATCTCCTCACCTGCTGCCAGCTGCCAACGTGGGGCCAGACTGGACTGTGTAGGGTGTAAATCAGGACAGGACCTGGTGTGTCCACTTGAAGGGCGGGTCTCCAGGTGACAGTGTGGTGTGATGGGGTGATCTCCCTGGGAATGTGGGTGGAGGTGTAGGCTGTGACACAAGATCCTTCATTTTGGGCTCCAGAAAATTCAAGGCAGAGCCCAGGAAGGAGCATCACGTGCACAGAAGGTGGGACACAGATGTGCACACACACGTATGTTGTCTCTGCCATTTTGATCAACAGTGCTCATGGATTCAGGGATATCCCAGTAATTTGCAGGCATTCCTTTAAGCAGGAGCAGCAGCCACCAGCCTGACTTGGGGCAGGATTTACGTGCAGGACAGCAAACACACCTCACCCTTTATCAATCGTATAAATCAGGCAGTGCTCCGAAAGATGGGCTTTCTCCTGACTGACCAGACATTATCAGCCCTTTCCACAAAGTCCTGACTCACAGACTGCATCAATCCCGCCTTTCCATTTCTTTCTGTGCCATAAAGTCAGGCCCTGTGGATGAACAAGGGATGAGCATGGTGCTGGGCATCTTCTTCCTACTCTGAAAGCCCTTCAAGACCCACTGCATCATCCCACACCTTGCTGGGGCACAAAGTGACGTCAGTGACACCATCACTGCTTTTTGCCATGATTTTGTGCAGTCCTGACCCGTTCAGGGGAGCAGAGGGGTGATGTTCAATCAAAGTGCCATGAGGAAATCCCAGCAGAGCTGGAGACTGGGGCACTGAGCACCTTCAAGGACCCAGTTTGAGAGGTGCCTTGGGTAAGTCAGCCCTGGCAGTGCACAGCCATTGGCAGGAGGCACTTGGGAAAATGAACATAAATTGTTTGCTTTGCATTCCTGAGAAAGGCCTGAGCTGGTTAAACTCGGGAATATTTTTAACAAAAGATGGCTCAGCAGAAATATTTCAAATAGGAATTCTGTATCACTATATATGGAGTTATTCTTCAAGTCCACGTGTCAGCAGGATTTATGGTGAGAGTGTCCCTTCAACTATTGCTGCCACAACTGCTACTTCTACCCAGTGATTAAATACTGGCTTTCTGCAAGAACCTTTCATAGTAAATAAATATAAGAATCCTACATTTACTGTTGTTGAAACAGAGACAGAAAGCAAAGACTTCAGATCTTCCTGAGATTCCAGTCTGTGAAATGTCCACGCTGGAAAACCGCAATGCTCAGGAAAAAAATGACACAGGATCTAAGAAAGCTTCAACTGTTTTATAGAAACATTTACACACATCAAAACATTTCATCCCAGGCCACTGCCACTGCAGGTAGCTGCTAATTAAAGTCTGCTGTGCTGTGGCTACTGTCTCTAAAACTCTGGCCAGCACATGTTTTATTTCTCTTCTTCTTAATATTTCTTTTTTTTTTTTCCTGTTTGTTTAGTTTCTGAGCTTGTCTGATGATATTCTCAAAATGCAGTTTTATGTTTAAAGATTAGGTTTAATTAGCTTGAACGCTATATAAAGAGATTATAATTTATTATTCAAAAAGTTTCCTGACAAGATGTCTACAAGAAACATGACCCAAACCACACCGCCTTGTAATAATACCTCTTAAAAATTCCTGACCTCCCACTAAACACTCCTGCAGACTTCCCTGCTTCAGTCCTCCCTGAATATCTCATATATGTCCCCTATAACATTACACAGGAGGAAATGAAACGGGAAAGTCATCAGCCCAGACTGACAAACGACAGCAATTATCTACCACCGTGTTATTTTCTCTCAGCGCTGACACGAAGCACTTTTTCTGGCAGTGCAGGGCTGGCGTCCCACGAAAACAGTTTGGGATCCCCATGTGACACTCGGTGCATCTCCCCTTTCCCTAACAACGGGCCACTAAGGGGATGGTGCTCTGGCAAAGGAGGGGTGAGAGGGGCTGCTCCTGTGCACACAGGGCACGGGGAGAACGGCTGTGGGGAGTACAGGTGGGAGAAGCACAGCCCAGAGAAATACAGGTGGGAGAGGTCCAGGTGATAGAGGTCTGGATATGAGAGGTCAAGGTGGGAGAGGTCCAGGTGTGAGAGATCCAGGTGTGAGAGGTCCAGGTATGAGAAATCCAGGTATGAGAGACCCAGGTGTGAGAGATCCAGGTGTGTGAGGTCAAGGTGTGTGAGATCCAGGTGTGAGAGGTCCAGGTATGAGAAATCCAGGTGTGAGAGATCCAGGTGTGAGAGATCCAGGTGTGAGAGGTCAAGGTGTGAGAGATCCAGGTGTGAGAGGTCCAGGTGTGAGAGGTCCAGGTATGAGAAATCCAGGTATGAGAGACCCAGGTGTGAGAGATCCAGGTGTGAGAGGTCAAGGTGTGTGAGATCCAGGGGTGTGAGGTCAAGGTGTGTGGGATCCAGGTGTGAGAGATCCAGGTGTGAGAGGTCAAGGTGTGAGAGGTCCAGGTGTGAGAGGTCCAGGTGTGAGAAGTAAAGGCATAACCATGAGAGCGGTGGCCCTGCAGTCAGCCCCATCCTACAGGGCTTTGGTGCTCACGCCCAAACTCAGCTCAGGGGCGATGCTGCCTCCGCCTGCTCCAGCTGCACTTCCCAGGGGTCCCTCCATTCCCCCGCCCAGCCCTGCTCCTGCACAATGCCCACTGCAGCAGAGCTTTTCTCACCAGTGGGGTGGCATCCCTGTGCCCAGTGACCTGGCTGTGTCCCATCCCTGCATTACCCTGCCTCAAGGATGGCCACCTTTTGGCCATCGCCTCTGTCCCTGTGTCCCCACAGCTGCAGGTGACAACCAGTTTAAGCACCAGGCAGGTAATGCATTGACACAGCCATTTGGCAGTTTGTGATTTCACATTTGCTAAAAATAACTTGCTTTTTTAGCTGGAGAATGCTGGGTGTTTTTTTCCTAATTTTGAGGTTTATTTTTTTTTATTCCTTGTGATAGGGTTTGTAACTTTAGGAGTGTTACTGCAAGAGGGCTTTGTGTGAGCTCAGCCCACATGCCAACAGCTACTCACCATCACTAATAGGTAAAACTACTCGGGGATTTTAAAGCTTTTAACAAGACCTTGTCTAGACTGGTATTTAGTGGCAATACAATTAAATCGTATTGCAGAAGAAAAAAGAGAAAAAGAGATTAAATTATTTTAATTACCTTTTGAAGCCACCTCTCCCCTGTAGATGTCGATCTTGATCTGATTTAAATCTGTGCACATCAGGTGTTGCAGCACTGATGTAGCAGCAGTGTGAAGGTTTGAGGGATCAGGGTGCTTGCCTGTAAGACAGGCTGAAGTCTGCCCTGTAGAACAGCCATATTTCCAATAAATGTGTTCTTTTTTTTTTTTTTGATACAAAATTTGCCCAAGGAGTCCCTCAGCATGGGGTTGTCACTCAATGACCGGGGTGCAGATATTGGACATAAACTTTGCTGGGATGCATGGATGCATTTTCCATGCCTGTTCTCAAGGGCATCTCCTTGTCCTTCTGTGCCACCCTGCCTTGTAGACCTGCAGCATGGAAAGAAGACCAACCATGGGTTTGCTGAAGGAAGATGCCAACAGGCTCCCACCAGGGACTGAGAGGAGACATTTGTGGCCATGCCTGTGGCACCCATCCAGGGATGGTTTCATCTCTGATACGGCCTCATGGTTCCCAGCCCAGAGTGGGCAAGAACCGGCCTATGTGTATTTCTCCCATATCATCCCATTTATTGTCTCTCTGTTGTGCTGGGGTGGAAGGCTTGATGGCACTGCCTGGCTCCTGCTCCAGCCCTTCCTCCACATCAGATGCATCTCCAATGCCTGATACTCTTTCCCTAGACAATTAAACTTTCATTTGTTGCTTCCTTGCAACTCCAGATTTTAAAACTATACTTTCTTTTTTTTTTTTCTTTCTCCTGTTAGGTTAGGATTGCTTCCAACTTCCAATCCCCAATTTAGATTACACGCTCAGAAACTAACTCCAAACATTTACTGCGTTTGAAGGTCACAGTGCTATTGATTGATTTCCAGTTATAATGTATGTTGTCCTAACATGAGTTAAAAACATTCTGGGCTAAATCCAAAAATGCTGGGATCAAAGCATCTGGACTTGTTGCTTTCATGTTTGGCACATAAAGGGGCTGGCAGTCACCAATGTGGTCTTGGCTGGGCTATAGTTGTTTTCATTCTCTGATGTGAAACAGTTGGGAATCACAGACCCTCCAACAGTTATAGTGGACTAAATAAAAATTGGCTTAATAACCTGCCAAGCATTTGAAAGTGCCAGTCTCCAGAGTTTTTCACAACTTATTGGCTATGGCATGTTTTTCTTTTCATTTCTCTTGTGTTTTTTTCTTCCTCTCTCTCTCTTTTTTTTTTTTTTTTTGTTTAGAAAGAAGTTTCTGTAAAATTAGACTTTCAGTTGGGTATTTGAAATAGGTAAAGTCTTCATCTCATCAGACTCAATTTATCATCTTTGATCTGACTTCACTCATTCCTTTGGCTGCTCCATCTGATTTTATAATTTAAAAAAAAAACATTACAAAAACATTGTCACTATCTAACTTATCACATAAGAAAATAAACAAGGCCCAATTCCTTGGCTATCCCACCTCAAAGATATCCCTGCACTGCATCTGCATGTCAGCTTTTCACTTTCAAATTCACTTTAAACAGATTATTCCTAAAATGTTGGGGTTTTTTTTATAGTATCCCTAAAAGTCTTCTATTTATATTTGCTGTTTATAAAATCGCATCCAGTGGCTATTGTGCAACACCATGCACATAGTCAAAAGCCATCAAGCTCTTGAGACAAACAATGGAAACACTTCACAGATGGGAGCTGTTGTACAGATGGAGTACGGGGGCAGGAGAGACGTGGAGGTTGGAGAGAGGAAGAATGATGGATGTTGGCCATGGTTGCGAAAGAAGCCAGTGGCAGAGCCAGGCACTTAACCCGTGCTCCCATCCAATTGCTTCCCTACTAATTAATTTTCCTCTCTCATCCTTTTAGAAGGCACATTATAATTTTTACTCCCTTCTCTCGTGTTTCTAAAAAAATAAAGTGCTGGCGATTGAAAAAGCAAATTCTTCATGCGCGTCACACGTTTTTCAGTCGCTTTGGCTAATTTCTAGGAACTCTGCTTGGCTTTGGGAGCGTTGCTTTGGATCAGACATGGGGGCTGCCCCTGGAGAGGGCAGCACCGGGAAGGTCACTGTTTCCAAAGCAGAAGAGCAGCTCCTGTTACTTCCAGCCAGAGAACACATCTCGGTTGAGGTTTACACTCGGACGAGGTTTGGTGTAATCTATCGGTCAGAGAGAGCAAGGCTGCTCCTCTTGCTCCCCGCTCTTGACAGGTAATCCACAGAAAAAAGTGAATTTATTGCGTCCCCATCGGTGGCTCAGCCCTGCACTAGACCTTGGCGTTCAAGATTGATGCCATCAATGTTCTCTGCCATCCCTGTGTGGCTTCAGCAAACAACCCCCGAGGGACCACGCGCTGCAAGACCCCAAGCTGAGCTGAGATTCCTTGGATTCGCGCAACTGATTTCACAGGGAAAAACAGAAAGAGGAAAAGGACTGGATGGTCCTTAACCTCGGCGTGAAGAACAGGCTCTTCTCTGACTGATTTTTAAGCAGCTCATTCCCAACATCTACATGAGGCCTCCAATCAGTTCTGGGACAGTAAAACTTGGATTGAAGAGAGCCTAAAAGCAGCTAAAACGAATGTTTTAGAGACAGTCAGGACATGAGGGATGAAGTGTTTAAGTAAAGAGATGATTTCAGTTCTGGCACCTCTAGCAGGGCTAAATATCTCCTTAGGACTCTTAAGTAATAAAAAAAAAATGAATGTACCACTATGAAAACGAACACTCAGCATAAAAAACACATTTACCATTAATATGTAGTCTAGAGCCATCTAAAAGTAAGATTACTTTATAACAAAATGAATATAAATTTGGCTAGCTAAAGGATTTTGAGGACTTTTTTGTGTTCAGGTGAAACATTATCAATTGGTGCTGTGTGTGGCTGTATTTATACAGTTTGCTTTTCATATTGCCATTAGAAAAACGCGTGCACATTCTTTCCATGTATAATAATTTCGTAAAATAACTTAGTCCAATAGTTACACCTAGTCTAAGTATCAAAGATTTTTTTTTTTATTTTTAATGTTTTGATTAGAAGTGAGTAAATGAGCATATGTGCAATTATATTTTGGGTGCAATAGCTTCAGCCGCCACATTTTGGCATTTTATTTTATTAGCTAAAAGCTCACATATGGTTTCCATGTTTCCAATCTGGCTTTAAGGATGCAATGGCTGAATTAAGCAATGTTTCTCCTCACTCCAATTCCCTCAGATACACTTAAAAAGTCCATTCAGATTATAAAAAAAGTAAATTAAGGTTTATAATATTCCGAAGGTGGCCCATGGTAGTGACTAATACAGTGCTATCTTGTAAGTCCCCTTGCACCCTGCAGAAACTGTTAAAAGCCATGTTTCATAGTTTAAGATATTAAATCACTCGATGACCCCGTGGGGCAGAGTCACGCCTGAATGCCAACGTACCTCTGTTCCGAACAACAGTGCCATTGTACCAGCGTGAGAGCTCACAGATAATGGGTGGCCACTGGGATTTGCAGGTCCTCCAGCACCTCCTCACATCGGACCTTGGGGGTTTGGGGAGCGTTTTGAGAGACCCCCCACTCAACACTGACAAAGCCCAGCAAAACCAACCGGGGGGAAGGAGCTCAGGGTCGCTCGGCTGTGAGGGCGATCCACGGGAGCTGAGCAGTGGAGGGGACAGAGGGGCACAGCTCCAGGGAGGTTATGGAAAGGGCCATGAACGCCTCTGGATCCCGTGGGGTTGGCAGCAGGGGTGGCGTGGCTTGGGCAGGAGGCAACGCTCCCCGATGGCGAAGGGTGCGAAGCACCAGATGAACAGAGTGAAGTCAGCGAGTCCCCGGAGAAGGGTTTGTAGTGACTGCACAGACAAACACATGTCGGGGACGGTCTTGGCCTCAGTGCAGCAGCTTGGCTAAGTGATCTGCCGAGGTCCCAGCCAGCCCTGCAGTCCTGTGAGCTCATCAGAACGCATCTACAGCACGTCTGGGATCGTGGAAACGTAGGACTTCTTTACTGTGTTCATGCAAACGTAAATCAGATTCAGGATATACCTCTTTTTTTTCATAGAACCCTGGAATGGTTTGATTTGGAGGGGGTCCTTTAAAGACCATCTCAGTCCAACCATCTGCCATGGGCAGGGACACCTTCCACTAGTTGAGACAAGCCCTGTCCAACCTGGCCTTGGACACTTCCAGGGATGGGGCAACCACAGCTGCTCTGGGCAACCTGTTCAAGTCTCTCACCAACCATCGTAATACAGTTGTGCTTCTCCAGATCTTCAAGTTTCCATCCAAATCCAGCAAAACATGCAAGTTTGAGCATAACCCATACCCATAGGTACACTTAAGTATGGGATTAAACAGTTTGCTGAATGGGGTCCCTATGTTACTAAGGACTGGCTGTTAGTCTTGGCTCTTTCCTCAGCTAAATTGAGATGGGAAAAGGTTTCCACACTGGGATGAAGCCAAGGGATTTTTTTCTCCCTTTCTCTCCTTTTTTTTTTTTTTTCCTTTGCCTTTTTCTCTCCAAGAGAACAAGATAGATGCCTGACAACTGTTTCTATCTTGTTAACATCCTGGAATTTAGGCTTTTGGGTGTGGGAATTTCAAGACCAAATCCCTGCTCAGATGCAGTCAGCCGAAGGTTGTAATTCCAGTTCTCACCCATGTGAGTTATCCTGACCACTGGGCTGTTTAAAACAGCAGAACTCCTGTGATTTGGGTAAATGACAGGCCAAGTAGTGGAGACAGTTTAAGGGACGGTCTAAGTTCACCCAGTCCTCCAGAGGGCTTTTGTATTGACAAATTATATTCTAAAATCTTATTTTAATTGAAGGGTCCTGACTAACTCTAAACATTCAAATGACATTTTAGAGGGTGGCCACTATTTTTTTTCAGTTCGAACTTCCATAACTCTGCCTGGAGTCATGGAGAAGGAGGTGACCTCAGCTATTCTGAAAATCAGCTGTATGTATCATGTTTGTGAACAGGATTCCTGTCTGCGATCACTTTTAAAAATGTAGACCTTGGATGTCTTCCCTTCTTAGTACCAGTGAAATGAAATAATCAAAACATTGCGAGTTGGGAGAACAAGTGAATATTGTGTTGAAAATTCCACACAGTGCCTGGCCTGGCCCACACGGACATACAATCTGCAAGATCAAGAGATGCTTCAGCCCTTCTGCCGACACTTGGAAAAAATGGTACAAGGTCGAAGGAGGAAAAAAATTAATGGAAACATCCGCTTAAAAGGACCGTTTCCAATCACTGGTACTCCATTCATTACAGGCCTGAGTGGTTCCAGAGACAACAGAAAACTATGCACTGTTGCAATGCCAAGAACAAGAGAGGCAATACGGATGTTGTGCTGCCTCTCACTCATGGCAATCTGAATGTTTTCATGCCCTTCCCATCTCGTCACCCCGAAGGTTACGGGCTCTGTCTCACTCGTGACCAAACGAGGCCCTTCCAACAGGGCATGGGTGGGTTGGGGCACTGGCACTGGAGCTGCGTTGCTTGCACAGCCCCAAGAGCAACACAAAGCAGACATTGGGCAGCATTTTTGCCTTGTGCATCGTCAAGCTAAGAAGCTTTTACAGGAGGCAAAAGTTCTTTTTATGGGAGGTAAAAACACAGCAGTCGTTTCATTAACAATACCTCAAAGTCCTCAGAGAACCACGTGGCCGAAGCTTTCACAGGGCCACTGAGATAACCTTGCTAAAATTTGGACAATATTGTTCAATCTCTGCTCTGTAAGCCCGACGTCTGCCATGTCCCCAGTGTCCCTGTGGCCCTGTGGCAGTGACATCACAGCATGGACTCTCCAGCATGGTGAAGGTTGGAAAGTGTCACCACAAGCTACAGGTACCTCAGGAGCACTTTGAAGAACTCCATCTCAAAGCCCAGGAAGACACACACAATACAGGGCTTTTTTCAGAAAATTGAAGCAGAAACCTTTCATCAGAACCCGCTTCCAACGCATTTCTAACAGAGGGGAGGGTGCTCCATTCCAAGGAACCTGCACTCGGAATACTCACTGCTCATCAGGTAAGGCAGAAGGAGCTCTACAAAGAGTCCAGTGTTACCTGCGTTGAGGTCACCACACCGTAACCAGGAGTAGGACATTGGCTGTCACAGCACAGTGTAAAGTCCCTCGCAGGATACCGGAGCCTTCAACTGCTGTTGAGTTTGATGAAGCCAGAATGGGTTAAGGAATGGGTATGTGTGGTGAAATTGTGCAACTTGTATTGTTTTGGCACTACATATATTCTAACTAACGATGTTGGCCAAAATAGGATTTTTTTTTTTTTTATCTTTCCTTTTAGGCCTCTTGCAATTTAATCTTACCCAAAACTTCGTGGAAAAAAATACATATTCACTTTATGCCAATCAGTGAGGATTAGAACTTGCAAAGACTACTTTTTTTTTTTTTTTTTACTATTTTGCATCTTGGTGCAGTTTTCTAGATCTCTTAAATGCAAAAATAAACAAACATCCACACGTCTGGGAGCAGATTTCCAAGCAGACCTCAGCGCCAGCTTTTTTTTCCTTTTCTGAGTGCTCAGCACCCACGACGGGGCCAGTTCAGCTAAACCAGGGCCAGGTTTCCACAGAAACACGGCGATCTGGAGGCTCCCATCGTGACAAATATGCACAGACTCATCGTCGGACTCATCGTTCAACCCATCCTCCCACCCAGCACGGACAAAACGACGCGGTACCGCAGCAGTAATCACATCAGCTCTTGATAACAACAGCGACAACCCCATGGTGGACACAGAAAGAGCTGGGAGGAATGTTGGCCACGGAGGGTGATTGCTCAAGTCCCCAGTGAAGACCTGAGTGTTTGCTTATGTTCTTGCTTGGCAAGATACGGCACCACCAAGACGCTATTTAGCATTTGAGGGACATCGTCATTTCTGACATGCTGCTGATTCCTCGGAATGTAAGGAAGCTGTTGGGAAGGGAGATATATCCTTGGTAACTGCTCTTCCTTGCAGATTTACTGGGCCTAACCCTGATTTATGAAGTGCAGCTCTGGACAGGATGTTGCCAGTTGAGGCTGCGCGTTGCACGTCAGCTGCAGAACTCAGGGATGACCTACGTCCTGCAGGGAAACGGCTCCACACTGGACAGAAGATGATCTGAGCAGGTGTTTTCCATCTCCAGCTTCTAAGGAGAGTCAAGTCATTCGGTTTGTTGATTGCCAAGTGCACATTTAATTGGACAGGAGAGAGAGCTGGGTGAGCAAAGCAGGGAAGTCTCGTCCTTATTCGTACAGCCTGATGAATTTCGTTCTGCTACAGTCCCTCCTGTTTTGCATTTCCTTTCCACAAACATTTGAGTGAACCAAATTAATGGAAAAGCAATGCCATGGTCTCACGTGAAAGAGTTATTGGAAGTCATTTTTGCCCATACAAATACTCAGGCTGGTAATTGGGGGACAATAACACCAGGTGCCAGAGAAGCCACACGGTCAGATGTTGGGTATCTGTTCAGCATCTGAATATGCACAGAATCATGGAATTATTAAGGCTGGAAAAGCCCTCTAAGACCATTGAGTCCAACTGTTAACCCGGCACTGCCAAGTCTGGCACTAACCATGTCCCCAAGCACTGCATTGACACATTTTTTGAGCACTTCCAGTGATGGTGACCCCACCACTTCCCTGGACAGGCTGTTCCGACACTTGACCACCCACTCAGTGAAGAAATCTTCCCTAACATGCAACCCAAGCCTCCCCTGGCACAACTTGATACCACTTCCTATTGTCCTGTCACTTGTTACTTGGGAACAAAGATCACCCACCTACAACCTACTGTCAGGTAGTTGGAGAGAGTGAGAAGGTCCCCCTGAGCCTCCTTTTCTCCAGGCTGAACAACACTTAGAGGCAGATTTAATTATCAAGCAGAGGAGCAGGGAATAGCCACACACACAAAAACAGATTTTTAGAGAAATCAGCGAGAAAAGAGAAAAAAAAAATTATGGAATAACACCTACACAGACCATCTTCCTTTTAAGAAATTATGCAGCATGTTTGGAACAACTCTCAGTGTGTGTGACTGCTCTGCATGCCATGTCTTTCCCATAAGAGTTTTTTTCAAGCATTACAAAAACAAAACAAAACAAAACAAAACAAAACAAAACAAAACAAAAAAAACCCCAAACTCAAGCCCCCCCAGTTATTTGCTCACTGTTTGTAACACTCTGCAACTTTAAAAATTCTTCCTCCCCAGTGCAAACATACTTCCTCCGAGAGGCAGCAGCAGAGCCCCGCTAAGATGCTTAAGAGGAGGTCAAGAGAAAAACCATTTACCAGGGGAATCTCCCCCAGTCCTTAATACATTTTTATTACTACCTATGCACACAGTGTTCTCTCAGAGGCTGGATGAATAAATATGCCTCTTTTGAGCAAACATTTATAATGCTATTTGAACACGAGGGGAAGAACAGTTTCAGCTTAAAAATGATACTCACACCATGTTTACTTTTTTTTTTCCCAAGCTGCAGTTAAAATGAAACTATCCAGACAGACATTCAGCATTGAGGCTTGGGAAAGATTGTTTCTTTTGGCCACTTCCACTACAGAATTTCACCTAAAAATGAAGTACAAAAGACTGGAGTTTTGAGGGGGGGAGAAACACAAAAGAAAGATTTGTTTGTAGATGAATTACTCTGTGCAAATCCATCCAAGAACATCAGTGTAATTGCTCATTAATAAGAGACTTGGAAGATGCTTAGAAATGTTTCTCTTCCTTTGAACTTTCTGAAGGCAAACAAAGTCCTCGAGCTGGTGATGGACTTGTGCATGGACTTCACTTGGAGCGAAGGGGTGCCCCTTGTCTCCTCCTCCAGGACCCCAAACCCAGCAGACAAGGCTCTGCCCAGCTTCGGGCTCAGCCCTCGGTGGCACAACTGCTCCTGGGCAAGGAACGTTCTCCTTCTTCTTCCGCTCTTTCACCTCCAAATTTTGAATTCCTGAGGTTAGGGAGCAGCTCTTCTTTTATCGGATGATGCAGGGACGAGCTGGAGCTCTGGACACCATCCCAGCAACATTCCTGATGCCAGTTTTAAGAGCACTGCTCACACCCCGAAAGTGAAGGAGCACTGAAGGGCTTTCCTGGGCAGGACTGGAGGAGGGTAATTAGCCCCTGGAAGGATCCCTGTCCTCCGAGCTGCCAGAAACTTCCAACTCCACGGACTTCACCGGCACTTCAGGGCACTCAGCACCTTCCAAGATTAATTCCTCAAGCAGGGAGAGGTCCAGAAACATATAAACTAGAGCACTTTACGTCTTCAGCTGCAGTAGGGCTCGTTCTGGTGAGCTTGACAAAGGACAGATTATATATTATGCCATGCCATAAACTCCAGCAATCTCAGAATTCTGAAAATACCTCGTTCTATTACTCTGCTTGCTTTGACATGAAATATTAAACACCGCTTACCAAAGTAACGTTATTGAACACAGATGTCCACTATCACATTCAAATTGTTCAAGTCAATCTAGGTTTATATATTTTCTTTACTTAAGCGTTTGTATAAACCCAAGTGTGCCCTGACAGTAACGATTTCACAATATACTATATTCAATTAAGGAGACAAATATGCATTTACATTTTTAATGAACTTGTTTCACACACACAAGCTCCAGCTCCGACTTCTTTTTGACATTTGGTGGAAAATAAAGGAATAGAAAGGGTGCCACCTACTGAGTCGCTCAGACATTTTTGGAGGCTGAAAACCCGTGTAAATTACCAATATGTTCATTCCAGTTAAAAATAAACAAACCTTCCAGCTATATTTATAAACCTGTGGGAAGATTGCCACTGGGAGTGTTTTCCTTATCAAATCACTCAGTGACTGGAGCTCTTACCCCAGCTCCAGCTCCCCTTTGTTTCTCAGCAGGTTTGAAACCACCTATTCCTCTGGGAAACCCAAACCAAACGACCCTGTCTGTGTCATCGCAGCCCACGAGTGTCTTTTGCAAGGAGTGGATGTCACAACACAGGAGAATTCAGCGTCAACACAAACCATTCCCCAGGAGCTGTGGCACTGAGCAACCTGCCACTAATTGGGAAGGGATGTCGTCAAGCAGCTCGCACGGAAACCGTATCAAGCAGATGAGATTTAGGCAGGCATCTAAATTTACAAGGTGAAAAGCTGTCTCAAGGCTCAAGAATGGAGACAGGCTCTCAGTGCCACTTCAAACACCAATGTCCCTTTTTGACATCCGTCAAGGCACAGCCTTGTCTTTAAGATCCTGCAGAGTGAGGCAGAAATATTGGAGATGCTGTGCTAGTGCTGCAGTTTCCTCACTTGGGGGGGGAATGACCTACCAAAATAAACTTCAATGTTGCCTCGATAGCAGGCAGAGAAGCCACGACTCATGGCTTCTTTTTTTCAGTTGTAAAGGTCAGCCTGGTCACCCTCTGCAATCAAAAGGAGAAGTCAATCGAGGGCTCTGTAAATACACCTCCAGACAGGAAGATCAGAGCTCTGAAAAATCATGAGTTTGTATCTGGTCTGAAGCAACACCTTCAGGGGGATGGGTCACTTGCCAGCACTCCCTCCTGACTGGCCACCAGCACAGCTCTCCTTCACTCCCTTGAGCAGTCTCTGACAGAAAAGTTAGGATGTGCCAGCCAAAAGTAGTTTGCTGCTTACCCGCCTTCCACAAAAGATGAAAATCCATGTTGATTTCCTTTGGAAAAGTTGTAGTCACGACTGACAAGAGTCACGGGTTCTTATTCTGCCTGATTTTGCACACAGAGCAGGGGGGGAGATACCACCTGATGCCCCGTGTGCCCCATGGCAGGGGAATGGCACGAAAAGCACAAGTGTGAGAGTTTTTTCGTCTCTAACGAAGTGGGTCAGCCTTGGGGCTGAAAAGGGAGAGGTTAAAAATCATAGAATCACAAGGCTGGGCAAACAAATAACAGCAAGCAAGATTTTCAATACTATGATAAGAAGGCACTGGTGCAGTTAAATTAACTAGTGCTGGTTCCAAAAAGATCCCAGCACGCCCCACCAATCCCACCCTGCTGAGTGCAAGCTCAGCTTGCTGAGCCCTCACCAGACCTGCAGACGCAGCCGTATCTTGGTCTTGGCACACTCAGACACACCAGAGGTTTCCACAGTCATCGTGTATTTAATATTTGCCAAAGCCTCTTGCGTTGGGGCCTGGTGTAGCGATTACATACTTGGGGAAAATAATTGTGAAACATTAACAAGTCCTTATTGTTAACAGGTATTTCTGGCAGAGATTCCTTCAGGGCAACTTGGACAAGGCACCCCAGTGGAGTCGGTAATGGCATTTTTCCCAGAGGGACCTTCAAAGTCCCTTGTGTGGGGCTTTGTTTTGCTGGCAGCAGAAGCAGGAAGAAACCCAGTTTTTCAACATCCTCCTTCGTGCCTACTCCAAATAAAACCTTCGTTTATTGGCCGCGATGCTTTTCCCATCTCCCAGCACTTGGCACACGCTTATCACGTGAGGCTGCGGTGGGCACTGGGGCACCCACCATGTGCTCCAGATAACAGGGGCTCTGCATCCCCCCCTCTTCCAGCTCCTGAAGTGTCCAGGGGCTGCTTTCTGCTTGCTCACGCCCTCGCTGAGATAGAAACACATTTTTACCGCTGCCATGAGTAGGTGAAACCATCCTGGCCCACCCAAGCCCTTACAGAGCTTTTTGGGTTTTTCCCCGGGGAGGCAGCCCTGGGTCTCCAGAGGACCCCATGTGGTGGTTGTTGGGAGCAGCACGGGTTTTTTTTTTACATATTTAAACAAAAAAAAAGGTGGAGGGGGGGGGGGGGAGGCGTTTCTTTGNNNGGGGGAAGACTTTCTATTGTTTTTTTTTCTTTAGCTAGAAATCAGAAATAAGTAAGAGAAAATCCACTGCAAACATGATGCTCTACTTAGTACAATGAAACTGGACTTCAAGCACCGACCCACCAAGTCACACATCTCGCTCTCCCTCACAGCCCATCATCAACCCAGCGACACCCAACTACCAAATTAACCTGCAAAGCTGCCCAAGGGAAGGAAATCTCCAGCTCACGCTCCACAGCAAGAAGGTTTGCAAAGAGAAACCAAACCACACCAACCCCCACCGAGGCTCTTTTCAAAGACATCAAGATTTTCCAGGTGCTTGACATTCACCTTAACTTTTTAAGTCATAAAACTTGAGGAGAGGATTCCCGTCGGATCAGAGGGGAGACTCAGCTACAACAATAGCCGTGCTGGCAAACCAAACCCTTTCAACACGTTCTTGAGTTTGTATTTTAAGTGGTTTTGCCACATTGGCAGCCAAAAATAACTATTTTCTGATCAAATTCACTAGCTCTTGTAAAATATTTTAACAGGCTAAGTATGACCGTGAGCAGCTCTAATAGTCCTTCAAGCTGTCTGTTCCAACCTCTTCCTTTGGAGAGGGTGAAGGGCTCCACAAGAGGCTCGAGCAGAGCAATGCCCTGGCCAGAATGGTCATTGTGAGGCTGTTCCTGCAGCATTCCCGTCTCTCATTACCCGGGAATGCAGCCCATAGTTAATGCAATGCTCTTATGCCTGCTGTTTTGTACTTCATATATGCCCTTAAGCTCAAAGGAATAATTAAGAGCAGCCTCCCCCGTGCGTGGTAGTGCAAGGCCAAGATCCACAGCAGCGGCCACAGCAGAAAAGTCAGAGAAAAGGGGAAAAAACCCCAACAGGACAGGCAGGAATTACCCCAAAACCTCTGTCTGCACCGATCTTGCTCTTTGCTGGTGACGTACAGCAAGGAATCCTAATGTGGGCCTTACAGGATAAATAAATCATTTAAAACTGGATTTCTGGTTGGAAAAAAAGCCTCCAGCTGTGAAAATTAGAGAATTTTCATTAAGTCACTTTGTAAGTAATTTATGGTACTCCAAGCCTTAGAAAATAACAAAGACATGACAGGCTGGTTTCGTGTTAATGAGAACTGGAAAATCAGGGCAGAATCGATGGGAACACGGAGCGTTGCCACCCCAAACGTGGCTCCACTTAACCAACCAACACACACTCAGCTGACAACGCTGCTCCCACACTGGGAAGTCTGCACGGCCACCTCCAAAGCAGGACACAGAGATGAGACAACCCTTGGATTCCAACAAGAGGTCTCCTTCACGTTTCTGGATGAACCAAGAAGGACTTGTAGGTAGAAAGAAAACACGGATGCAAGAAATCATGGATTCAAAGCACAGAAACTGCAGCAACCAGCAAAGCTGCTATTTCCTGTTACTTTTGGTAGGAGGTTGGTGGAAGCACTGAGGACACCTGAGCAGAGATGGACCTCAGTTGCCATGGACCAGCATGGTGGTCTCAAGGCAGGACCATCACCACGGTACCTTTGCACAGGCATGGTCTGTGACCGATGCTCATAGGTCCTACTTTATTAATTAATCAGCCAACATTTGACTTCCGAGGAGCAGCAAACCTAATTCTTTGTTCTCTTAAACCAAGAAATCACAGACCTTAAACTAACTAATTATCTTAATTATCACTAGGCTCTTGGAATCACTCGAGGGAGCAGCAAGCACATGCCTTAAACCAAGATATTACATCTGGACGGGAAACCCCCCCCAGTAGATGATGGCATGAAGCATTTATACATTAACTATAACATCTACACCACATGCAGCTTCTCAAGATGTTTTGCTGTCATCAGCTTACTAAGAGATAAAGATTTATTGGGCTATTACTGAAAAGGAAGCTCGATACTGCCAAATGGCACGGACAGTCAGATGACTAGTTGTTGACATCTTTATTCATATATAAAACAACACAACCGAGTTGGATTTTTTTTAACTGCCATGCTTGAGGGAGTCAACAAAGCAGTGCCTTATCATACAGCACTTTTAAGTCATTTTTCAATCATTTCATGGGCTTTGGATAGTTGTTTTTATTGTGTGCATGCAGAATATCCTATTAGCACCCCGTGAACTTCTGGTGCTGACGGAAATAACAGATAAGCAGCGCTGGCTTAAGAGGTCTTGGTGTAGGAGCTTCTGAAGATGCTGAGGGACCATCCCATGGGCCATTGCTCCCTGGACACAGTCACAAGGGCACTCTTACTCTGGGGCCACATATCTTAGAGACTGGGAAAAATTTCTCCCCTGTGAGGGTGGGCAGGCCCTGGCACAGGGTGGGCAGAGAAGCTGTGGCTGCCCCTGGATCCCTGGGAGCGTCCAAGGCCAGGTTGGACAGGGCTTGGAGCAACCTGGGCTGGTGGAAGGTGTCCCTGCCTGTGGCAGGGGTGGGACAGGATGATTTTTAAGGTCCCTTCCAAAACAAACCATTCAAAGATTCTATGATTTAAGAACATTTCAAATGCTGCAGAGACATGGCTTTTTAAAGGCTGAAGACACAGACCAGTTCTAACTCTGCACAGGCTGAGAGTTATTTTGGTTCAATATTCCACGTCTACTTTTTGATCAGCTTTTAATAGTAATCTGAAAGGTTAGTGCAATAACATCAACAACTTCTTTGAATAGTTTAAATGTTGCTTCTAATAAAGAAATTACTGAGTTGGAAGGCTTACAGGACTGTTTTTAGAACATATGTTAAAAAGATGACAAACCAAATGAACTTAATTATTCTCCTCCTTGTTGAAAACTGCAGGAAAAGTGAAGCAAATCATGCAAGACAGAACCCTGAAGTATTACAAGGCTCAATTTAAAATGTTGGCCCTAAAATTTCTAAATGAGTCCAAGCCTGCAGAGCTGCTCTCCCAGAAGCCACCAAGCCATAGCTGTCCCCTTTTCCTCTGACAGCCTGAAATATTGTCCCCCCTTCATTACACCTTTTGAATTCAATTTAGCAGGCTACTTCCAATTAACCAGCGCACACTTACTGCGTTATTTGGCACCGAACAGGCACACGTGCTCCTTCTGCTGCTGCCAACGTGAGAAGACAATACCCTGAAGGTGAACCAGGCCACTGGTGCAGCAGGATTAGGCTCTGGGAAGTGTCCAAGCGGGCTGATGGAAGCCTGCAGGTGTTGTGGTTTCAAATGCCTTCAAAGTGCTTCACGCTCGAGTCTTCCAGAAATGCTGCACTCCGGAACCATCCCCTTCCAGCAAGATTTATGCCGTGCTTTGAATATTTCTGATGCTCGACTTACCAGGCTGAGGCTCTGGCCGGGTTGCTCTGGTCAGGGATCACACATAACCCCACCGGTGCATGGGGCCAGTTTTTATTCTATCCAAGCTCCGAAAAGCAGGTGTGATTTCAGTCGGTTTGCTCCGAATGTGAATTACAGAATCCCACAACACGCCCGAGCTGGAAGGGACCCACAAGGACCACAGCGCCCAGCTCCTGACCATCCCTCCAAGGCAGTGGTGTTGGTTCATGAGAATAAAGTTTCATCCACAAAATAAGCCTGTTGCTTCAAGACTACCAATAAGGGAAAAACAAGAACAAGTTTTAATGACATGTTTATATCAAAAAAATCACCATCCTTTCACTATGTGGCTACAACAGAAAGTACAGTACAGCTCTGAGATACACCCCACACATTCCTTGAAGAGGGGTTACAAATTCACAAAGACATAATATATCGCTATACAAGTGCTTATTGAAAGCAATAAAAAGAAAAAACCCGAACAATTCATGCCGTACAAATCCGAGATTTGGTGTTTACTACTGGAAATTGCTTTGCACAGTGTCAAATTTTAAAGCTTTGGCCCTGCAAATGAACCAGTTGGAGCTCGTGCATGGAGCTCCTCAGTCAGCCACAGGTCAACCTGAAGAAGTCCTTCAGGACCTGGGGACTGAGAAGGTTTCTAGCCTAAATATAAATAAATTAACACAAAGATGGGAGGATGGAGGTTTCTCGGTCCCTCACTTCTCTCAAAGAGTATTCTTAGTCTTTACTCTGCTCTGGTAAGAAGTTAATTCTAACAGAGTCACTGTTTAATCTACAGTACGAGGGCATGATGGCTCCAAAATGTGTCTTTGCCTTTTCTGGGAAGGACATAAAGGTATTATTTCCATGTTTGTCCCGTTGGCAACTCCCGACACTATGCTGGTTATTACTTACACAAACAGAAATCTGCAGCCAATCAAAATAATATGGTTGGCAATGAATCTGGGCAAACTTTAATAGCTATGGTTCTTCAACATAAAAAGGATAAAAGTAGAATAATAATTTTTGGCAGGGGAAGCGGGGAATTTTTAAAATTCTGATTGTTTTCCTATGAGAATAGTGTGAGTGAAGTCTAACTTAAAACATGTTGTTCTGGTTTCATGGCTTCGCATTGAGCAAGACTCTGCTGGACCCACTGAGTTACACTCAACTTATTTCCACTCCGACTGAAGTTATCTGGAATACACAAGGTAAGAGAGGGGGATTTGGCACAGGAACTGCATGGCTGAAATAATTCCAATGTCTTTCTGAAAGGAGTTATCTGCACTTGCAAGTGTGTTACAGAGGAATTCACCGAGCACTCTCTTCAGGAACGTGTAATTAACTTCAGCCTCCGGGAAAAGGGGGAGCCAAGAAAGGCCTTCCCCAAGTGGAAGATGGACATCAATTTAACTCTAAACCCCATTTTTACTAAGGTTTTCACTTTCATTTTCAACAAGTCCCAGTGCTATGGCCAGGACAGTGTCACCCTGACACTCTTGCACTGGAATCTGATGAAGCAAATAGGCAGTTATATTAATTTAGCAGCAATTACACTCACTTGCCAAAAAAATTAACCTATGGATAAGCTGATTTAGTAGTTTTTCCATTAAAAAAGTCCATACTGTCTAAGAAAGTCTACTTTGTAGGCAAAGAATTAGGTGAATGGGTTAATCTGTACTAAGGAAAAGAATCAAAACATTAATGGCATCACAAGCAAGTAAACTTCCTTAATTAATAGTTAATTATGTCAAGTTGTGGCTCTCCTAGAAAACCAAGTCCTGTAAACATTTTCTTTGCCTTGTGAAAAAAGTGAAAACCTTCACAAATAGACAACCAAGACAAGACATTCCAAACTATCCCAATCAAAATTCATGTTTTAGTACTTTTGAAACCTTTAATTCTGATCTTTACCTTTATGTGAGTGTACTTTGCTTTGGAACAAAAAGTCACACCGAGCCCCAAACCAGAATGATCTGTGTGATGGCACTGAGGTGAACTTCTTCCCCCAAGTCAATAACACGAAGGAGCAAAGAAGCATTTTGAAGGAGGAATGAATAAAAAAGACTATTGCATATGAATGGTTTTGTATGAATTGGCATTTTTTACTTAAAAAAAGCTTTGCTGAAATATTTCCCAAGCAGAACTACTTGGGCCTCTGATTCATTGGCACAGGCTCAGTATCAGTCACTTAAAATATGTGTTTCATCATGTACCTAAAATTGTGACATTCCTTAAAAACACGTAATACAAAAAATTTTATTTCCTTGTACTATATATATTTACAATTCTATTGTCAAGGTACTGTGGAAAATGTAAACAAGTATACACAGGTGTGAATAATATGGCTCGAGAAAAGTTTCCCCTTGGATGAGCTGCTCAAATGACACAAAAATACACAAAAAAATCAGAGAAAACAGTACATTTGGTACATTTTGCTGTTTGACAGCAGTGGAAGGGTTTCATGCATTAGCTGCTGAGGAACCACCCCAGTCTCTGGGCATCTGTCCCTGAGCTGGAATGGCTGATGGCCTGGAATGGGGCCAGTGGAGGGTCCCCAAGGGAGCAAGGGCTGGCGCAGTTGGGTTGGAAGGTCTGCTCAGACTCCAGAGAAGGCTGAGGGAAGGCACCACTGCTGGACTCAATTATCCCATGGGGGCTGTGGGGGAGATGAAGCCAAACACTTCTCAGAGATCCTCACTGAAAGGACGAGAAGCAGCGGACCAAAGATGAAACTGAGAAACCAGGAAAAAGAAAGCAGGAAATCTCCCCTGGGACAGGGCTTCAAAGAGGTGGTGGATCTCCATCCTGGGAGAGATGTAGAACTCAGCTGGACAGACCACTGAGCAACTCCTTTTAACTCTGAAGCTGAGCAGGCTTTGAAGGGAACCATGGACCTTAGGAGGTCTCCAGCGACTTTGCTCTCTTGATGACACTACAAATAATCTTGAGTACAGTGTGACACTTGCACTACTATTGTAGTTCAGGTCTGCAGTAAATACAGAGTTAAGATCAAAATATGTCAGCCGCTCAACTCGAATTGTTCTTCTCCAGCGGTTGCTAAGATTATATCTCATTGTCTCATTTACCTTAGCGGTTCCAGTTCAGTGAAACTGCCCCAAATTCACATAATTGCAGGATCAGACCCAGGACATCACACCTCCAAAAGAACTTTTAAAATGTCACAGCCCTGCTGAAAGTCATACACTTCTGAGTAGTTTTAGAACAACAAGTTCGTCACATTTACATTGAATGAACTTTCCATCAACATTTACGGAGTTCTATAGAAGAAATGACAAAGAATTAGCACCAGCTCCAGTGATTTTCTGGCTGAAAGCACAGTTGGTTAATTAATTTTGACACATTCACAAATATCTCTACTTTCAATACCTATGAAGTGATTAATAATAACAAAGAGACTTCTATGAAGCTTGAAAAAATACCTTCCAAGCTTGTATTGCTTCCAAGAGATCACAGTTTGAATTAAACTCTCAGGTGAGCAAGTACCACTTGCTTTGACCTGGACAGGTAATGACTGCAGATGGTTTTAAGACCTGAGATGAGCCAGGGGGTAAAATTGTTACTTCACCTCCTCATCCCACCAACTGGATCATCCTTCACCCACTCACCCCTTATCCAATCACAACAACAAACTCCTTTAAAAGTCACAAATTACCATCAATTATTGTCATTTTGCCTCTTCTAAGACAAAAATCTGCTCTTGCAGCTTGTTGGGGTGGGTGAGTGGAGTGTGAACACAAGACCTGGGACTGCCCACTATTTCTATGTCTACCAAGCCCGTGGTCCTGATGGCCTTTCCTAAGTGCACTTTTGATACAGTCAGACTCAGGTGGTTACTGCACAGATTTGTAACTCCTGACCTAAGGAGAGGCATAAAGAGGCACTCTGACATCTTTTAGTCTGGTCAACTCAGGATATTAAAGCACAGAACACAAATTCTTCATAACGACACAGTCCCATATCAAAGAACAACCAAAATAGCACCAAAATGTCTTTGTCCCATGAAATGACCAACAGCAGTTGTTGAATGCTATCAGGACTGCTTTAAGCTGACTTAATACATAAAAAAAATAATTGTGCAGTAAAAGAATAAAACCCACAGAGATTATCTTTAAATGTCTATGCTTGCTTCCTATCTGCTTTCTCCATCCAAGACAAAACCTCTTCTGCATTAGCAGGTACTGTTTGAGGAGATCTGCTGCAGTCAGACCTGAAACACCACCGAGAAACTCATCTGACAAGATGTGAGAATGCAGAAAGCCAGGGGAGTCTGACAGATGACACCAGGCTCTTTGGAAGATGGATTCAGACACAAGCAAGGCACAGATGGACACCTTCCAATCAGACAATCCACACTAAAAATGCAGTAGGTGTTCTTAAATGAATTAAAAACTCCTTGAAGACTGTGGTGGAATCCTCTTCCACTGCAAGTTTAAAATCAGACCGCGGGTTTCTCTAGGACACACAACGTCATTCGAAGAGGAATCAGACTGGTGAGCCCCGCTGGTTTCTGTGCAATGTGATTTTGCAGTGGATCTGTACCAGCTTCGTAACCTGGGAAATGCTCGTTAAACTCCGTGCTGGTTGTCAGGAGGGTTTAGAAAGTCCCCAACACGTGGTGTGGCTTCACTGCACACTGCTGTGTTACACACTGCTTATCCTGACACTCTTTGGAGCTGGTCTGATTAAAAACACGCCTAAGCTTTCAAGTGATGAATTATACTAATATCAGGAAGAATGTCCAGAGCAGATTCATGGAGGGGCAAGAGGCTTGAAATAAGTACGTGAAAGAGATTCAGCTTTTTAAAAGGATCCAGCTACTAAATGGCCTCTGTAGTCTTCCATAAGAAGTGTGAATACTTCAGCACAATTCAAGCTGAATTGAATAACTGTTTTCATATCCAAATTCAAATACCGTCTGTGCATATAAACCAGTTCATTTATTAGTCCAAACGTTACTGTTGTAGAGCACTTGGAAAAACATTCCCTCTTTCTTGAGTTTGTTCTTCATAAAAAGGAAGCTTTGGAGGGCCACCTAGAGAATTAAGCAGAAACATGGTTTCAGGTCTATATAACATAATACTGAAATAGCATATAGATTATACAATTTACACTTGAATAATTCCATAAATGGCAGCCTCGAAAAGAAGGGAGGGGAGGGAGTTAGGCAGTCCTCCTTGCAAAACAGTAAAACACCTCTCGAATGGGAGATTCCCAAAGTGTTTCCTGAACTAAAGGAGGGATTTTGATGAGACTACAAGCGGGAGGAAACTTCCACTCAGCACCATAACACTCACTGAGAAGAGATATTATCTAAATAAGGCAAGAGGCTGATACTCTGGTGCCACCACCATGGCCAACAGATGATTTCCCCTGCCCAGAGGGGGTGCCCACCCCCAGCCCGTGTTACCTTCTTGGCAGGTGGGGCCCATCCACGTGGCGGGGCAGGAGCAGCCCCCGTTGTAGGGGTTGCACTGGGATTTGCTGGCACACTGGCACCGCAGGGAGCAGTTGGGGCCATACCGGTCCGCCCTGCACTCTGGAAGGACAGGAGCGTTTGGAAGAGGTGGAACACTTCCTCGTAGGCTCCCTGTTCTCTGGGATCAGGAAGCTACTTAGACACCTACATCTGTTAACATTAAAACATAACATTTTGGAAAGCACTGCAGTCTTCCAGTTTCGTCTGCCACACGCTCTGCCCAAACTGCAGCCCAGCTGTCCTGAAGAAGTTCCCAGAATGGAAATCATTACTGGTGTAAAAGCAGGGGTTGACAGCCCAACAGCAAACATCTTGGGATCCGCTCAGGAAAGTTCCTGTCAGCATCCTGGATCCACACTATCTCCTGCCCCTCTCCTTCCTGCACGGCTTGGCTGTCAGTGGGCGCAGGCCAAGAGCCTTCACTCACAGAATGTGGAATTGAAAATTAATCCATTTTATAGATACTCTCATGTCTTGCTCCGGTTGCACAATTCTGCTGCCTCCTGGCAAGTTAAACTCACCAGAAAAATGAAATCTCACTTCCAAACACAAGCACGTTTCGTACCTCGGCTGGTAAATCCTCCTGGCCATTTTTTTGGCATCAGAGTACAGGCACGAAGGGAAAGTGAACAGCAGGTCACAAGGCAGGGTGTGAAGGACAATGCCAACAATAGCCCTCTCTCCCTCACCTCGCTGGAAAACCCTGGGAGCAACCAGGGCATTTGTTTTATCCCACGAGCACCCCCAGGTAAATAAAGCACTGCTGGGCCCCCCCGTCAGCTGCAGCCCCAGCACGGGGCAGAACTCATCCTGTGTGCTCTGAGATTGGCCTTTTCAATTAGGACCTGTTATGAGAAAAGGTCTCCTCAAACACCTCTGGACCTGATTTTAATTTATGTAATACCACATTTTCATGTTAATAACAATGTGTATTTAAGACATCTGTTTGAAAGTCTGCAATGTTAATTTACTACAGAAAAAGAACGCCCATAAAAGTCTGTTATATTCTCTCGCTCTCTTTTTTTTTTTTTTAATTAACATTTTGCCTGTTTAATGGGTGCTTTACCAGAGTTCAAATTAAAATCAGGCCTTTTATCTTTATGGCTGCTGCACAGTCACAGCTGCTCGCAGTTATATCACAGATGAACTGAGCCTAATTGAAAATAAAAACGCAAATAAAAACCTACCCCATAACAGCTTTTCATGGATGGGGGGCTACCCTCGCCCATTTGAGAAAAATAGAAATGCCTCGCAGAGTTTGCAAGAAGGGAGACCTCGGTCCCCGTTTTCGGGGCTGAGCTTCCCCCTTGTGTTCCCCTCCTGCCAAAAACTTCCCTGGAAAGGCCCGTGGATGCCCAGCGTGGCTGGCTGAAGGGGGCTGATGTCCCCTTGGGAGCAGTGCTGCACCCCGGGTGGCTTCCCCCTGTGACCACAGCACAGCGCACGGAGGGAATGGAATGATTTCCCATTTCAGTTTCGCAGGTTGCACCAGTGCTGGCACTTCCAGCAGTTACTTTATATTATTAATTGGCTCTTCTGTGGTAGTTTTAAATTTTAGGCTTTGGTTGGGTTTGTTGTTTTTTAAGGCCTTCCTGGGAAACAAGTCGGGTGACATACATTGACAAATCATAGGTATTCCCGACTATCTCACATCACATGGGATATGAGTGAGAGAGAAAGTTCTGGGTGACACACTGGTGTTGGGACGCTTCCTTCGGTGCAGTCTCTCCTCCGGCCGGGTCAGTCTCTCCTCGGGCAGGTGGTGGGGGGAAGGATCACAGCTCGGGCCTGATCACTTCATTATTTGGGTAATTCAGTGCCTTATCTGTTTTCCTTGGGTGTATATATAGTACCTGTGTAGTACCATTTGAGTTACCCCTCTTTCCCTATATTTGCCTGGTATTCGTATTGTGTGCATACAGTACTAAGTTCCCTTTTCCTACTCTGTAAATAAATAAATAAATAAATAAATATCTATATCTATATCTATCTATCTATCTATCTATATATATATATATCTGTTCCCCTCATGGTCTGAAGCTTTTAAGTTTTCTCTCCTTCCCCTTGGCTTTTTTGCCGTTTTTCCCCCCTTTAGGGGGTGTTTGGGGGGAGGCCTGTGCTGGTGCTGGGAAGTTCTGCGCGGTGTTGCTTTGTTTTGGTTTTGCCCAGGGTCAAACTTCCACATCTTCAAAGCTGTTTCCTGCCCTGTCCCGGGACAGAAGTAGAAATAATATTCCCTCCCTGTTTCAGGGGCTCCGGAGTGAAGCTCCACAGTAGCACATGGATGTTCACTCCTTTTAGCTGTTTGCCACAACATCAGGACCACAAAGCTCTTCTACACTCGTTTAAATCACTGCAATTCCTTTTAGTCCAGTGATTACCCTAAATTGACTTCATCACAATCACAGAAACATGGAATCCTAGAAAGGTTTGGGTTGGAAGGGACCTTAAGTCTCATCTGGTTCCAGCCCCCTGCCACGAGCAGGAACACCTTCCACTAGCCCAGGTTGCTCCAAGCCCCTTCCAACCTGGCCTTGGACTATGATCAGAGTTACAAATGTGATCAGAGCCCGGCTTAGGAATTTTACCTGTCACTGCTGACCCCCCACCCTACACACATCCCATGGGGGTACAGTGGTGGCACTGGTTTTCCCTACAGGCAAATTTTCTCACCTACTTTTATATCCTTGTTTCAAAATACTTCTGCTCCTGTGGGCCAACACACAGCCCAGGAGCCTTTGCTGCAAATGAGGGAATTTCATTTGGGTTAAATGTTCCTACTGCTGGAGCCCAGAGGGAGGCACAGCTGACACAGATACCCTCATCCATAGGGATTCTGCTTCCAGGGAATGTAAACATATTTTTGCATTGTTCTGAAAAGGGGTCACAGATATCTGTGTCACAAAACACATGGAAACTGGAGCTCTTGGTGCCCATCTGCATCCTCTGGGGTCCTCCCCGCTACATTTGCAAAACTCCTGGGTCTATTCTTCCCCAGCCCGTGTTCTCCAAAGCTCCAGGCAAATGACATTTCACAGGTGACCCATAAACAGTTTTCCTATCAGTGTATCAATTTAAATATTGATCAAACCGTGAGGTACAGCCCTGCTGATAAAGGTGTTGATAACCCACAAGAACAATTTGCTACAAACAATGAGTTCCTGAACCCCAGCAAATGTCCCTTTACCATTCCTCTTAATCCAACAGGTCACGGTGGTTTAACTGTACACACTCCAGCCCTTACCAATGTCACATTTGTCTCCAGTCCTCCCAGGTGGGCAGAGGCACTTGCCAGTCTCTGGATCACAAGGAGCATCTCTGCAGTCACAGCGACTCCGGCACCTCTCACCAAACCAGCCCCTCTCACAGCCTGACACCAAGAGAACTTTTTAGACGTGCATTTGAATGGCAAGATGTACATTACAGCCAGAGGAGTTTTCCCAGGATGTCTCAGAGGGAAGCTCATAAACTCACTGCTGAAGTCAGTGCAAACGCCAGGTTTAATGAGGAATACAACGTAGTGGAATAGGCATAATATTTATACGAGCTCTCCTTATGTTGGGTTTGTATAATCTAACCTATCAAAGGTGTCTGTAAATCTGTCCCAGAAATGTAACTGGCACTTATTTTCATTTCTAATTAGAACTCTCTAGAAGACCATTCCGTAACACTCAACAGGTCTGACATGCACCTATTTAATAATCTTATTTGGAGTTTAAGAAGCAAATTTAGAATCAGTAAAAGGGACTTATTTTTAATAAATGACATGTGGAACTCATTGCTGCAAGACATCATGGAGACCAGGACTTTCACTGTATTAATCGGAACCAGATTAGTTAATTTCCAAGGGAATAAGAACACCCAGCTGTATAACAGGAAATCTGTCCCAAATCCAATGTTTCGGGATATTCAGAAAGCTGAAAATACGGAAGAAGTTGCTCTCAACAAACAAATATTTGAGTCATTACATTGAGTTCTGTTTTGGCTTTGGTTTTTTTTGTTTGCCTTTTAATTTCAGATCAGAGGGGTACGAGTACCTTTCTCGCAGTGGACACCGTGATAACCCAAAGGACAAACGCAGTGGCCTGTCACTGCATCGCAGCTCGCTCCATTTTTACAGGCACAGGCATGAAGGCAGCCCAGCCCATAAAATCCGAGGGGGCACCCTGAAAAATTAAAGCATCGAGTGAGGAAGGCTCATGAGGAAAATCATACCCCCCCATTAAAATCCTCTGTATTTTCAGCCACTTCCCCTGGGAGCCAACAGAAGTGATAGTTACCCTTGACTCTAATAGTGCCACGTGCTTTTCAACTTGCCCCACCCAGCATTAGGGACACGCAGGAGATGGAAGCAGCCACGTGATCTGGGACACCCCAAAAATCTTAACCGAACCAGCAGGGAGTTTCTTGACTAAGAAGCCCCCCATCCCATCACAACTCCCCCGTGTGCCTCCACTTACTGTGCTCACAGGAGTGCCCGTAGTAACCCTGGGGGCAGTGGCAGCACCCCGTGAACCTGTCACAGGTGCCATTGTGCTGGCACGAGCAGTCCAAGGTGCAGCCAGCCCCGTACTTCCCTGGGAGACATTCTGCTGGCAGGACAGGGACAGAAAAACAGGCAAACAAACAAAAAAACCAATCACCGACCTCACGCCAGAAAGCTCATATGGGACAGCTTGTATTGCTGAGAGGTGATGCTCAGAGAATAACTTGCAGACCCGAGAATATTTGTTATGAAGACACAGCAATTCGGCCCAACTATGATGCATTTACACATTTTGATGAGAAGTCTTTTATATTAAATAAATGTTTGAACAACAATTTCCTCATACTTTTAATAGTCTGCCTTTTTTTAATTTGTCTCTTCACATACTCGATGCTGAACTCACACCATGTGTTGTAAAGCCATGAAGTGAATGGTATTGTTATCTTCTTTTTTTCCCTTCATCTACAGCAATATTTTCTTTTAGGCACTTAGAAAGTGTGAAAGAAACCATGAAGCTTTTCCTTCTCCGTGCTATCACTGGAGTTCATGCTATTCCAATTTCTAATAAAACCAGGAGGATCTTTTTCACACATAGCAACAGTCTTTCCATGAATAATGAGATATCTGCTTTCACAGAACCAAACACGCCTCAAATTACTGAAAGCCAAGTCGTGCAAAAGGGACTGTGCCAACATAATTAACCTCAGCATCATCTCTGAATAAGTTAACTTCCCACTGCTGGGATAATTTGAATCCGGGCAGACGAACTTAAACGAGCGTGGCCGTCCAAGTAATCAGATTCAGAGCTCTGCAAATGCCAGACAAGATCTTTCATGGACATCACATCTAATCGCTATTAAAAGGATGCCTGATTAGCTGTCTTTGATTTCCAGTCAAAACACACTCAAACCCATACTGCATAGTAGCACAAGACTCAATTTTCCAATAATTTCACTCTCTCTGTCAAAAGATCAACAGTGAAGCTCTTTCTAATGATCCAACACACAGCCCTCGATGCAAGGGGTGCACGTCTGTCCCCCACGCTCCACTCCAGAGATGTTTTATCTATAAGATGCACCCACGAGCCACAACTCCACATGATGCCACCTCCATGTGATGCCACCTCCACCACCCTGCTGAGGCTTGGCTCCCCCAATGCAGCCTGTGGGTGACTCCAGGGATTTCCAGGAACAGACAAACAGAGAGGAACATAAGTGGTCTCTGCAATAAGTTAAACTTATTTTTTAACTGCAGATTTTTTATTGCCTGCCCGCAGTGATCACTCACTGCCCACGGGATACTCACAGTATTCACACTGTGAGCACCTCCAGGTGGCATCCCTACTTCTCTGCACACACACAAGGCCATGAATGGAGTTTCTGAGTCTTCTCGAATGCAAAGTGAAACAATTATACCTCAGAATGCTGCTAAAAAGGGTCAGTTCTATACGATACTTTTATGTGGGGGCACTCCCCTACAAAGACCAGTTCTTGGTAAAGATACTGAAGGAGTTTGACGTGGACATTCTGCAAGTGTCAGGAACAGAAAGGCTGTAAATTAAGTGTCTAAATGGGAACACAGAAATGCAGAATGACTCCTGGGAGATGGACAGAAAGGACAGATGTGGGAAACTCTGGGCTGGCAAGAGGGTTTCTGGAGTGAAAACTGAGCTTATTCTGTTAGTGTGCTTTGTCTTCTGTAAGGAGAAGCAAGGGTGAGAGAGCAGGACAATCTCAGCTGCTTTGGACAGATGTTGTCAGAACATCTGTGAAGTCAATACATGGGATGTTCAACTGCAATCCAGCGTCAAATGGAAGAGAAGAACAACATGAGAGGAGGGAGACATGGCTTTCTGCTGACTGAGGAAGAGCACATGAAAGAAGACACAAAACAACATTCCCAAGAACAAAAGAATAAAAAGTTGACAGCAGAAGAAATAAGAATCCCTGCAAAGGAATTTATGAGAGTTACAAGCAGAACTCGCCAGGAAACTTTCTGAGAAAAAACCTGAAGCTCCAGCTAGGGGTAGTTCTGCGTGAGAGAAGCTCCAGAGGTGACTGCAGCATTGATGCAATCTACTTAAGCAAAAACTGTCTGTCCCCTTTTGTGGCTGCCTAGTGACACCTTGAACCCCTGCTGGAATGCACAAATCCACTGGTACCAAAGCAGAAAATCACCTTTCTCACAGGACCTTCCAGTCCAGCCCAGCCCGCAGGTGCAGTTGCCATCCACGTGGTCACAGATGCCACCGTTCTGACAGGTACAGGCCAATTGGCAGCTGGGGCCATATCGTCCCTGGGGACACACTACAGAGAATTAACTAAGTTTGTAAAAGAAAATTAATTAGCATCCCCAAAAAGAAAGGGCAAAGGTGACAGGGAATGAATACAAACACATGCTCCCCACAGAGTATCCCAAGTTATGGTGCCTCCTGAGGGAGGTGGGATGTCACTCCATGACTGTTCTCAGTTTCATCCAAACTCTTTGTCTTGCCGTGTCTCCTCAGCCTCGTGGAGGTGCCACTGCCCTGGTACTGAGGGTGGCAGAGCGGAGGGGGAGACGTGGGCAGACAAGGCAGGGTGATGGAGCAGAGAGGGGCAGAGGCCGAGCGCGCCCAACCGCGACGGTCCCGGGCACCGGGGAACGCGGCTACGAACAATGTGTGGTGCTGAGTTTGATCTGCTGGGTGTTTTCAGCGTGTCACCACCCCCTGACGGGGTGACCTTGGGCCCCGCTCTGTTACCTTGCTGACAGCCGGGTCCCACTTGGCCAGGAGGGCAGGAGCACTTGCCAGTCCGGGGGTCACACTGACCTTTACCACAGGCACAGAACCCGGCACAGTCCTTCCCGTAGCGGTTTCCAGGGCAAGCTGGAGGAAACACAGGCTTTTGTTAAACACCCCCATCCCAGTTTTCATGTGGTTTTTATCCCACCTAACGTGCCTCAAAGCAGCACCCATGAAACCAAAACCCATGCGAAGACGTGACTTCTTCTGAGTCTTCCCTTGAGTTTATAAATATAATCCATGGTTTCACAGGGAGCGTTTAGAAGGTCTCCTGCCAAAAAGGTGAGTGTGTAACTGAAATGTCAGCTCCTCATTCTTCCAGCTAAAAACATCTTTCCTTCCTTAATATTGATGCTGTCCTACACCAAAGACCAAAGTTATGGGCTCCTAAACATTTAAACATTGCCTTTCTGTGCAGAAGCTGAAGAGAACTTCCAGGAGAACAGAGGTTTGGAAACAGCACAGCAATTCAGCCACACCACTGAGCTCTGAAACACAGAAGCAACAGTGAAGTTGCCATGGAGTCTTTACCACTTCTGCCACGACAAAACTTGATCTTTTTCCCATTTATTGAAACTAATGGCACCATAGCGCGAAGCAAAATATTGAGAAAAATTTCTCAACCTCGAAATTTTGGAGAGGAAGAAGGAACTTGAGCAACTCATGCTGAGCTGGCTCTAGAAATAAATTTGGGCAAGCAGGTTGTAATCCTGGGATGAGTGTCCTTGCTCCTACGCACGCAAAAAGGAGGGAAAATATTTTGCAAGAGATGTTTTACAAAGCTGGAATCCTGATTTACAATTCAAGGAGGAGGTAGCTGGGATCTGTCTGTTTTTCTACCGACAAACTCTTATGCAAATGATTCTCTCTGCTGTGTTTTGACAGAAGCAGAACATGAATGTTGGCTTTACTTTTGCTGCAGTCGGCTCCGATGAAACCGGGCGCGCAATCGCACGATCCCGATGCGGGGTCGCAGTGGCCTCCGTTCCTGCACTTACAGGGATTTTGGCAGTTTGAGCCGTAAGTACCTTTTGGACATCCTGTTTTAAAAGAAAAAAAAACCAAAAAAACAAACCAGCAATTAGGCCACGTTGCTACCAGGCCTGTTACATTTCATGTCATAAGCACTTTGCTGTTTTCAACCGAAATTAGATTTTCATTTTCTAACTCTATTCCCTTCTAGAGGGCCAGCAGCAGGCATGGATGAGCAGATGGCTGCCTTGGGCAACGTGGTCCTTGGGGCAGCGCTGACTTAAAAATGTCAAACCCCTGGAGAGGTGGACCGAGTGCTCCTGGCCCTGGGACAGCACCAAGACAAGCAAGCCCAGCTCTACAGAGGTTTTCCTCTTGGGATTTCTCTTCCATATGAGACTGTTCCTTCTTTCCCTCCCACAGAGAAGGAAAGACGGGGCCCTGCTGCCTCTTCCTTTGGGCAACAGCAGCCTGGTTTGCCTGCAAGGCGAGGAGCTGTGAGACATCTCTGCCTTTTTTAACAGCCATTTTATGGATTCTGGGGCAGGTCTTTTAAAAATGTGTAAGCTGGAGAAAGTTTGTTTCCTCTTTTATTTACTCATTCCCTGCAAGCCAGAGCTGGCATTGTAGGTGGTTGCTCAGAGAAGTTGTGGATTCCCCGTCCCTGGAGTGTCCAAGGCCAGGTTGGATGGGGCTCTGAGCGACCTGTTCTAGGGGAAGGTGTCCCTGCCTGTGCTGGGGGATTGAAACGAGACGGTCCCTTCCAACCCTGTGGATGGAATACCATGACAGTAACACAGAATTTCAGAGAACACCTTCTCAGGAGATAAATGCAGAAGAAAGATGGTTTAAACACAAAGTCAGAAAATTCTCTGAGGAAAAAACCAAAGCAGCTGCATTTCCTAAGAATGAGAAGGATCAATCCTGCCTGGATTGTTGAGCCAGTGTTACATGGCAACAAGCTCTCCATGAAGAGGTTTTCCAGGTAGTAGTGACTATTTCTGGTTTCCTTTTGGACAGCTAAGGTTGAAGGAGCAATGGACAAAAGATCAGGAGGTGTGAATGCATGTGCCATGCGTGGCTTACATCTTTAGAGAGATGGAGCTGGGCTGAGAGAAGGAGCTGGGCAGAACTGCTGGGCACGTGCCTTTGTCTGCCACCACTGAACCTCCACATGCCACCAGTGAACTCTGGAGATGCAGGTTATTCTCCTAATTTTCCAGTGTACTGGAAGAGAGTAGCTGGTTCTTTCGGGGCAGTATGATCGTCATCAAACAGTTCCACTGGTGCTGCTACCTCTAAATGTCATTTCTTTGCTCACTCCTTCCTTCTCTTCCCTGGCAAAAGGAAAGTCCATGGCTACTTTGGAAATCTGGTTGAATACATATTCGCACACGTCTCCAAGCAACAGATCCCTTGCAATCTGTGCAGAAATAACTTCATGTATTTTCTCTTTCCTGAAGGCATGAAAGCCTGGCCTGAGTGGCTGGAGAAATCTCGGGATTTTCTGAACTACTGCATAGCGAGGGAGAGCTTACGGGGAAGCTTTGAAGGGGTGCCTGTTAAAATAAAACTGAACGTTGGCTTCTGCTCAAACCAGGATAGCAGATCATCAGGACTAAACAGACACACACTTTTATAACATGCAGATACTCTCCCCAGCCCCTCTCAACCATGAATCCTTCTCAATAAATACTTGAGCTTCCATCTGTCAGTCCACCAATTCTGTTTTGCGTGCGAACCCTGGGATAAAGGAGTGCATTCTGCCACATCTACTTCATTCTCACCAAGACACGAAGTTAAGGACATGCCCAGATTCAGTGATTTAATTGGACTCTACCTGAGTTTCTTTTTCCTTTGCTTATATTTTGGCTTTCCTCTTTTTCTTTAATTCTGTTTCCCACACTCCCAAACATGTTGTTTCAGCCTGGCAAAGCTTCCAGAGCTGTTCCTCGGCTCAAGACTAGTGATAGATGCTCCATTACTGAACGGAATACAGTAATTCCCCCTCCAGGCAATTTATTTACTCTTGCAGCATCGTCAGTATTTCGGTTCAAGAAGGAGCAGCACACGCAGGGCAAGCTCAGCCTCTGCAACGTGCATGTAATTGTTAACAAGGGCACCTCATCTGTTACTGCTTTGCAGAAGAATTTCAGTGCAGACAGTGAGGGCCATTTACACCGTGTTCTACCATTCCAGCAGGCTCTGCCTTTCTAAAGAGGGTTATCCTCTCACCACCAGTTCTCTCATAAGGACATTTCCTCATTCAACAGTTTCATCTGCTTCTGACTTCTGTTTTTCTGCAAACAAAGGAGTGGCAGCCAGATTTCCACCTCATTTCTAGATCTTTTTCCTTCTGGTTGGACTTGGTTTGCCATGAACAAGAGCTCCTAAACCTTTTCATACCAGTTGCACATTTTGAGACTTTTCTGACCAATCGTCAAATAATCCTTTCTGACACATCCTGTGACCTATAGCCTGGGGGTGAAGCTGGTGATGTCTTTCTGGCTCTGGGTGCCCCCAGACCAGACAACATCACCACTTACTGCTTTTTATTCATTTCACCCACGCAGATCTGCCCATCCACCAGGTTATGGACAAGTGATGGGAACCTTATTGCTAATTTGTCTGCTTCCTCTGGATCCTGCCAAGAGACTTTCAGCTCTTCACTCCAAAATTTGAGAACATGAAAGCCTCGTTGCTCTTGGCTCCTGGAAATTTGACTTCCCAGCCAAGTGCACCTTTTATAGATATTTTCTCCAACCCTTTTTCACAGTCCTATAAATACAGCAACAGTTGCCAGACACTGTTTCCCGCAGCATCCAACCACATGTTGACTGGACTGAAGCCCATTTCACGTGTTTGGGAGCGGTTCCCTGGGCTGGTTTTAATATTCTATTGAAAGCTTCTTCACCCTGGAGCAGCCCCAGTTCTCCCTGTAGTGAGGACAGTGGGAACACTGGAGTATTCCCATCACAGTCACGCTAATTATCCTTGGTTTTCAGTCAGCCACTTCAGAATCGGCCCCGCAATCTCTCCCTTCACTGACCTGAATCTAAAATAACTCCCATTTAACTGTTTTCCTTCTACTTTTGTGTCTGTCTGTGCGATGCTCAGATTGGCACAGGGAGAAAAGGAAAAAAAAAAGGCCACAGACAGCTATTTTTCTCTCTCTGTGAACCTTCACTATCCCATTATTTCTCCAGTAAACGTTTAACAAACCTGTATTTAAGTGAGAATTTGCTGTGCAAGGCACTGTGCAGTCCTGGAATCTCAGAGAGCACAACACCAGGAAGTCTCGTGTCTCATACTCCGTAGGTTTAATCCCAGCTACAGAGAAATCCATGGAAAAATCCCCTCTGAGTGTAGCAAAACACAGATTTCATTTTGTAGGGAATCTTTTTACATCTTTTACATCAGAACTTCAATGCCATTGTCAATGTTTTAGATTTTAGAATTCTGAAATAATGTGTTAAGGATCTAAGTAAGCTCGAGGACATTTCCTATAATTTATAATTTAGATTTAGTGCTACACAAACAGCTAACGACTACTGAGGGATTGCTGCATAAAAGTAACAGGCAGACTGTGATTAAGTCTTTTAAAATGATACCGTTAAATAGTTGATCTCCACTACTGCCCTACTATAACATTTATTATATTCTCATTTATAATGGATCCAAATGGCTCCAGCCTCGCTGTTGAAGGCCAGACTTCGATCTCCCTTACAGCAAAAACTGATGTACGAAGGAGGGCGGAATCAATCCTTTATATTTTATTTATAATTTATATTTTAAAGAATAGCTTGTGATGACATGACGGTACTACAAATGCCCATCTCTAAAATGAGTCTCTTTGCTACTTCTGCTCAAGGAATAAAGCACAGGTTTAACCCTCTCTAGAGCTGCACATGTTACAGATGGCTTTTGTATATAAATTGTCCCCCAATTGTCAGAGCCACGCTGGAATCCTAAGCAAAGAAAATCAGCATTTGCCAAAGAGAGAAAGGCTGAGCTTGAAAGACAACAGCTATTTTTTCTCTTTTTTTCCCCTCAAAATGAGAGTATTACAAGCCATGGAGTAAAACCAAAATTAAAGTTGTAAATAAAAAGGTAATTAACTGTCTCCTTTATTGGCTACTTTGGTATGTGTTTCCTATCAGCTGCCACATTCCACCAGAAACAACTTTACAGATGTCCTAAAATACCGGCATGAGCCATGTGGATCTGGGAATATTTTTTATGATGGAACGTCGGGCCAGTTGGCATTTTGTCCTCTACACTAGTCACCATTTTTCAATCCAGAGTAACAGTTGATTTAATTTGATTGTTCCTCAGAAGGCCCTACAACTGAAGGGACTTTATGAATCACTCAGATTTATTGCCAATTGCAGCTTGTTGTTTTCTCATAACCATTTGTCCTTAGTTGAGCATGCAGAGATTTCGGGAAGTAGTTTGGGCTTGGTATCTGGAAATGAAAGAGCTGCTCGATATCCAGGTGTAGCCAAAGATGAGACGTGTAAATGCAGAGGATATATTTATATTCTTTAGCGTGGCATGACACCGGAGAGAATTTACCTAGTAAATCTAGAGGCTGTAAAAATTAATTTAAATTTTTGAATGAAAAAAATTAATTTTCATATATATTTTTTAATCAATCCCTTGCAGTAAGTAATACAGGTATTTTTATTGTTGTAAATTAAACCATCCTATGCATACTTCTTGCACTATAACTTACTTACTTCTTACACTAAAATTTACTTTTATACATAGATACATACATAAAAAGCTCCACTTATGCTGAGGGCAGTGGCACAGATGAGCTCCAAGCCCTAGCCCATGCTCCTGCACGACTCAGAGCACTCTCCAGAAGGCAGCAGCTCCCTGGGATACTCACGGAGGTGGCAGAGGGCCCCGTGGTAGCCTGGGCGGCAGGAGCAGTCCCCAGTCACCGGGTGACATTCCTGGTTCTCGGCAGAGCACTGGCACACTCCACTGCAGTTCCTCCCATACGTGCCCGGTGGACAGGCTTTGGGAAGAAGAGATGTAAACCAATGAATTAAATTTGTCTTGGTAAATATAACGCTCAAACAAAGGGCGAGTTCAAATTTATTAAATAAAATCCCTGCCTACGGAACGACGCTCTCCTCCGGGACTTTGGATTTATTACATTTACTTGGGGGTTACTTGACTGCTTGATTTTGTTTTGTTCAGTCAATTTGTGCCCAACTGTCAAGGGCCAGATACAATTTTCTTGTCACTAGAAAAAAATCATAGGGAAACGTCAGGTAAAATTGACTAAAATAACAGTATAATTCCCAAGGGGGCAGGCGTGTGGATAAAGACATTCTACCTTTTGTGAAGCGTTTAAACTTGCAAAGCTGCAGCAGCATCAACACCTCCAGTTTCCATCCTGCCTGTTGACAGCCACGCTGCCTACAGGTTTGGACCTTCCACACTTAATTCTTGGGTCTGACTTCCATTAAGTTGCCCTGGCTAAGGGTCGGGATTTAGAGTCCCTTAGTGGAAGACACGGGACACCGATGTCAATGCTTTCATTTCATTTTATTCAATTCATTCAATTTATGGCTCTTTTTCCTTTTGCTAAAGCAGGGCTCAGGCAAGGCTTTGTAAGGAGGAACAAAGTCAGGGTGTTGCAGCTGGGGTCAGAGCATGACCCTGCTTCCAGAGACAGCTCTGGGGGGAAAACTCCACGCTGAAAAAAAGCCAGGTAATGCCATTTCCATGAGCTTGGAAAGCAGGAATAGACAGCTCCTGATGGGGACAAGGACAACAGAAAACTGGGCTGCTGCTTGATGGACAGCACAGCAATGGCTGTGGGCAGGAGCTGGGCTCCACTAGCACCTCGTCAGCCACTCTGGACTCTGTTCAGGCCCCAGCTACGCCCTGCAGGTCCAAGAGCTGCAAACCCCACCAACCCAAACTGCAGCTGGCACAGAGCTCAGAGCTGGCCAAACCATCGGGGGGCAGGACAGGCAGCCCTTGGCCGTCCTCCCTGCTGCCAGGTTGCAGCCTCCTCCCTCTTCAGGCATTACATCATCACCTTCGCATCAAAGAAATTAACTTCTTCATTAATTTACAGGGGGGGAAGCGCTTTGTGCTTTGATGCCAAACTCACTTTTCTCGCAGCCGTGGCCGGTGAATCCCGGGGGACAACCGCAGGCGCCCGTCAGGTGATGGCAGGGGCTGCCGGGGGGACAGCGGCATCGCTGGGCACAGCCCCTGCCGTACCGGCCAGCTGAACAAGCTGCAGAGGTGACACCAACCCTCGTCAGGGCACAGGGGACAGCACAAAGCCACCCCCTTCCAGTTGGACCCACTGCCCGCCCCGCTGAGCGCCTCCACACCCATCCCGTGGAACAAGGTGGGAGCGAGAACATCCCGCCAGCAGCAGCTCCGGACTGGGGAGGAACACGCACACCAACCTGAGCTTCCCTCGTTCACTCACGTTTGTCACAGTGCCTCCCGCGCCATCCCTTCTGGCAGCGACACGCCCCGGTCTGGTGGTGGCAGGACCAGCCGTGCGCGCAGTCACAGCGCTCCTCGCACCGCTGCCCGAAAAACCCCGGCGGGCAGGCTGGGGGGAAGCAGAGAGAGCAACCCTTGTGTCCGCTGCACGGGAAGGACCCACCATGGACAACCAGTGTCACCCTCGCCCGTGGGGATGGGTGTTTAGCAGACAGCACGGCCAGCAAATAGTAACCAAAGAGAAGATATTTAAAATATTAAAAGGATTTAGCACCGGCTGTTGATGAGTCCGCCCGGGAAAGCTCACAAAGACTTAGCCACAGTCTGGAGTAGGAATCCAGATGTGCCCGTCGGTGTGGTGATGCTGGATCCAGATGTGCCTGTAGGGCTGGTGATGCTGTTCCATCCGACACAATTATGCACAAAGGAACAGCTGTTCGAACAGTGAAAATATGCCCTGTCCACACCCACCTCTCGGTGCGAACAATCAAGGAGAAAGTGAGGCCTGAAGGAAGGAAAGGTGGGCACTGCAAAGGCTTCAGTGATGCCTGAGGCTTTGAGGGTCCTCAGAAAACTGTCTGTGTCTTGCAAAAGCCACAGCATCTCTGTGGCCAAGCTGACAGCACATTTCAAGTCACCTGGCATCTACTGTGTATGAGATTTCATCCCTGTTTCAGGGATTCAGGTGGCTCTAGACATGGCAAACAGCTTTGTCAGATCTGGATCCAGATCTCTGCCAAATGCACGATCTGTAAATCTGAACCATCATTTCGCTGAGCTCCCCTCAATGACCCACAGGGGCTCAGCAGCAAGTGACTGATCTGGCAAATTCTCCTTAAAACTCCCTCCACTTTGTATGGTTTTTTACTTGTAACCCTATGAGAGAAAGACCTGCATTTTCTTAGCAGGAGGGGAACAGAGGTAGGAGGAGATAAAATAATTTGGACAAGGGCATAGTTGGGCAGAGACCTGCCTGTGGGGCTGAGCCATAGGGTGAGTGGGCACGAACACCGATCAGCCTGCAGAATACCAGGAAATTGGGGTAGAAAACAGAAAAGGACTTCGTACTGCGGAGGCAGAAATGGCTGGTTGTTAAAAATGAAGCGCCTGCAGAAGGAGCCGCCCTCACCAACATCGCAGTGGTCCCCGGTCCAGCCGGCACGACAGAGGCATTTCCCCGAGGGCTGGTGGCACAGCCCGTGGCGGCAGCTGCAGTTCTGCTCACAGCCCTGTCCACGCTGCCCATCCCCACACTCTGAAACGAGACGGGCCAGGAAGAACATACTTACACCTTTGCACTATAGGAAGCTATCGAGACTGGTCCTAAAAACCTTCAGCGAGCGAGATTTCGACACCTCCCTCAACAAAATCCCCTAGAAATAAATAATCTTCCTCTTGGAGGATTTACTACTTTTTTCTCCTCAAATGAAGGCCATTACCCTTTTTCCCCAGGGGGCAGAGAACAGCTTCTTCTTCTTGTCTGTCCGATGAGTTTCCAGCACCATGGCACATTCCAGTGCCAAAGTCACATCTCCCTTCAGCCTTCTCATCTCTTACGAAACAACCCCACTTTTCCAGCCTCTCCCCACCTGGTGCTCTCCATCCCTCTGCCCCCTCTTTTTTTTCCCGCATTGCCTCAAAGCAACCCCCACCACAAGTGAGTTTCCTTGCCAGAACCAAGGCATTGGAGGGATGGAGAAGGTGATGGGACTCACCCAGCTCGCACGCCGTGCCCGTCCAGCCCTGGGGACACCGGCACTCGCCCGTCACACTGTCACACGTGGCCTGGCCGTGGCAGAGGCAGCGCTGCAGGCACCCTGCCCCGAACCACCCGGGAGGGCAGGCTGCGAAGGGGAGCCAGCACAAAACCTTCCATTAGGAAAGGCAGGAGGGAGACGCAGGTCAAACATCACCTTTCCCAGCTCGCGCCCCTGCTCGGCCCAGAAGGTGCTGTGGGAGGCACAACCAGGCAGCAACGGGGACACGGCTGATAAGGAATGGCACAGCACAAAACTGGTCTGGGAGTAAAACAGGGGGTGAAGTGAATTAGCTGTGACCCACCAAATGAACTTGAGATTTCCTGTCTGCACCTACAAAAAACACCCCTTGGTTCCCAGCACCTTTCTCACCATCAAGGAGGGGAGTTATTGATTCCCCTCTCTTCAGGATTTCTTTGTACATTCCTCTTAAAATAATGACTCCTTCTCTAATTAATCCTGCTGCCCGCAGCTGGCTGACGTAATTTCACAGTTTACCAAATTTAATTAAGCGAGTTTGTATGAATTCCCATCACAACCAGTTCCTATGGACAGACTCTAATTTTTTGGCACAAAACCCCCCAAAACCTCTGCCATGTGCCAGAGTGACACCACTTTAGGATGACAACAAGCTCTCACTCTGCAAAAGCACAGCCACCAGAGGATGGTTCCCCAGCCTCACACAATTATTCTACCTCCTGACTTCCAAGGAGAAACGAAATCTCCAAACATCATTACAGAAAAAAAGGTATGTTTGACAATGTCTTCATATTTGACAACAGCTTTTTTAAGCTTTGTTTTCCTTTTATATTTGAGGCCTTCAGACAAACCAGAAAAATTTAGGTCATGTCATATATGTGACCAAAAATGGTTTGGTGTCTTCCCAATTTTTTAATCAGGGGTCAGCTCTTCAGATCGGGTTTTAATTTGTGTATTACTCTACCCCTGCCAGCTTTCATCCCCTCTCCCTTACGACGAGGATCAATTGGGCCGTAGGAAAGAGGCAGAGCTTCACTGCAGTGTCATAAATGGGAGGTTTATGGACCTTTTCTCCCTTCATCAGCTTTCAAAATGGGCTTTCTCTCCAGTTTACGGCCGTTTCAGCCCCCTCAGCCCCATGCACACCCAACTCCTACACCTGGTCCCTACAACAGTGTCACAGATTTATTTCATGGGCTGATCACGTCACTGTAGACACAGAACCAGTGCCAACACAGGGCAACGAGCTGATATGTACCTTCTTGGCAGGTGGCTCCTCTCCATCCTGGGCTACAGAGGCACGTCCCAGTTACGTGATGACAGAGAGCTCCGTTGTGACAGTGACAAGTGTTGCTGCAGTCCTGCCCGTAGCTGTTCCCCTGGCAGGCTGCAACAAGAGAATTCCATAAAACTCCATCAGGAAGCATCACAGGAAGCACTGCACAGAGCAGAACTGAGACACAACCCAATGCCAGGGAAGTCAGGGTGGAACTGGGTTACAAAGACCCTTTTTTCACATCAGAATGGCGCCTAAGGTCATATATAATCATAAAATCATTAAGGTTGGAAAAGACTTCCAAGGCCAAGTCCAGCCTTCAGACCAATACCACCTTTCTCATTAAACCAAAGCGCAAAGTGCCACGTCTCCTCATTTTTTTGAACACTTCAAGGGATGGTGACTCCACCATCCCTGGAAATATATATATATATATATATACACACACACCCCTATATATATATTACCCTGACACTAGATAGGATAATAGAATTGTTTAGGTTTGAAAAGACCGTTAAGATCATCAAGCCCAACCGTTAACTCAGCACTGCCAAGTCCTCCACAACATCAGCCAACGCATTGACCGCAAAGGGTATTTTAAAACAATTCTGCAAATTAAGATCACACAAAATGAAACAGCTCTGCAACACTTGCAGTTCAGAGATAATGTGTCTTATGAAAGCCTAACACAGTAATGCGGCTTAAAAATATGTATCACAGCACATTCTGAGGAGGTTTTTATGGAAGGGCTGGACCGCTGGGGTGATGGATCAGCTGCCAGCCCCTGCCCTGCGGAATGTCTTTGTGCTAAACTAATGGCCCAGCAGAACCGTCAGCCTGACAGCCCAGGTATTTATTTGCATCCTGGTAAGAGAACTGACAACTTCATTGTTCTCAGTGTTCATTTTTCACAGCTGGATGCCTCCGCTGCCCCAGACTCCCGTTCTTTGGTCAGGGAGGGCTGGTGTTTTCCATGGGTTTGGTTGAGCAGCTGGCTCCCAGGTGGGAACTCAGCGTGGCCACCTCGCAGGCGTGCGCTCACCGCGGCTCCGCTCCCGGTGCTGCTGCCCGTGGAAAACGGCAGGGACAAAACTCCTGCAGCCTCCACTGCCCTGGAGATTTGGATAGCTTTAAATAGTGGAAAACGGGCAGTGCTGCTGCGCTGTTTTATTCAGGTATCGCCCCCAAAGACATCCAAAGTGAGCTGATGGAGATGGGTCACCTCCCTGCACGGTTTTTTGTCCTGCCTTGCAGGGGCTCTCCTGCACTTGGAGTCTCATCCCTGCAGCACTTCTGGCAGGCACATCCCTGATGCAGGAGCGCATCCTTGCTGAATGTAACATCTCCCAGGTGAGGACCCAAACGGTGACTTTTCACCCAAACCTCTGTGCCATTGAGGGTGTCAGTGAATGAGATGCAGTGTTGCAGGAGGACACATCCCTGGGGACAGAACGAAGGCGTGAAACCATCTCGATCTCAGAGGTGAACTCGGTTGACAGTATCTGATCCATTCTCAGCCCTTTTGTTCCCATCTGAAGACTTCCAGCTTCTCAGCCTGTTTCTCAGACACCTTTTCTCCCAGGACTTCTTTTCAACAGCGTTCATTTTTGTCATCACTTGGACCCCGTTCACATTGAAACCACAAGAAAGAGAAGGAGCTCAGTCCCATCACAGCTCAAAGTTTGCTCTGCAGATGAGGCTTGGCTGCCAAGTGAAAAATTCAGCCCATCCTACAGAGCTCTGGCTCCAGTTTGGGAGCACAACTAAACATTTCCACAATACGGAGCAGAACTACAGCATAACCAAGCCAAAGGAAAAACCAGCTCATCACCAGGCCCCCTGACTGGTTACTGGTGGTTCGTGTGAGGTTTTTGGAGTGCCTGTGCAAAGCTCTTGTTACACTTTACTGGGGAGACAAAAGAGCGTTCCAGTGAAAATTGTGGTAAGAAAGCAGAAGATTCTGGAGAAGGAAATTTTCATTGTCCTGTTGGGTAGAAACAAATGGGTTTTGGTTCTTGGTGGTACAGTCCTGATTATCAAAGTACTTTTCTGAAGATTAAGAAAATAGATGATATATTGAAGCTATCTCATAAAGTCCTATAACTGAATGTACAAATATCCCTGTGCCTTTTCTTCTTTCTTCATGATGAGTGAAAAGGGAAGACTCAATCCAAAGGTTCAAATGATTAGACTTCTCCTTGTTTCAAAATGTTCCTCTCAGTGCCTTTCCTCTGTGAGAGGGGGATTTATTTGTTTACAGTCTTTAAAAACTCCACTTTTGCATGCAGAGTAAGGAATACAGGAAACTGGAGATTTTTTTTTCCAGACTGGAAGTCAACAGCCATCCAAAGTGCCCAGGAGCACAGGGAAATGATGGTCACTGATGTTCTACAGAGTGTACAGAAGCTTTGTTTTCATGCAGCTCTGTGGATCATTCTCCACAAAATGAGGCATCGGCTTAAAAAGAATAGGGAATTTGCAAAGTCAAGTGTTCACATGCCACAAAATGTCAACCCCCTGTTTTCAGCACCTCTGGCAGAACAGATCTTTCTGTACTCATATATTTTTCCAACACAGTGTGGTCTCTATTTTTACCACAAGGAACCACTTTTGTGAAGATCCTGCTGAGCCCAAACAGCTCCAGAAAGAGGCATTTTTAGTACGAATAGAATTGGGGCAAAATTCAGATGTTTAATCGTGTTTGGCTTCTACAGACCATATGCAACATAAGATTCATGGAGGTTTGGGTTGTTTTTTGTAAGACAGCAAACTTTGGATGGTTTGGGGTGGAAAGGACCTCAATCTAGTTCCAATTCCCCTGTCATAAGCAGGGATGCAACTCATTAAATCAGTTTGCTCAGGGTCCCATCCAACCTGGCCCTGAACCCTTCCAGGAATGGGATATACAGAAAGGAAGGTTACATCTTTGTCACAGAGAAATGCCAGAAGTTGGGTCCTCACTTCTGTATCACTGAGGTCTCACAACACTCAATGAAACATTTATTAAAAAAAATAAAAATAATAGGCAACATACTTTTCCTAAGCTTCTTTCCTCTTTCTTGGAAACCTAAAATACCTTAGGTGGATACTCAAAAAACAAAAAAATAAAAAAAATCCCCAAATAAAATCTCCAAGCACAAACTGAAGCTGAGGCAGATCTTGCTTGGCAGATTTCATCCCACATTAGCATAATTCATTTTCAAACAACTGAAAACCACGGTCTGGTGATGGAAAGCATTAGACAGCTTCAGCAAAAGGCATCACTGTCCGTCTTGCCCGTAATTAGATAGCAGAGCATAAAATGCACTGCATGGCTGGCTTAAGATCAATTCAAATCCCATGATGTCAAAATTATTCCTCAATATCCTCCAGCACATTGCCTGCAATCTGATTACTTCCACACGAGTGCTGTCCTTCCAGCTGCCAGAGCTGGTCCCAGGAACCGGCCAGGTGAATATGAACCAGGCTGGGGGGGGGACAGGGAGTGGTGAGAGCTGCTTCCCACCCCTGGCTGCCCTACTCTGAGCACCTCTGGAGCAGCGTGGACGAGGTCCAGCCTTAAAATCAAAATGAAGATCCATCTCAGCCAGGAGAAAAGGAGGTCACGCTCTGCACTGTTAACTGACCTCACTCTTTTACTTGCAGAGACCTCAGAGGCTTTGGCATCTTCACCAGCGGGAGGGATAAATCAACCAGCATAAAGCTCTAATGGCTCAGGCACAAGTTAATAAATAGGCTTTTTTACCTAATGTGTGTAAGGGGGGGGGCACGGCAGGCCATGGGCAAAGAGCTGCATTTCTTAATTAAATTTAATGAAATATGTAACGAAGCTTCCTGTCCCTAACGCGGACTCAGGATTGGGGAAGGGGCAAGGGGACACCCTGCAACGCCGTGGCTCGGCAGGAAAAACAGGCTGTGACCAAGGAGAAAATGTCACAGCTGTCCAGCAGCACCTTTTCTGCTCTGTGGAATGGCTAAATGCCTCTAGCTCTGTATTTCTATTGTGGTCAGTCCACTAATCTACAGCCACAGGGTGTGTTACCACCATCATCTTCAGGTGGTGGGTGATGGGGAGCCAAGTGTTCCTATGGGGGCATGAAGAGGCAAAAAGCACTGCAGTGGTGGGGTGTGAGCAGAAAGGTCTAAAATCTGGGCAGATTCAGCAGCACTGACCCACCTGTAAATGAAAGAGCAGGGGATTTTGCAGGAGAAGCCCTTTCAGAGGATGGGTTGTGTTATGTGGTGGGGGCAAACGAGGGGAAAATATCACGAAGAACAAGCGCTGCCCTCAAACAGGGCTGATGATAAAATGGCACATGGGTGGAGAATAGGTGCTTCAGTACAAGCAACACTTCTCTCTAGTTTCCAAACTAAAATCAGTTTTCTATTGCAGAAAACCACAAGCCAGGGAATCAAGAAGTGCTCACTAACAGTCAGACTTGGCTCCGCGTGGGACTGCTCTGGAGCTCAGCTCCATACCACGGCCCTGCAGACAGCAGTTGTGTTTTCAAAAGAAAGTTTAGACTATGACATCATCTTAGAGTGAAATGTGGAAGTTGAGAGGCTAAAGCCTGAAAATCTTAAATAAAACCCCACGTATTTGCTAAACTTTGCAAACAGGCTCAGTTATTTCCATATTTGACGTCACGTAGCTAAAGAAAACATCATTTCCTATGAAATATAGTGAAAAATTTCTCAGAAGAGACAGTTTAATATTTACATACGCACAAACATTTTCTTAACTTAAACATTGTGGGATAATTCATACTTGTGAGCATCTAGGAAGTTGACATTTGTTTTAAAACAAGTAACTTTCCTAATAATTACTGAAAAAAACTATTCTGTCATACTCAAAGAGCAAAACAGTCCCAGCTCTGAGTTTCCTACTTTGCGCATTTGTAATCCCTAACTTTGGAACTGATCATTAGATAGGATACACCAGAAACAGATGCACAGCATTTCACCTCTACCAATGTCGCACCAAAACAAAAAGCACAGAGAGCTGTCCCACGGCAGGAGATGGCTCTGCCACTTAAAACCTGATGCTCATCACGCTCGACGAGCGCCAACACAGCAGCCGGAAACAAAACCGATGCTGACGATTTGCAGCTACCAAAACTTGTTCCCTCTTTTGCCATCCCTGGAAAGGAATGTGACCCATGTAAAACTGTGCCCCGGCGGGTGATCCTGCACTCCCAGGGCCAAGCCGTGGCCGTGCTGGGGGGCTCTGGGGCAGGGATGTACTCACGCTGCTCGCAGGTCTCGCCCAGCCAGCCCGGGGCGCAGCGGCACGTGCCCACGACGTGGTCACAGCCAGCAGCATTCTTGCACTTGCACACCTGGTGGCAGTCAAGCCCAAAGAATCCATCTGGACAAGCTGCAAATACAAAACATTAATTTTTAGCTCTTTGGTTTTTCTGTATAAACTCCAGCTCGACTTTTCACAGATGCTTAAGAACCAAAGTCGCTTCAAGGGCTAAGCCTGCACAGGTCTGCATCTCGGAAAAAATGTGACCCTTTTACACAAGCAATTGATTTCTGCACAGTAAAACACAGCTGAGAGCATTGAAAAGCCATAAAACAAGTGAGAGAATGGAGCTGGGTTCACACAAGCTGGGACTTGTGGTTCTGTAACGAACAGAGGAAAAAGGAAATAATCCAACACAATGCAAGACTCTGAGGCCGTCCCTGCTGATCTCTCTCCATTGGAAATGCAAAACTTCTCCTCCCATTTACTGTCCTGAAACTTTGCTAAAGATTTTTTAACAATAAACATAAGCCACAGTGGGGTAGCTCAGTGCTGAAATGAAAAACTAGCAAAGTGAATGATTTGAAAAAGTCAAGATAAATTAAATGTGGCAAAGCAACTCCAGAGAGCCGCAGGAGCTCTGTATCCACATCTGGGAGATGACAGGAAGAGCAGCACAGTGGATTCAATTTATATCTTTACCAGTATTGACAGCAGTGAAAATAACCATTGGTGCTTGTCAGGGGGTCACATCATACCCAAAATGCTGCATTGCAAGAATGCTAAGGCTGCTGCACAGAGCTTAAAAAAAAATAAAAGTAGGTATGTCGTCTGTGTAGCCTTAGTTAAACATCTCCACATACATGTATGTGTGCGTTTAGCTTATACAAGTACCTGCATAATTATGTTACACGAAATGATAATAAATCTATAGATACACAGTTGTGTGTCACTCTTCTCACAGAACCCCTAAATCAGTCTCAGGAATTATACTGTTCATGAGATAAGTGTAAAATAAGTTATTCAATAAAACCTTTCTCTTCGTCCTCCTTGCTCAATATAAACTTCTATTTAAAGCCCAATCCTGACCCTTCTACCATGAAATCAGAACTGGCTTCCCAAGAGAGTCTTATTATGATTATCATCATATACACTAACAATACCACTCCCCACTGATCTCACAGCTCCCTACTATGTCAGAACAACATTGGTGTCATCACAGAACGGTTTCGCTTGGAAAGAGCCTTAAAGATCATCTCCTTCCAATGCCCCTGCCATGGCAGAGACACCTTCCACTGGACCAGGTTGCTCAAAGCCCCATCCAACCTGGCCTTGGACATTTCCAGATGCTAATCCATGTGCATCTCTCACTGTCGGACTCTTCCATCCTTTTTCTTTCCCTGTGTCTTCTCCATGCCCAGGATTTTTGTCTCGATCTGCTCACACTGCCTTTTCCACCGACGCAAATTCAGCTCTCCAGCAGCGAGCTGTCTGCTTTGGCTCCAGGCTGGGGGAATTCCATACCCGGAGCTATGGGCAAACCTGACCTTCATCCAGAGGCACTGGCAGTGTAACACACGGAATGCTTCGGCTCCTCTGCCCTCAGAAGCTCTGCTCAGCTTGTGCCTACAAACAATTGCTTCATCTGCTTGAAATCAAAAAGCCGCTCTTCTCTTTGTCCTGTCCAGGAAGATCTCAGGCTTCCCACCCTTCCAAATGAGTGCTGCCCCAGGAAAACAGGAAGGAGGTTCATACCAGGGTAACACAGCAACACATCCACCAGCCTCTGCTCAAACCTCGGCGGGTTTGCCGGTAGCAGGTTGTGAGGAACAGCCACCAGTGCGTAGTTTCATCTTTGTGTCTCTCTTCTGCTTCAGCAGACAAGGATGGGCTTCTCCTGCTGAACATGCAGTGACTTCAGAGGCTGCCCAAGCCCTTTGTTTAACACAGGGACTACACAAGCCTTGTCAGCTCTTCCTCGACACGCACAGTATTCACTTTCCCTTTTTATCTTATTAAGACAGCAATCTTGCTGGGCTGTGACAATGACTAAGTGCTGGAATCTCAAGGGAGGAGTCCAGTCTGTCTGTCCCGTGGCAGTGCTGATCAGCAGCTGAGATGCAAAAGCCAAGAGCTGTGCCCCACAAGGGCGATAAGTTGCTGTTATTAATGCATCAACTAATACAAATACAGCAGGACTGGCCCGAGGCTCCTGCTGACTCCAGTTAGGGCACTAATTGTCTGGCATTCGGGAATATTCAGTCGGATGAACCAGCGAACTGGGTAATTCTTGTGTTGGCCTCATCCCACCACTGGACATGGCCTTGGGTCACACAGCACATACCAGGGAGCAGCAGGGAACAGAATTAAAGTAAATCACAGGGCAGGGAAGGCTGTCCCAACCTTCAAAGCGGGGGCAGCAGATGCTCAGCACTTCACAGAATTAAATCAATTATAACAATTGCCTCCCCAAGCAGGAGCAGCCCTGGTTCAGAGCGGGGTGACTCTGCTCTCTTGGCACATTTCTGACAGAGCTGTGAGTGAACTCAGGCACACCTGGAGTACTCTGGGTTTGCATCAGGAGCCCAAGGCTCAGGCCTCCTGCATGTCAGACGTTTACATTTAATTGAAGCAAGGATTGATATATTTATCTATTTATCACAATAAAGATTGGGATTTCTTAGTTTGGTATTTTTTTTGCCTTGCCTGTTTAGTTGTCAGTGCATTAAAACCAAAGCCCTGCGGAAGTGGTTGAATACAGAAGTGTTTTTTTCTGGAGAAGATGCTACTTATGTTATCTGTGCTTGAAAAAGAGAGAGAAAGGAGTTTACAAAGCCACCTTTGCTATGACCCCTGCCTTTGCACAGTCCAGGAATGTGGCAGCATTAATTGCTGCTTCAGCTCAGGAACAGCCAGAACTCCCCATGTGCCTCTGGTACCTCCTCCCCAGGCACGTAACGTTCTCCACTCAGGTAAGGAACATATCTAGTGGCATTGCTAGTAGCATCTTCCAAAAATGATTAGTTTTCCTTTGGTAATGCAAGACCTTGTGAAGAAACACACATTATTTCATCAGTGGGGTTTTTTTTGTATCACTTGCTGCTTTCAAGAAAATTCAAAGGAAGCCTTTCCTAGATTGTTCCGACAGAGAGAAAACATTTCTTTGTAGGTTATTTTGTTTTCAGCCTTATTTGCAAATGTTACCAGTTTTGCAACTGAAACAGTTCTGCTTGTTTTGCAACTCCTTGGAAACAGATTTGAGAAGATTCACGAAGGTCCTTTTCACAAAGGATTGAGCAGAGCTGAAAGATGGAGCAGGCAAGTACCACTTTCAGAAATGTCTAATTTTCTTTCAGAAAGTGTCTGGATATTTTGATTCTTACCCATCATTATTAGGTGTGACCACAGCACTACTGCAGAGGCAGCAGGGGCCACCGAAGGACAGCAGACCAAGAGCAGCTGATCAAGGGTGGCTCAGGGCAGAGCTGAACTGAGGTGCTGGTGGACAGACAAAAGTACTTTGAAGAGACTGAGAGGCCTTTTGGCAGCTTCCCGTGGCCAAGGGCACAGAAGTTCAGTCAAACTCCCAAATCATTCACAGCAATGTCCCATGAAACAGCAGCCTGGAGCCAAAGGATCTGCTGCTGTAGGTGAGCTTGGAAACTGTGCCATGCTGGCAGATGGTGGTGGGTGCCCGGCTGCTCTCTGCACTGCTGACAGGGCATACACAGAGGCTGAGACTGAGCAAGGACTAAGGTTACATTAACAGCTCTAATAAATATTAGTAAGAGATTACAGAAATTTGTGGCAAATAAAGAACCTGGAAATGGCCACTGAAGGGATGTCTTGCAACAGGGACTGGCAGGTAAACCTATGGAGACCTGCTTCATACTGAAGGTTGTAAATTAATGAAAAGGAATGACAGCACTTTGTTCCTACTCGAAGAAATGAACACCAATTCCAGAAAATCCAAAGGCAAATAGTTTGGGACTTGCACAGTTTCACCCTGAATCTCAATCCTGTGCTGCCACAAGCAAAATACCAGAAGCAATGACTGCAGGTTCAAACACCCTCCCTGGGCAGGGGGATATTAATTATTAATATTAATCAATATTAGATTCTGTAAGGGGCCATGCTCTCCTAGGACTCTGAACTTCAAAGGCTGCAAAAATCTGGGTCTCAAGATTTCTGCAATGACAGAAAAGTCCTTCCCAGCCACGGGATGAGGCACCAGCAGGATGGGAGAAGTCCAAGGCAGCTCCGCAGCGCCGGGTCTCAATCCCTAAATCCACAGGGCCAGCGTGGGTGGATCGCTGAGGGGACAGCAAAAAGCACATCCCTGCCAGGAGGAAACCCTGCCAGTCTCCCAGGCACTGGAAACAGAAGCGCTGCAGCTCCGCAGAGAAAAGGTGCCAAGGAGGTTCTACCAAGGGCAAACCACCCACGTGCTTTTCTCCCTCGTCGTCTCTCAGAAGCAGCCAAACTTTTCTGGCTGAAACATTTGATGTTCAAAGGTAACTCAGGGCAGCCCAGATCAAACACCCTGCCTGCTTGAGAGAAAGCACGTAGAAAACGGTGTTTTACAAGTGGTAAGTATTAAATCCCACTCTCCCCCTCCACAGTCTTCTTTCAGGAATTAAAAAAGATTAAAATGTCCAGCCTGACTGATTTGGAAGCTGAGAGCTGTATTTTTTTTGTTTCCAGTAGGTGTCAGCCAGGCTTCTCCATATTCCTCACACCTACTTTGGCACAGGATATTTATCCTCTTTGTCCCCATTATGGTTCCTTCTGGAACGAACAGATCTACACAACAACACAAGATAACTGCTTTGTTTTTCTCCAATAATAAACAATAATTTTTTTAAAAAAAACAGGCTTAGGAAAACAGAGCTCAACTAAATCATATTCAAAAGGGGCATAGTGGAGACCCCATAAATTACAAGGTGCAGTTCGCAGCTGAAACTTAGAAAGAATATTTGTAATAAATAACAGTGCTTGGTAAGAACGAGAGGGGAACAAGAAGGAGTTTGTGACCCCAAGGCAGCGGGTGCTTTGCTGCATTCCTGGTCAGGCTGTGGAGCATCTCCCTTCCCATGAGAGGGCAGCAGCTGCCTGTGAGCGCTGCCATGTCCCTCGGCTGCAGCTCTAATGCTGCCGAGCTAAACGGACTGATGGAGCTGCTTTCTAAGCAAAATTACTGTGGCTTGAGGATCGTAATTTGTACAACCTTCAATCCTTTACACTTAAATACGTTTCACAAAGCCTGACTATGTGCTGTTTCTGTCGTGTTTTTTAAGATCTGCACAACGATGCAGCTCGACAGCAACCTGCTCTGACGATGCCAGAGACTGAGTCAGAGTAATGTCAGCAAGGAATCCAGTCCAACACTTTACCAAGTGACTAGGTGACAGAAGATGGTCTGTTGGATTTGTTAAAGTATGAAAGTATGCCTGTTGTTAAAGAGTTCCAGTGGGATGATGCACAGATCCAGCTTTTCCTCCAAATCGTTTCAGGGAGGCACCAGAGACAAGCAAGTACCTTCCTGCTTGGTGCTCAAAGAGTAGGGCTCTGCTTAAAAAGAGTCTTCGTAAAGCTGTGATGTAGCAAGAGCCTTAATCTATTTTTAACCACGTTAAAACACGTGCCCAACACCAGACACCCAGCGAGATGCTCTGCTGAGCTACGATGGAAGCTCACATTTCGGTGTTGGATTCTAAGTAAGTTCAATCTTTTATTAATCTGACACTGTAAATTTTAAAATCAGCCCTCTGAATAATAAAAAAACCCTCTGCATTAATCCAAAGGGGATCAGGGGGAGCAGCCAGTACCTTTTTCACAGAAGGTTCCTGTCCAGCCCGCCGTGCAGGCGCAGGCTCCGCTGACGTGGTCACAGGCAGCTCCGTTCTGGCACTCACAGCTGTGCCCACAGCCCTGGCCAAAGCTCCCCTCGGGGCACCCTGCAGCACAGGAATCAAGCCACACACACATCAAGGGTTAATGCTGGGGCAGATCAGGGGTCAACGGGGAATTTTGAGATCCATGGCAGATCTTACTGTGCCCAAAAGAAGGACCAAGGCACAATGGTGCTGGTTTAACACTGAGCTGACTGAGTGCTCTCCTTGGGGTCCAGGTAAGTTGGGTTGGGTTTAAGGACTATTTTAGGAAAACATCACGGCGTTGAAAAGACTAAATTCTGCACAGAAAATCAACATCTTCTAGTTGCAAAGCCTGAGGCTTCCCAGGCTCTGCTTGATGACACTTTTCCCCCTGGTCTGGAATTGCTTATGTGCACATCTCTGGGACTTCACCAGCTGGGAGGGGAGAACCTTCCCTGTTTTCCCACAAATCTTTTTCCCCCAGAAAGCTGGAGAAAATAGGATATGCAGTGGTTTTCTTCAGAAAGTTCCAAAATGAATGCTGCACTCTCTGCTTTCATGCTCTGCTTTGAAAAATTCAAGTGAAAATATTACATCTGGGGGACAGATTAGCAATTACATTTCCCCCGCAGTTAATGGAAGGAGTTATAAAAGATTTGCATAGTGCTCTCTATTGGAAGAAAGAAAACAACAGTCGAGAAAGAAAATAATTTCTTCCAGGATTATGGGAAAATCAATTTAGAACAGGGCCAGTTGCCTAATACACATTAGATATTTTGGACAGGCTGAAACACAGTGATATCCTTGGCTGAACACAGTATTGCAGCGCCTCCACTCAGTTTTGAAGGCCTTGGGAGCATCCCTTTAAATGAGTTACGTAGATTAGCGCCAGGTCTCTTCTAGAAGCTCTATCTCTAGAAGTAAACACTAGATTTTAGTGTTTACATCAACAAAGGGATTTGCAAGCAACCTGGGAAGAGTCGCAGAGAACAGAAAACAGTGAAGGTTCTCAAAGACAGTTGCACATCTGGAATAATGGGGTGGGTTTGGTGTTGCCCATTTGGTACCAAGGCGGGCAGTGATCAGAGATGGTGTCAGTTTGGCTGCTCCTGCAGAGACTTTCTGCTGATTGTGCCTCTTATAGAGAAGCTGGGATGGGACACAGGAGAATAGCAAGGTATCTCAAGTACTTTTTTGCTTTCAAATAGTGGAAAAATGGGACATTGCTAAATGTGAATATGTTTGAAAGTATCTTTTTGCACTTACAGGTGAAATTCAGTCCCCCCATTTGCATCCCCTCCCATTCCCAAAGCTGCAGATCCCCCTGCATTCTGCCTCCCCCAACAAATTAATACACAGAAGAGCACTTGTGCCCTAAAAGCTGGATCCTTCTCAGTGTTTTTCCCCTCCAGAGAATCCTCTCCTGACAAGGAAGGAGCCCAACCTGCAGGGAGAGGCTGGGGATCCCTGGGGAACACAGGAGCTCTCCAGGGATAAACACCTCACCTCCAAAGCAGCATGAAATGTTCAGGGAATAATTATGGCTTTCGGAATCTCGCACACACACACACATATATCTATATACATGCATTTTGGAATATATATTTATATACACTCACACACAAAGTGGGGTAAAAAGCAGAGTGAATGAAACAAAAAAAGCACAGATAGAACTCCAGGGACTGCCAGATGTTCCGTCAGTGACGATGGCTTCACTGATTCCCCTGCCAGCCAAGATTAGAACCAGCTATTTGGCTACTCTCTGTCTGTGGAGCTGCTATTTTGAGAGAGATCAAGAACGAAGGAGAAGTGGAGCTGGCAGCTCTTTCTCAGGGAGCTGGTCTTCCCAAGACACTGCCCTTCCACTCCCCCCAACAGCAACAAGGGCTGAGAGATCAACTTTCCAGGCTTTTTTGTCTCAGGTCACGGTTCCAGATTAATTGTTTTGACATTTCCGTGTGACACCAGCAGTTAATCCTGCCTGTGGTACAGAGACTCTGGTAGCTACATCTGTGCCACTGTAAGATTGCTAAACTAATAGATAAAATGTTTATTTTAGTTAACAGCGTCAATATAATCAATAATAATAATAGCAGCTCAACTATGCAACTTACTGCCACAAGATGAACTGGATTCCAAATGCTTGCATGGAATGAAAAAGAAAATAGGCACATTAAAAAAAATCAAGTTGTATTAAACATAGAAATATTGCTTCTGTTTCAAGAAGCTCCTGAATGACAAAGTGATGAAACCTGGAGAGATATATCAGGAATTATCTACAACCCTGGTTTTACATGCTTAAGGTTTCTGCTATTGACCTCTGGTAGCAGCAAACATGAAGGTCATGGGTCTCTGGTAAGACCACGGAGAATTTTTTTTATTAATAAACACAAGACCCTAAAACTTCCTGATTTTTCTTCCGTTACATACACGTGAAGCAACTCCATACGCCTGACCTTAAGAAGTGATTTATGAAGGAATAGTGCAGCCCTAAAACTGAATATATAAAACCAACATGGAAACTCTTTTGCCACTAACCAAAGACACACCAATCCTACCCCTCACATGAGGTCTTCCCATTAAAAACAGCTGAGGAGTCCAAAATGAGCCTAAAAACTGTGTTTTCTGGAATTCAGATTAGGGAAAGAACCTACCCTGGAGGAAACTGCCCCGAGGCAGCACAGCCTGGAAGCCCTTCCTGCAGGGAATGACCAGGAAAACAGAACAGAAAATATGCAAAATGGCCCATGAAGGTACAGGACTAAACTCTCAGCTGCAGCACGGGCACAAATCAATGGGAACAGAGACAGTTTTTCTTGGACTGTGTCAGCCAGAAGTATAGAATCATACAATTGATTGGGTTGGAAAAGACCTCAGAGATCATCAAGTCCAACCCTTGGTCCAACTCCAGTCAATTTACTAGATCATGGCACTCAGTGCCATGTCCAACCTCAGTTTAAAAACCTCCAGGGATGGTGAATCCCACACCTCTCTGGGCAGGCCATTCCAATGCCTGATTACTCTCTCTGTAAAAAATTTTTTCTAATATCCAACTTAAATTTCCCCTGGCAGAGCTGCAGCCCGTGCCCCCTTGTCCTATTGCTGAGTGCCTGGGAGAAGAGACCAACCCCCACCTGGCTATAACCTGCCTTCAGGGAGTTATAGAGAGTGAGGAGGTCACCTCTGAGCCTCCTCTTCTCCAGACTAAACACCCCCAGCTCCCTCAGCCTCTCCCCACAGCACTTGTGCTCCAGTCCCTTCACCAGCCTTGTTGCTCTTCTCTGGCCCCGCTCCAGCACCTCAATGTCCATCCTGAACTGAGGGGCCCAGAACTGAACACAATACTCCAGGTGTGGCCTCACCAAGGCAGAGTCCAGGGGAAGGATCACTGCCCTGCTCCTGCTGGCCACGCTATTTTTGATCCAGGCCAGGATCCCATTGGCCTTCTTGGCCCCCTGGGCACACTGCTGGCTCATGTTGAGCTTCCTGTCAATCAGCACCCCCAGGTCCCTTTGTGCCTGGCTGCTCTCCAGCCACTCTGTCCCCAGCCTGTAGCGCTGCAGGGGGTTGTTGTGTAGTCAGATATTATCCCATCCCCACGATATTCGTCGTTCGCAGTCAATCCATACTGACCGATTCACAGCCACAAATGAAGAATTTCATGGGAATAAAATATCAGCTGTTGACTCAGCGAAAATCTGCATAACCTGAATAGTTAATGGGTAGAACCAAACAGATTTGGGGCACCCTCCAGGACTTCCTAAAAATACTGGAAATGCAACGTGGATACAGAGAAATCACTCAATGTTTGCTAAAGCAACTTATTGCTTTCACTCTAAAAATCACATAGCACTGATATGATTATGACAATGTACTGCAGCATCTCCTTCCTTTTGTGAAAGGATGAAGATGAAGGTGCCAATTAGGGCAACAAAAAACTGGTTTTTGGAGCTGGGCATCTGTTTCATGTCCACTCCGTGAGAGCTGGAAGAGGTGTCTTGCTGAGCCATCTCTGCAAAACAACTTTTTTCAGATCTTACACTAAACAGAAATAAAAGCTTTTCTTTGCCATGGTCTCTCAATTATTTGGACAGCCCCAGGAGTCATGGAAAGCCATCTCAATGGTTCTGCATGCTACCAGCTGGTTTGATTTTTAAAATACACATATTGGTGGAAACCTCAGATTTTCCCAGAGTTTTCTTCAGTACAAAGCCTGAGAAGTCAGGTCCAAAACTTACCACTGTCAAAACTGGCAATTAATTTAAAAGATTCTATGTGTTTAAAAGCAAGTTTAGAAAGACGATGTTACTCTGTTGACTTTTTGCAGAGGCATCACAAGGAATCAAGCAGAATAGATGTGCCACAGGAAAAGGAAGGAATCAAGCAGGATGGATTCACATTTATACAGTGCCATCCAGAAAGGCTAAATCCATTCTCTTACACAGCCACCAATACGGAGAGCGACGCTAAAGTCAACAGAAGGATGCTCTGCTCTTCCAGAGAACAGAATTTCCTACAGCATTTATATTCCCAAGTTAAAAAGTGACCTTTAGACACACAACTCTACATGCCACTCACTTGTTGAATAAATCTCCCCCCCAAAAAAAAATGAAAAAAATGGAGAATTAATCTCCAAACTAATCTGTGCTGAAAATGAAAAACAAAACTGCCTGTCAATCAAAAAGCTGATGGGACAGATGGTATTGGGCAAAGGGATCCACAGTGCTGAAATAAGAGCTTGCATCAATACTTTGCGCTTCATCAGCCATCTATTTCAATGCTTTGAACCTGGATAATTAAGGATTGTAACCACCCAGGCTGTGCAAGCCCATAAACACACAATTTCAGAAGCAATAAGATTAACAAAACTATATTAAAAAAACCCCTGTAACAGACTAAGAACAAACAGAGCTGGTTCTTCCACATGCAGTTGAGAGACTTACGGTGTTTGCAGTCGTGGCCGGTCCAGCCCGGGGGACACGAGCACTCTCCAGTGACGTGGTGACACTGGGCACTGCTGCCACAGCTGCACAGCAGCTGGCACTTGGGTCCATAGGAGCCCTCAGGGCAGGCTGAGAACAGAGGGACAGGCTGTCATTTCACCCAGGTCATAACTCAAGGCACAGACAACAACATGTCACCCCCCCAAAATCTGCTTCAGCTGAATGCAGGAAACCCAATGGCAAGATGGAAGAAGTATCTGTAATTTGTACCCAGCCTGAGTGACTTTCTGTGCATCAGTCTTGCTCAGAGGAGGAAAAAGTGCTGAGCAAACCTTCCTCCAAAGCCATTTGGGGACTAACAAGGATTACAAATATGCCACCACTGTGGTCTGGCACAAAGCAGGGCACACTCAAGCAACCTTTTAACACCCAGAGGCTGGATAAGCAGCACAGACCAGTTGTTTGAGTGTATTCCCATGGTCTCTGGTTGCAGGGATAGGACTGATGCTAAAATCCTTCGTCCTTACTATTATTTAATCCTAAATTATGTCCATCAAGGAGTGCTGCTGCAAACACAACCCCGGGTGATGCCATACAGGCCAGCTGGTCAGCACCCCTTGCCAGCCAGCCAGCATTACAGTGCAAGTGTTGTGGCTATTAAACATTGTATTTCTAAATACAGTTTTCCATAAATTAGGTCTAACGATAACATCCATTTGGGATGCAGTCTAGCTGGTCACCTGCATTTATCTGCAAACTCCCTCCCATAAATAATGTCAGCCTGGGGAATCCTGAAGCTGAAGAGCACTTTATTTTGGACCAGTGCATCTCATCTCACAAAGCAGCAAGAAGGTAGAAATAACAACCTGAATTTTCCATCTCTCTTTTCATGGGGAAGGCTGATGAAAGGACTTACTGTCAGAGCAGGATGCCCCAGTGTAGCCTGGGGGACAGTCACAGGCTCCAGTCTCCCTGTTGCACTGTCCCCCGTTGGCACAGGGCTCACAGGAGGACTGGCAGGCTGGTCCCCACCAGCCAGCTGGGCAATCTGGGGAAAAAAAACCACAGGAGATGTCCCCAGTGCCACTTTCAATAGTGTCACAGATTCCTGTTACCTTGAAGAATTTGAAAATAATAACAAAACTGAGCTGGATTGGTCTGTTATCTCCCCAGAGCTACAGCCATGCCACAGTGAACTGCAGCATGTGAGAAGAGACCTCAGGGAAGACCCAAAGGCTCCCTCCCAACCTCCACCACAGCGTGGCTGTTTGTTCCTTTGGCTTCTGGTAATGGCAGGATGCATCTGAAAAACAAACTCCTGCACTCAGCAAAGGGAATCTCCAGAGGACGGTAACCTGCAGGAGGGGAGGGCTGCTCTTGGGATTTTGCTGGGCTGGGTGGGGGTCAGGATGGTCACACAGCCCAGAGGGACTGGGTCAGGATGGTCACACAGCCCAGAGGGACTGGGTCGGGATGGTCACACAGCCCAGAGGGACTGGGTCGGGATGGTCACACAGCCCAGAGGGACTGGGTCGGGATGGTCACACAGCCCAGAGGGACTGGGTCGGGATGGTCACACAGCCCAGAGGGATTGGATGGGAGGTGGATCCTGGGTTTCCACACAGCTCCAGCTCCTTCCTCCTCTGTGCAGTGCTGAGCCACAACCTGGGAACTCGCAGGGCAGATGCCCCTTAGGGGGGTGACAGCCAGAGCTTTGCAAGTGCCCCAGAGGCACCCCACATCTCCTTAGTAGCTCAGTGTCTCTGAGGCTTTTTACATCCCTGTGCTAAGTTACCCACAATAATACTCTCCTTGTAATTACTTCTTCCCTCCCAGGTCCTTCACATACTGGTTCCAAAATAGCTGTTTTTTGGCCAAGGCCCCTCAGCAGCTCCCGAGATACAGCCCCAAGCTCTGTCCTGCACCAACATCTCAGCCCACCACACAAATGACCAACAGGAGCAGAGAGATGGGCCAGAGTCACTGCGCCATGCTCCCTCCTTGACAAGCACTCCCCCGCGGTGGATGTCACCTGCTCTGCACCCACACTGACCCCCTGCCTGTGGCAGTGAACAAACAGTATCAGAAATGGTAAAAGTCTTGTGAGAAATGGGCTGATGAAGAAGGAAGAAAAGCTCACCTAAATACCTTAAAAACTGAAGCTGTTTCTATTGTTTAAGATGGAGTTTCTGTTGTTTTTTCCCTGAGTCACTGTGTCTTCTTCCCAAGATCCCTTGAGAAAACCCTGATCTCCCTAGCTAGGTCTGAAAGAATGTGTCCTTGAGGTGTGTTTAAAGTTTCCCTATTGGCCTTTAGTTAACCCTTTCCTGTTGGTTGTTATTCCTAGTTTTCTATCAGATCTTTTATGATCCATTGAGAAGGTATAAATACCTCTGCCCATGGAATGAACTCTCTCTCTGCTCCCTCTCTGGTGGTCTCTGCGTGTCTCTCTGTGGGGCACCCCGGGGGCTTGCCTTGGGGGGAAGGCAACTCCCTGCAATGTAAAGGAGGGACAGCCTCCCGTTATCGGGACGTGAACCCCCCCATAAATCAACCATCACACCTGCCCGCTCTGCAGGTGCAGCACAACGAATCTGAGGGGGCTGGGACAGAGTAATTGCCCCTCTCATCTGCAATCCAGCACACCTTGCTCACACGTAGCACCAGTCTTCCCCGGTGGACAAAGACAGCGCCCCGTCTGCGGGTCACACGGCGCTCCCCCGCAGCTGCACCTCTGCCCGCAGCTCTCCCCAAAGCTCCCAGGCTGACAGGCTGAGCAAAAGAAACCCAAAGATCTGGTTAGGAAGCACTCTGAGGACATCAGGAGGCACCACCACCGATTTTAAATGGAGATGTGCTGGTAAAAGCGATCAATATTAGCGTTAAGTGCGGCAGCAACTGGGGGTCTGCAATTAACTGCAACAGAGCCCTGGAAAAATCTGTGCCTGAAGCTTTGGAAGCAACTGTAGTTACCTGGACAAATGTTAGTTTTGGTAACTGGCCTCAGCCTTGTGCCTCGACCTTTGCAAGCAGAGACAGCACTTGCCAGGCTCCAAATACGCCTTTGCTTTCCGTGGGGCACTGCCAGCTCATACCAGCCACAAATGGACCCTTTTATTTGCAGTTTCTGGATGTGAACATAAGTTTCCTGAACAAGCTTTCCCATCCAAAGTGCATCTCCCCAGGGAAACACGCAGTGAGTACCTACACAAATGGCATTTTTCTCCATGAAACCCAGGCGGACACGGATGTTTGCAGGTTCCAGTCTCAGGATCACACAAAATACCAGGAGGACAGGTGCACTTCAGCTTGCAACCAGCCCCATAAAAGCCAGGTGTGCACTCTGGAAATGGAGGTGGACACAGAACATGGATAAGAAAAAGGAAGAGTTAAGAAAACAGAACAAAAAATAAAATCAGAGAATAATTTGGTCGAAATTTGCAGAAAACTGATTGTATGTTTTAGAGGTGGTGATAACAAAGTGTAAATACTTAATAAACATTTGCACAGACTTTTCAAAGAGGTTACTGCTTAGATACAGGGAGAGAGTGGCAGAATACTTCAGGATACATTAAATCAGAATACTTAAGGATATATTCAATTACAGCCATTACAGAATTCTCATCTTGTATGTCTGTACATTCTGTGCTCTCTGCCTTGATGCAAAGTCAGTGCTGGGCAACGGATGCTCCCTGCCAGGGCTGAGCCCATCACCAAGAGTGCTAAAAATATTCAATATCGTCACTATTGTTCTCCACCAAACCCCCAGACCTAGTGCCATAAATCTGACATGTTCCTGCCTGCCCAGAGAAGAATCTGAAGGGAGAATCTCCATTGCATGACTCCCTTGCTGTCTGGAAAGGGCTACTGAGACATGCAAACATGAATGTGGAATGCAATTCTCTTTGAACTATCCCCCCAAAAACTACAAAGAACAAGCTGAATTCAAAGAGCTGCGAATCTGAAGGAAAAGCAGCATTACTGAACCCATTTACAGATCACCCTGCTGTCATAAAACACGGGGCTTGCCACCACTTATTTACTGCCTACGTGGGAAAAGCAAAGAACCAAAACGAAAACTCCCACAACCTTCATTATTTAGAGTTATGTATTTGAATTTGGGTTCTGGATTTCTGTTGCTCTTTGATCAGGCCACAACACACACATTCTTAAGCTGCACTCCCCTCGATGTCTCCGCATCCCTGCACCAGCAGGGCTAAAAAAACCACACTAAGCAATGGGTAGAATATGAATATATCGGTGGCGGCAGCCAAAGAAAGCAGATGGGTGGAAGAACGACAAATTACTCGGACCAAGGCATAAGCAGGCACGAGGAATCTGGTTTTCCAGGGTACCTTTCTGGCACTTTTTGCCGTGATAACCCGGCTTGCAGGCGCAGGAGCCGTTCCTGGCGTCGCACTCCAGCGCGTGCTCCTTGACACACTGACACTCCTGCGAGCAGCCCGCTCCAAAGGCCCACCTGGGACAGGCTGTGGCCAGAGGGAAAGGGGTCGTCAGCTCCACAGTGACTGCAAACCCCCCCTGCAGAACCACAACGCCCCCCTCGCTCCCACCAAACGCGTCCCCACTCCCACAGCAGCGCCTGCGCCGGGCACGGGGGGGAAAACTGACTTTGCACGAGTCCTGCATTAAGCAATTCCCTTCGTGTCAGGCAACACGTGAATGCGAGAACCAAGAAATGTTTCAAAGCAAACTTAACTAAGTTCCTGAATGAAAAAAATACCTGGATGCGCTCCCAGACAAAAGTTTTCATTAAAGAAAAAACCAAACAAACAAAATAAACGCAAACACAAAAGATTTTCGGTCTTGCACGCATTTTACAAACAAAGAAACCTCATCATCTATTTTGCAATGTTTTTAAGTCTTTTTTTCCCCATTTAACATTTTGCCTTCATCCTCTGTTCCCACTCCAACCACACTGACAGTCACTGACCAGCTCCAACCACACTCTAACCTCAGCAATAACCCTGGTGTTAACCTGCCCACCCCACCCCAACCCTACCCACAGTCCTCACCTCTGCGTGTCAGGAGATCTCAGCCCTTATGGCAAAGATTAATTGTTGGAGGAAAAGACTAATGAAGATTTTTGGGCTTCCTGGCACACAGCAAAAGTCCCATCCTCCTGCTACTCCCAGCCCGTTGCAGAACACAAAGCCTCGCTCATTTTTATCATAGAATCACAAAATGGGTTGGGTTGTGGGGGGGACCATAAAGCCCATCCAGTGCCACCCCCTGCCAAGGGCAGGGACACCTTCCACCAGCCCAGGTTGCTCCAACCTGCCCTTGGACACTCCCAGGGATGGGGCAGCCACAGCTCCTCTGGGCACCCTGTGCCAGGGCCTGCCCATCCTTATAGCAAAGAATTTACCTTAATGTCTGATCTAAACCCACCCTCCTTCAGCTTAAAGCCATTCCCTCTTGCCCCATCTCTACCTGCCCCTGTAAGAAGTCACTCCCTTCCCTTTATACAACGGGGAACCTTTCCAGGCTATTACACTGTGGGTGCATCAAACAGGGAACCTTTCCAGGCTATAACACTGCGGGTGCATCAAACAGGGAACCTTTCCAGGCTATAACACTGCGGGTGCATCAAACAGGGAACCTTTCCAGGCTATAACACTGCGGGTGCATCAAACAGGGAACCTTTCCAGGCTATAACACTGCGGGTGCATCAAACACGACGTGAAAAGCGCTGGGAACTCACAGAGGTGGCAGAAGCGTCCGTAGAGCCCGGGGTCACACAGGCAGGCTCCATAGAGTCGGTGGCAGTAGCCCTTGTTGGCGCAGTTGCAAGGCTTGTTGCAGCTCTTCCCGAAGAAACCTTTCGGGCAACCTTTGGGGTGCACAAACACAGCAGGGCATCAGCTGCCAAGGGTTAAAACCCCAGCTCCAAATGAGTTTTCTTTCAGCCATAGCTACAGAACAGCCCAGGCTGGCTGGCGGGTGGCTGACCTGGGGCTCGCCAGCCACTTGCTTTTTTTTCTCATGCTCTGTTTGGCTCATGATTTAGAAAAGGGAAGGAGGGGGAAGGAGGAGTGGAGAGGTACCGTCCTCGCAGAGCCGGCCGTGCACGCCGGGTGGGCAGTGGCACTGCCCCGTGCCCGGGTCACAGGAGCCTCCGTTCTGGCACTGGCACACTCCAGCACAGCCTCTGCCGTAGGTCCCAGGGGAACAAGCTGTGGAGAGAGCAGGGAAGGTGAACAGAGCAAGAAATCCTGCCCTCCCACTGCAAAGGAAGCAAAATAAGACTTTGGTCATCAAAACTGGGCAAGGAGAGTCCTTTTGGTGCAGCGGGCTCTAAACAAAGTCATATTCTTCCTCTATAAGGCAATGCACATCCATCCGGTGTTTGCTAGAACGTTTTGAGGGACACCTGGATTAACCAAGCTTTGTGAAGTACCACATCACGTATCCAACCTTCCCCTGCACATGCTCAGAAAACATTGCCCGTCAAGTCCAAAGCTTAAAAATCCAGGCACAGCTTTGAATATTTGGAAATAGAAATTTCAAGCTTTCTTTTTTCCCCCCCCTCCTCTCCCGAACACTATTATGAAAATACCACAGTGTTTGACAAACACAGTTTCTGGAACTGCCCAGCTGATGGGGCAGCAGTGGGTGCACAGCAGCAAAACAAGCTGGGGGATGGAGCCTCACTCCCCTGTCTGCAGCCTGAGCGAACACAGTCGCTGGAGTCATCTGACTTCACTGACATTTTATCAATGCACATTAAAGAAGTTGACATTTCACATCAATTTTCATTCGGTTTCTTTGGTGCGTTATTAGGGAAATTTAATTCCAGTTTTCTCAACCGTTCTGGGTGACCCCAAACCCATGAATTATGCTGTATATTAAAAAAAGCCAGAGAGAAGAGTAAAAGAAATCACATTATGACCAATTGTACTATCACTGTCAAAATGCCTATTTCATTGGACTGCAGGTTTGGCTCAATAACACAGTCCAGTTAAGGTCTTTAAATTCTAGAGGTGAATTCCACCAATGGATATCTACTACACCAAAAAAGAGTATTATTTATGAAATTAACTAAAGAATTTGGATCCTCCCTTGAGATTTTTATAATCTATCCTGAACTACCAGAGCACCAGGAATAGAAGAATATGCTAACTTGATAATTTGATAATTGATACTTGTCTTAGGAAGATTGAAAATCATCATTTTAATCCTCTCCATTCCTATTCTCTCAGCTGCCCCCAGTGTGTACAAACCAAACCCACCATCAGTTTCCCAAAATAACTACGGGCAGACTGTTGGTTTCAATCACTTGCTGGGTTTTCTCTATTTCTGTCCTTGTGATGATGCCTGATAAACAATCTTGATGGCAATTAACCTGAAGATTGCTGTCTGCTGATGTCAAATAATAAATTTTCATCGACTCTTTGTCTCTCAGTGACAGCAGAGACTTTCTGAGTATGATGGGCCATCATGTCACACATCATGAAACAAAGGGACCCATCTCAAAAGCACAGGAAATCTGCTCAGACAAGCAACAGACAAGTTTTGCCAAACTGCAGATGAAAAACAGGGAATCAAGAAATCACCACTCTCTTTCCAGTTGGTTTTGACACATACTTCTGAATCAGAAAGATCTTCTGCCAGGAAGCAGGAATAAGAAGAGTGGAAAGCTATCATAAAGGGCACTGACTTGGCAAGAGAATTCTGGAAAATACAATTGCCAATGTGAAAAAATAACCATCCCAAGAAAACGATGCCAATAGTAAAAAGAATGATAAGGAAAAAAATGGGGAAATAAGTAAAAGAGTAGGCAATGTCGTGGGATGCTATGATGGAAAAAAACTCAGTTTCAGTCTAGGTGACAACCCAGATTATCACATCAGGTGCTGGGACAGACTTCTGAAAGTCAGGGAGGCAAGTTGTGGAATGAAGCACGGCCAGCAGACTTTGGCAGTTTTTAGCAGCGACGTGTATAGGAATGAACAGCAACCAAATATTTTGGAGGGGGGTGACTGTGCCCTGTCCTGTCCTGTCCTGCACTGGAGGTCAGGGAACCCACTGTTTGTTTGGGGGTCTGTTTGGGGGTCTGCACTGTGTGCCACAGCACCCCTTACAGTTCCTACTGCACGTGTCCCGACGCACGAAACTCTCGACGCGCTCCATAGAGAGCGTTACAGACGAGAAGCACAGCGGGTCATTCCTGCTTCCCCCTGCGGTGTCCCAGCAGAGGGACCGTGTCCCCACCTGGTGTCCCCACCTCGCAGAGCCTCCTCACTCACTCTCGTTGCAGATGATCCCAGTCCAGCCGGGGGGACAGTCGCAGCCGCCGCCGTCGCTGCCGCACCTGCCCCCGTTCACACAGTCCTCGCACCTCAGGCTGCAGTCGGGGCCAAAAGTGTCCTCGAGGCAAACTGGAGCCAAAAAAACCCACAGAAGGCTCAGGGAGCAGCCACACCAAAGGGCTCCCCACGGGGGCTCTCGCAAACGACTCGGCACAAAGGACAGCCCGCAATGGAGATCCCCAAACTTTGAATTTTTGACTCTTAGTAAAAGGGAAGCTGCGGGCTGAGCTGGAATTTACTCCCTTAAACGCTGTAATTCCCCACCAAAGAGCACTTGAAGCTACTTCTGGAAAGGAAAGCAAATATTTTGCCTTCAGGAAAAGTGAATTTGCACCTAATGCTTGATAATATTGTATATAATTCAAAGTACTTGTTGGGAGAGACTCTCCTTCTCTCCTTGCTAGGCTACCCCTGTTGTTCTATTGCAGTAAGTGGACATGGTGTTATTTAAAAACAATTCATCGATACTTTTAACAGCATAGTTTGAAAGTTATTCTAGGAAAACAAAGCAAAATACACATTTATCACTTCCTTTTTGATTCGTGGATATGAAAAAAAGGAGTTAGTTTATACAGGAAAGCTCATACGAAAATTAATTCCTCCCTCCCCTTCCCCAGCCTCCTTTCCTCCCTTGCATCCTCACGTCCTCCTTGTGGGGGTCTATCGAGAAAAACACAGAAAAATAAATGTTACTGTCTGATAAAACACCCCAGTGGCATTAAGCTCCCATCCACATGGTCAGTTTATTGCCTTTGAGGCTTTATGGTTGTGGCTGGAGGCTTTTTGGAAGGGAACCTGGAGCAGCACCTGCAAGGGAGCTGGCAGCTTATTGCAGCCCCCAGTAAGTCACAGGCTGGTCGCTTTTCACCAGCAATTTTCCATGCGAGGCCACATTTCCTCCAGGTCTGAGCACCCACCCAACTGTTTGTTCCCCTTTTCTGAGGCTGAACAAACGCCCAAACTTTCAGAGGCATTTGGAATCCCAGTGTTCCCACTTGGAACGGGTTACAAACTCATACTTCAGGAGAAAAATACAGGTTACTGTGACCAACATTCCTTTTTCACATTAAAAAGTCATTCAAGCCGTAGAAAATATTTAATTGCTTGCACCAGCTTATGGATAAAACATGATATTTTTTTGCAATATAGATAGCAGCTCAAAAATATGTCTGAAAACATATTACTATTTGGGACGTAAAAGAACTTAGTAAATCATTTCAAGTTCTGTTTTTCCATCACCTTCTTTTCCTACAAAACTCCATGTACTGCAAAGCCTCGGCCTTAGAAAAAGTGCAGCTGCTCAGCTATGACTGATAACACCCAAATTTCTGTGGCTAAATATAAATAAAACATGCAAAAAGTGGTCAATAAATATTTGATTGTGGTTTCCAGGCCTGATAATTTTGCCTGTGGTTATCTCATTTATCGTTTCCCAATTGGTTATCAGTGTCGCTGAGTCCGGCTGGATGCTGTGCGATTTGGGGGGGGGTCTTATTGGTTTTGTTCATAAAAATAAGTTAATTTTTTATTAAAGTCAAGACCAGCTCCTGATTTCCGCCTGCAGGGCACAGTCCTCGGATGAATAATTAGAGCTTGTATAAAAATCACAGGACACACATTGGAAAAAATAAGGATTCCGACTCCTCCCTGGTGACCCACCGGTACTCAGCACAAAGCAAACACAACTCATAATGCTCCCTAAGTGGTGAAGTTTCCACTTTAAGGTGGGGAAGCTGAAGTCATGCAAAGCCCAGGTGGAGTCCAAAGCTGCTCTGCACCCACTCCCGTGCCAGTGGGTCCTCCCGTGCCAGTGGGTCCTCCCGTGCCGTGCCCAGCCCTTGGTCAGCCTCAGCAACACGTGCATGGGTCATGGAGAACATGGAGAAACCTGAATCTCCAAAGGATTGTTTTTTTCCTCCACAAACAAAAATGCAAATATCTTCAACAAAGATCCTCCAGTGGTTATAAAAGGGGTTGTAAGCAGGGACATGTACTGCCCCCACATTCCCCCTGCCAGCTCTAGGAGAAAGGGGCTGTTTCCCAAGGGGTTGTGTGCTGCAGTAAGGCACTCCATCCTCTCACCCTTGGGATGCAGAGATCTCTGGGGCTCTCTGTAGACACCCTGTTCTCCAAGCAGCCTCTCGCAGCCCCTGCTTGCTGTGCTGCTCAGTTTCTCTTACCCCTCGTGCATCCCTCCCTGTTGCATCCAGGCAGCCTCCCAGTTCCTCAAACATCTCCCATTTGGGATGGGATACGTGGCAAAGCCTCCTCCCTGCTGGCACGGAGACGGGCAGAGAGCAGGATTAACACTGCTCCTGCCGACACCTCGGGCACAGCCAGCCCAGCACGGCTCTGGCTGCAGATCCCCTTCCCAAGAGCATTCCCCCCGTTTACTGGGACTGGTCGGAGTGGTGCCGGGCACTCACCGACCCTGTGCACCAGGCTGAGCTCTCCTCGGGGGTCTTCGTCCTCGTCCAGGGCACCGAGCGCGTAGTGGAGGAGCTGGGGGGGCCCTCGGAACTGCAGCCCCGGAGCGCCGGCGAACCCCACCACCTCCTCTGCATCCTCCTCCTCGTCCTCCTCCCCTCCTAGGGCTGACACAAACACGCGTCATCAGCACATCAATCTTCCTCCACAGCACTTTATTTGACATCTCTTTTTATTATTACAATGCTGGTATGTTTTCCACTGACAACCCTGTTCAGTTTGCCCAGCAGTCGCATCCCGGACGTTTTCTCATCTGCACTTACAGACAGAGTTTCTGCTATTCAAAAAAAGAGAAAAAGGGAAAAAAAAAAACCATCTTTCCATTTTCTTTCTACTGGAAATAAACTCTGGTCCTGGCGAATTTAAAAAAAAAAAAAATTAAACGAGGAGATTAATTTTCCTCACTTGAAGTTTGAGATTATTTTTAGCTAATGAAGGTCATTACTCTTGCTCATTTTGGAGATGAAAAATAGAAAGTGAGGTTGGCTGTGCAATTTATTTTCAGAAACATTAAAATTTGAGCCTTAAAATGATGGGAAATCAGTTGACTTTCTTTTTGGTGTTGGTTAAAGTCTCAAACTCTGCCTAAGGTTTAGCAGGTGATAAACTTGGTTATAAAATTGAGTTGCTCAACTAAACTCCATTGGTTACACTGGCAGAAATCCAGTCACACCACTGACTAATGGAAAACTTGTCATGGTTGATCAAAGCAGAATCTGGCTACCTTTTTTTTTTTCCACAGGATGTTAAACTTCATCAAATAGTGCAAGAAAACTGTCAAAAGAGTATTTATTTCAAAAACATGAGCTTTAGGTTTTCAAACATGTCCAGGGGATTTAAGTGTTCATCTCCCATTAATCTTTGGCAAAACCCTTTACTGGAGGATGAACTTGGATCCACGCACTGCACGTAGCTCTACCCTGGCCACGTTCAGAGACGCCTCAACTTGGGCTCCAAAATCCCAGGATCTGTGAAAATCCCAGTTCCAAAAATCTCATTTTAAATACTTAATGGCCCTTGAGATATAAAAATAACTCACCGACACAGGTCCATCTGTCATCACCAAGCCTGTAACCCTCCTTGCAGGCACACTCGTACGACCCCAGGGAATTAACGCAGAAATGGTCGCAGTTGCCGTTCTCCAGACGACATTCATCCACATCTAGAAAATCCAGATATAAAGGGTGATTAGGAGCAAGTCCCTGTGCTTGGAGAGCACACATGCTGTGCCCGGCTGCATTCGGCTAATTAGTCCACACGTAAGAAAATGTCATTTTCTTTGTACTTTTGGAGGCTCTGTTTCTCACTCGTTTTGGAGATACGAAAGCATTTCAGGGTGACGCCAAGCAGATTATTTCCCCGATGTTTTTGTTTCAAGTGAAAACAGCTGCTTTAAGCTGTTAAGCTCAGTTGATCCTTCAGTTATTTTGAGGGCTCTTCTTTTGTAGAAGGAGTCTTTAACACACATCAATATACAGTGTCCATGGAGAGAAGAGGAGGAAGAAAAGTTTCTCTCTGCTGGCTCGTCTCCCCTCTTTGCCACGATGGATGCTGGGTTATTCCAGTATTCCAGACTCACAAAGAGGAAATCACACATTTGTAAAACCTTGTCAGCAAAGCTGCCAGAGGGTCAGTGATTCTCTCATCAGGGCAATGCCCACAAAGCTCTGCAAAGGGCTTTGACAGCATTTCTTCTGCCCTCGGCTGTGCTTAGTTAAGATTGAGCCTCTGGTACCAAAAGGACTTTTGACAAGGGCGTGGAATGATACAGAACAAGTGGGAATGGCTTTAAACTAACAGAGATTAGGAAGAAATTCTTGTCTGTGAGGGTGGTGAAGCTGTGGATGCCTGGAAGTGAACAAGGCCAGGTTGGATGGCACTTGGAGCAACCTGGGCTAGTGGAAGATGTCCCTGCCCATGGCAAAGGGGTGGGAATGAGACGGTCTTTAAGGCCCCTTCCAACCCAGCGCACTGCATGGTGCTGTGACTCACCGTCGCAGGCGCAGCCGTCGGCGTTGAGCTGGAAGCCCCCCTTGCAGGCGCACTCGTAGCCCCCCGCGTAGTTGATGCAGAACTGGGAGCAGCAGGACTCCCCAGTCTCACACTCGTCCACCTCTGCAAGGAAAGGGCAGCACGTTCAGCCGTTGGACACACGGCCTGAGCTTGCAGATATTGTGCTTCAGCATGTGCCTTTCTCTGTCTTCCTCTCCCTTCACCCACCTAAACCACTGTTTGAATCCTGAATCCTCACCGCAGCTCTCTTCTATCTCCTCTCAGAGCAGCCAACACCCTCCGTGGCCAGGGAGAGACATCTCCACAAGTCTGAGCTGCCACGAGGTGATTTAAAAACACCAGCAGGTGTTGCCGGTGACCAGCAGTAGGACCCAAGGGCCCAGCCAGGACTGTGTCAGGGGAGGTTTAGGTTGGGTATCAGGAAAAGACTCTTCACCCAGAGGGTGGTTGGGCACTGGAACAGGCTCCCCAGGGCAGTGGTCAGAGCGCCAAGCCTGACAGAGCTCAAAAAATGTTTGGACAACACTCTTGGACACAGGGTGGGATTTCTGGGTTGGTCCTGTGCAGGGCCAGGAGTTGGACTTGATGCTTGTGGGTCTTTTCCAATTCAGGTTACTCAATGATTCTATGCAAACAGACAGTAAGTAGGACCCACCGGCCCCCAAATACCTGCTGTTTAACCGTACCCTATGTTTAACCATTTGGACTCTGCCTCATTCAATGCAAACTATCAGTGAAACGATGCTCTGATCCAATGAGACATTCATGGACAGCAGCAGCCTGGTAGGTGCAACTGTAGTTTTTGACAACTAGTTGCCTGTTGCCTTATCCTGCTCTGGGTCCATCCAGAAACTGGTATCACTGACACCACTGTGGTGGTGATTAGACAGGAGAACTGAGCTGTTATCTCCCCACTGCAGGCTCCTGGCTGCTGGCAGTCCGTGCAGGCTGCCCAGCAGGTCAGTGGCCATCCAAGGGCCACCTTGTCAAAGCTGAGTCTGCAAAATGTTTCTGAACGTTGCCCAGCTAAGCAGCTGCAGATGGGAAAGGTCAGTGTCTCAATTAACCTTGGAAGGAGCACCAACTTCATGAGGAAACAAGGACGGGAGAAAGAAAATGTAATTAATCAATTGAGGTGAGGAGGTCAGTGTGAAAATGATTAATGCAGGCTATTTGAATGCAGTGTTTTCCAGAAATGGCACAAGCTGAGCTCCCCTGCAGTATGTCAGGTGATGCGCAGGGGTCCAGCAACTCCTCCTTGTTCGTGCAGGAATGCAAAACGTGCATCCAGCAAGAAGGAGATTTTTGCTGTTAAGAGCAACTTTCCATGTCCTCAGCCTTGCCAAACCATTCCCTTGTGCTCTCCATTCCCTTGCTGTGCCTGGAGTAACAGCTTCCCTCTGAAATCCCCACCAGCAGGTCACTGAGCAGGAGTGTGGGCAGGAGGCTGTTCTGCCTCCTGTCAGCCATACACAGCCAAGACTGTGTAACCCACCCACCCACCCCTGTGAGGCTCTGGCTCCAAATCTGCCTCCCAGACCATTTTAGTTTTGCTTCTGAAGCTCCATCATCACCCACCCTTGCAGCCCTCGGCATTTCCCACCTCCCCTGCTCCTCCTCTCTCCTGCATTTGGCTTTTTCCCTTGCAAGACTCATTTTGTCTGTAATGCCTCTCACACTCAGCAGTGCTCCCACTCTCTTCCTCTCCTCATCTCCTCGTGTCTTACTACACTGCTTTGTGCTGCCTGTCCCTTTCCCCCCGCCCCTCTCTTCTTGGCTATTCTTAAAAGCTTTAATGGCTTGGTGACAGCAAGTTGAATCCAGAATGAGACCCAGTTTGCATGGCAAAAGCCATAAACAAGAAAAAAACCAACAATCACACAGTAAAATCGCTTAAAACATGAATGAATTTTTAAGCTCTTTCCTTGAAATAAACCCAAATCTAACTCTATTGCTTTCGCTTCCCAAGTGAGACTTCTCACAGCCAGAAGTGCAATCTCATCGCTGAGTAAATCCGATGGAAACACAACAATCTCCTGCATAACACAGTGAGGTTTGTGCATGAAGCAATTCAGCGCAGCCGGGCAGCTGCTCCCAACCACGGCCAACCTCTTCCAACCACAGCCAACCTCTTCCCAACTGTGGCCAACCTCTTCCCAACTGTGGCCAACCTCTTCCCAGCCACGGCCAACCTCTTCCCAGCCACGGCCAACCTCTCCCCAGCCACGGCCAACCTCTCCCCAGCCACGGCCAACCTCTCCCCAGCCACGGCCAACCTCTCCCCAGCCACGGCCAACCTCTCCCCAGCCACCAGCAGAGAGGGAAGGAAAAGCAAGTCAGGTTGGTGACACTTGGGCTGCGCAGAATGAGGTACAGCCACGGCAAGTGGTGATGCACTCTGTGCACTCTGGTGATGCACCACTGTCATCTTCCACATGGGAGGCAAGAACTCCTTCCCCTCATTAGCGAACAATCCCAGGGAACAGGCAGAGCAGGGCAAGCTGGAGCAGCGCTGAGGAAGCACTGCTAATTAACACTTGGGAAGGGATGGGAAAACACTTTGTTGAGCGACAGCTCTCCCGCAGGTTCCCCTTGCTGAGCCCCCCCTCCCTGTCTCTGCATTACCCGTGCAGGTCCGTCCGTCGGTCCCCAGGCGATAGCCGTGGTGGCAGGAGCAGCGGGGCCCCGCGGCCGTGTGCGTGCAGTGCTGGGAGCAGCCCCCATTGCTGCCCTGGCAGCTGTCGATGACTTCCATCTCGATGCCTTGCAGAGAAATAAATCAGAAGGATGTTAAAAAGCAAGCCCGGGAGGGAGTCGCTGGAGAATCAGCCTTGTGTAAAACAGCTGCTACGAGCCGAGGGCTGCAGTGGGGAATATAAACTCAGCTCCCACACGAGCCCCAGCAGAGCACGCTTCGGAGTCACTGAGCTCCAGGTGTTTGTCTCCATGTGTCATAACAGTGGATTCACTTGACTTCAGCAACGCGAAGCCAGCGCAGTGTTCCAGCAGCCTGCCTGCTACAGGAGCCTTCACAGGTTTCCTCTGATTTATGCCTTGTTTGGACACAACCCTTGCCCCAGAGGAGGAAAAGAACCATCTGAGGAGCCCAGGTGGTCCATCTCAACCCAGCCTGCTTACGCTTTCCAAAGAGCAGCTTCTAGATCTGCATGGGAATGGCGAAGACTTGGATTCTGAAAAAAACCACCAAGCACAAAGGCATTGAAACTTCCATAGCAGAGCCCTGCTGGTGAAGTGGACGCTCAACCACAATGCAAAACAATCTGCATGTTCTGGCCCTTGGATATCCGTTCCAGGGGCATGGGGCAGCTCCTCAGCTGAGACTTTGCCCCCAACAGTTAAGGCCGGTTGGTGGCACAATGCTAATGGCAGCTTCCCTCGCCTTGAGAGAGGCCCCCACCCTTCTGGCACAACATCCTGCCCATATGCAGTGGGAACCCTCACAGAGAAAAGGAAACACCTGGCCACCTCATTCCCACCCAGGTACTTCATCAGATGATTTCTTCAGGATGAAAAGAAACTACAGGGCCAATTATAAAGTTTCTCTTGAAGGATTAGCTGGATGGTCTTGTTACAGAGCTATTCAGAGAGGAATGGATTCCTCATGCTATGTAGGGAAACTGAGAAACACCCTTCCTAAAGGAGCCACAGTGCTTCCAGAAACACCCCAGCTCACAGCAGTGGCCATCAGATCTGGCACAGAATTTCCCCAGACACATCTGTGTCTGTGGGTCTGGTCCTACCCCTCCTTGTGCTCCCAGGGGGCAACCCTGCTTGCCAACAAGAAATGCAAGTCTAGCTGGAAGAGGGTATAAATTAGGAGAATAAATATTGATGGCTACATCTCATGCATAGGGTGATTATTTACACCAGGGATAAGAAATCCTGTCTCCTGTCCAGTACGTTAAGCCTGGATTTAGCAAACCCGGTGATTAAATGCAGAATCTGACTTTATACACAATCTTCATCATTTACTTCGTCTCAGTTCTTCATCAGTAAAACTGGAATAACAGCTCTTCCCCAAGCCACTGGGGAAAGGCAAGAATAAACAAAGAGTGTAAATTGCTCAAACACTGGGATAATCCTGATCATAAATATATGCAGAATGTTTTTATTTTTATTGTTTGCTCTGCAATATTGTACATGAGGCTCAGAGAATCACCATCCCCTGAGATCTGCTGAACATCCAGAAAATATATTATCAGAAAACCACAATGAAATCTAAGTGGTCTAAACCTCTTTTTTATGCCTACACCAGAACATTTCATATCTATATATTAATCACATTTCCTCTGCCACTGTACCACTCACAGTTCCCCATTACCTATGAAATAACTGTGCAGGATGTCTCTCACATAATTGGGTTTTGTTTTTAATGTATGTTAATGCTTTGAAACTGAATTTCATCCTTAATAAGTATTTCTTACACACGCATTCTTAAATAAAGCACTCATTCTCTGGCATGCAGCGTATTTTCCTAAGGAAACTCTGCTGAAAGCTCTTGCACAGTATTATTAGATTGAATGATCTTTGCCCACCTCTTTGCTAAAACAGGTCATGCTTTTGTCTGCATTCCAGTGAGCTTATGTGAGGTCCATAATAACCCCAACCCTTCCACATCACCTCTTTTATTAATCTGAATTTGCCCTCCAGGGCAGCCCAGGGATCACCTTTCAACTAAGAGTGCTGGGAGTCCATCCCCCTTTCCAGAAGAGCGATGTTGATTAAGAAACACCCCCCTGGCAAGAGGTGTGAAAGTATGTGAAAGAAGAGAACAGGGCTCACTCTAGTTTGAGAAATTTCAGTTGTTCAACTATTTTTTTCCATCCCCAATCTTGCTTTTGTTTTCCCCTTTTTTAAAAGCATCCTCTTAATAGTGTCAATAAGCTCGGGAGGAACATAAGCAAACCCAGACAGGTAAAGGCAAGAACAGAACATCATGTTCATTTTCTCTTGCATCAGACCCGGCATATAAAAAAAATTGGGAGGAGGAGGGCAGGAAGCATTTCATAGAGCAGCAAATTCTTCTGGTAGCCCTGCAGAAGAATTCACCAGACTCTGAAGATAAACCAGCAGGGCTATTTGCTCTTTGCAATGCAGTAATTCAGGTCTGTGAACACAGGCTTTGGGACATACCACCCTGCAAACCCAGCAGCAGAAGATGGAGAAAATGGCATTAAGCTTGAGCTTTTGCATCCCTTCATTTTGCTGGGAATGCTAATCCCGCGGAATTAGGAGCGAAGCAGAGCAGTTGCAGACAAAGCAGCCCGAAATGCACAGCTGCACAGGTGTCACTTACGGTAGCACTGCTTTCCATCAGCCCCCAGCTCGAAGCCGGGGTTGCAGGCACAGGTGAAGGACCCCGGAGTGTTCACACAACGATGAGCACACCTGGCTCTGCCTTCTGCACACTCATCAATGTCTATGGAGCAGAGGAAAAGGCAAAGACAATCACTTGGAGATTAAAATTAAACACAATACTGCTCTACACGGACATGGCTGTACGTCCAAACATCTGCTGAAAAGAGCATCCTGATATTAGTCTGCAAAGGGCAGAATCTGATGGATCAAGGATTGAACTCACATTACTCTCCAAAACAATCTTTTTTTTGTTAAACACCATTGACCTTGAACTTCTCCGAGTGAATATCTACACCATCAGACATTATATTTACAGTATCAGCCAAAGCAACTTGTAAAATGGGCAATGGCAAAAGATGCCACATGGAGGACTCAGAATTCCTAGCTCACAGTATCCGAAATTATCACCAGGTCTTCAATGCCATTATATTGAAATGGCAGCAGGATATAGCTGACTATTTGCTGAATGTCAGATGATCTGGATTAAGTGTGCTGGGTTTCAGTAAGGATGATGGAGCCAGATCTTCCCTGTCACATCCTGAATCGTGCAGGTGCTTCTGCAGCAGCACAGCAGGAGGCACCTGCTCCAACCAGAGGAGCTTCACCCCACTCTCAAGAAGAGAAAAAGGTGCAGAGCTGTGGGTGGGGAGGCTGTTCTTCCCCCGGCCCTCTGCCAAGCAGCCTGTTCCTCAGCTTCACACGTGCTAGTCTGTCTTTTGGAGTTAAATACCACCCAAGGTGTCCACCTTCCTAAAACTTCAGTGGAGCATAAAAGTACTTTTAAGGAGTAATTACTGAAAAAAAAAAAAAACAACAAAAAAAAACCAACAAACCAAAAACACCCAAAGAAAAAACTAAATACTGCAGAGCTGCACCACACACTGACCTCTGTGCAAAGACTGGCAGCACGCATGGCAAACCCCTGACCCACCTCCTGCTCCCTCTGGTTCTGACCTTTTTCTTGCAAACTACAGATTATTTATTGCACCAGTGGTGGGTCGGTGTCTCGCACACCGCAGGGAACAGAAAGCTCCTCACTTTTTATCCCAGCAAAGCACTTCCAAAGAGCTTTCCCCTCCCCACGTGCTGCAGGCAGGGCTGCACTGGCAGCTCAACACGAGCAGCCTGATGAATGCAATGAGGCTCCTCGCAAAGAGAGGCCCCAGGCAGTGCAAACACCACACACGGGCTCATGAAAATTTCAGGACAAATGACAGATTCTCTGAAGGAGCCCCACGAGCAGGTGTTGCCTGGAATACAACGGGCCATTTCTCCTTTATCTGTAACTGTCAGTTTGCAAGTAGAGCGCGTTGGACAGCGCTGTAAATATTCTTTTCTCTTCTTCTTTTCAAAAATAACAATAAGAAGTTGGACAACTGATGAACAGCCACCATCCTGTGGGTGTTCCTTCCTGTCTTGGAAATACAGCCAAGGCGTGACACTTCAGTTGCCCTCTGTCTCCTTCCAGAGAGTCAAATACCAGCTTGAATTTTGCAAAAGACATTGAATAACTTCTAGGAGGAAAAACCAATAATTGTATATCCGTGGTAAGACAAGCTGCTTAATGATTCAAAAGATTGTTGCAATGAGACTGGGGAGAAAATTTGTTCCAATATATAACACTGCAAGTTAACTCAGTGCTTTAGTTTATACATAAATTAACAGAATTGTCAATGCGTATCTGAAATAAAACGAGGAACATGCTGACCCTACTGTTAAACCCACTGCTGTTTCCATCTAATAATCATCAGTGAAGTGTCTAAACTACTTGAAACACTTTGTTTTTTCCAGCAAGAGGAGAATTGCTGAGTTGTGCCGCGCTACTCACAGAAGGGCTGCCAGGCAACTGAGTAGAATAGTCAGTGGAGGAAGTGAGTAATTTGAGAGGCACCAAGAACTCTTTATACCAGACAATAATTTAAATATTGGCACAATTTTGGCAAAATTTTTAAAGGCAGGAGTTTAAAATTAGTATCTGAATATACATCCTGATCCTGACTCAGCTGTTAAAGTCTGTGCACCATGAAGTCCACCAGTGTTTTTTACTTCATCAAACTGCTAAATGAACTTCCAATCATTGCATTGGAAGAGAAAAGCAGGTATTTCGATCTCTAATTCCCCCACGTTTTGGGTCAGAAACGCTACAGGTCCTTTTGACAACCCCAGACTAAATACAAGACTTTTGAATTCAACTTTTTAAGCCACTCTCTTTGGAAATCTTACACATCATGATTTCTACCTTCACAGGAGTTCCTCCATTAATATGGAAACAGTTCTCCAGCTAAAAAGCCCCTTTGAATTCTAAACCAGTTTTCAGCGACCTGGTTCAGAGTGTTACTTGAACCAATTTTCCAGGACCTGTAGCTGGGATGTTATTTTAAAGGGACCCTACAAAACTAACACTACAGCATCTACAAATACAGTTGCTGGAAAGCACGACTCAGGAGATCACTGAGGAATTCTGGTTACTAAAATGGTCCTTCAAGACTACGGGCTGGTGTGAATATCAGCAAGAGAAACGCTGTTTCAAAAGGCACGCCTACATTTGTGTACCACATTCCCTTCCCCCCAGAGATCAGCAAGCCGGAGCGCTGATTATTTAATTTCTTTGTGATAAATAGCCCACAGTTTCTTACCTAAACAGGCCTTTTCGTCTGCTGAAAGATAATGCCCTGCATGGCACTCGCATTTTGCAACTCCTCTCGCATTTTGACAGATCTGTGAGCATCCTCCGTTCCCACTCGTGCAGGGGTCTATTGCTGAAACCAATTAGAGCACACTGTCAACTCAAAGGTCACTTTTTGCCTGAAAATGGTCTTACCTGCCATCGTTACAAAGGAGGAGCTGTAAGAGATCAGGCTGGGGGAAAAAATTTGACAGAATCTGGTGTGGAGTAAAGCCATTGTTTTTCTGGATGTTATTTTCTCTGTTCCCGGACAGTATTTTTCACAGAGCAGCAGCAATGTTTTGAACAGCAGGAAACTGAGGCTGTATTACACGCTGGAAGTAGGACAAAAAAGCACGTTGTTATTCTTATTTTGCTGTACCTGAACAGATTTCAAGAGTTCTCTAAACAACAGCAATTAGCACTCCAATATGTGCGAACCCATAAACACACACAGTGGTGCAGTTCACCGTCAAACAATGAATATTTAAAAGGCTCGAGAGGAAATAAACACTGAAGAGCCCCCAAAGACACCCTTCAGTCTATAAACACATGCCATTCATGTCGTACATCAAGGTTTTTCCCTTTTCTTGAACAAAAACATACCTTTTCAAGGATAAGCCGCTCTAAGGGGCGAGTACTTAGAAACACTTTTATAAAGTGCCTACAGAAGTCTCCACCTCAAAGATTTCACTGTGTTTTACGGGTTTATTTGTGGAACATGGACCTGCTGGAAGCATACTGAGGTATCTGCCCAAATAACGACTTGGCACACACCAAAACAAGACTACCAGGGCTGTTTAGACAGGTCAGATTTGGGGTAAGATCTGATATTCTGCACCAGGCTGAGGTTTTGGGTTGGAGCACTCATTACACCAACATACTGGCGAGTGACATTCTGTAGGTAAATTTGGAGGACACCTTTAAAATGTGTCCTGCTTACTTTCTAATTAAGCTTTCTAAAAATAATACCTATTTCCTTACAGTCTGAGCTCTAATTTTAGCATTTGACTGGTTATTGTCTGATTTGAGACACATGACCAGTAACCCCGTTCGCCTCCAGCCCCCAACATCCAGCGCCTCCTTCCCATCCTCTGTAAAAGCCAACTTCTATCAGAGCCCCAGGGGGAAAATCAACATGAGTTGCACAGCACTGGCAGTGGAGTCAGGGCTTGAGGAACCCTGGGGAAGGGCTGAAGGAGTTTTGCTCTAGACCTTGCTGCTTTGCTCTTCCAGTGGCTATCCACATATATGTAGCTATGCAGGAGAAGGGAATAGGGGAGAAAAATCTCTCCTTCCTATGGATACATTTAAATACAGGGTAGGTTTTTTTGATTTCCTCCAATTTTCACTTTTCTCTGCGGCCAAGTGGCATTTTGTGCCACTATCTGGCAAAAGAGGACCTTGTCCCGGAACACCTCCCAAGTCCCCCATGTCACCATCTCAAGAACTCACTAATTCTGGTCTACAAGGCCGAGTTTGACTTGACAGCATTTGAAAAAAAAATAAAATCAAACCACTGCTAGGGATGTAGAACTGCAACTGGACCTCCAACGCGACAGGTTGCAAATAGGTTTCCAAGGAACAGCAGCACTTCATGGCACACAGCACTTCCAAGGCTGACAACTTGGCTCTGCAATTTGCAGCCTACAAAGGATTTAGCTTCAAGGAAGAACTCGCTCCTTGCTGATATGAAATATTGAGTTATTGTCGTTTCTTTTTCTATTTGGGTAAATGAAATGAAATCACTATCAAAGAGCATCTGTTAAACCTGCATATTGTAGAAGTTTGCAGAGCAGCTAGAGCTTTAATTTGGGAATGATTACAGCAGAGAGTAAAACTTTTAAAGCTCTGTGACACGACAACAGGCAAACAACAAATTACATGGTAGATGGTAGTAAAACATAGTAATTTGAATAAAAATAGCAGCCTTGGAAGTCCTCAGATGAGATAAAAGTTTGTAAAGGAAAGATCTTCAGGACACAAAGCAATCACTGATTGATTTGCTTTCCAGTGACATTTCTCTTCCTGTTACAGGCAGGTTTCAGGAAAAGCTAAAAATTATTCATTGGTGTTCTTTTTCCTACACATTTCACTCTTTTTGTTTCACTTAATAACTTTGGTATGCAACAGACTCCATCCTACAAAGCTCTAATCCAAACTATTAAACACTATGGCAAAAAAAGTACTGCAATGGTTTCCTTTCCCGTATGTCCCAGGACACCAAGTCACAAAACAGTTTGGGTTGGAAGGGACTTTAAGGCTCATCTTGTTCCACACCCCTGCCAAGGGCAGGGACACCTTCCACCAGCCCAGGTTGCTCCAAACCTGGCCTTGAACGCTCCCAGGGATGGTGCATCCACAGTTTCCCTGGGCAGCCCGTGCCAGTGAAGAGGTTTCCCAGCTATCCAGGAACCTCATGTGAAAAAGCCGTGGTGATGGCACTGCTCTGGGACAGCAGGGATGTCCTCCTTGGAGAAGCGTGAGCCCTGCACGTACCGTGGAGCTCCCAGACCTTCCCTGCAAGGCTGCAAAGAACAGGCTCTCCAGACCTCCCTGCCGTGACCTCTAGAGCACACAAAGAAAGAGAATTGGGCCTTATCAAATTAACTTGTTCGCAGCAATCATGACTGGAGAAAATTTGAAGTGGTTCAGACTGAAATTGTTCGGCGCGAGCGTTTATGGCTTTTCAGGGCCATGGGGTGCAGCATTAGCTCCCCAGGGGTCTGCAGGCACCAACCCACCCCTGCAGAGCCTCTACACCCGCTGTGCTAAATACCCTCCTGCTGCTGAACCTTCCCCATCCGAACCTCGACTGCAGCAGCCACGCTTTGGGGCTGGAAACCAGAAGCAGCCAGGCTCTCCCCCTCCCACCTTTGCTGCTTATATACCACTGATTGCCAACACAAATGCAGTCACGGCCCCTTCAGCCTCATTTGTTCCCGGAAAAATCGTATCCATTGGCTTAACTAGCACTTTCCTCTCCCAGGCATTCATTCACTAAGGTATTTATGGGGGAAGAACATCCTAGTTGGTCTTGATTTTGCAAGCTGAGCTCTGCTTACAGGACAGATTTTCCTTCCTCTGGGCACAGCTGCCCTCCTGGGGGGGGACTGCAGTTACTATTTTTTTATTTTACTTTTTTTGTTATTTTGATTTGCACCCCCTGAGCACAGGTGAGCAGGCACCCAGGCCAGCTCCAGGGAAGGTCTCACCTGCAGACAGAGCTCTCCTTGCCCCTTCTCCACTGTTCAGTAATTACTGGCTGGTGACAGCCTTTGGTGAGCGGCTGAACCTCATCAGCCCCACGATGTGAAAGAGGGAAGAGCACTGGCAAAACCTGCCCCATGAGGGGTCCCAGGTTGCTGGTTTGGCTGAGGAGCTGAACCAGTTGCTGGCAGCTGAGATAGAGCACCAAGTGGCACACGGAGGTTTGAGCTGCTCCACAGCCACTTGGGGACAACTTCCACCCCACCAGGCACCGCCACATTCAGACCCCGCTGATGTAACCCCTGTCCTGCCACCACACCACAAAATCCACCAAGAAGTTCTCTGCAGGGGTCTCTGCCCACCCAGCTGCCCTGGCCAAGGGCATCTCCAGATGCTCCAGAGGCAGCAGAGGAGCCACGAGAGGCTCAGAAACAGGATGGAGAACAGCAGAGGCAGGTCCCTGATGCCCTCTCTGCACTAAAGCTCCCCTTTTACAACTTTTCCTGATAATCTCCAGGAGGAAACCCAGTGAGAGACAGAGAGACCAGCCGGCTGCGGGTGCTGCCCCTGCAGAGGGCAGGATTTGGGGAGGCCAAAAGCAAAGGGCGAGCGCTCGGCACACACAGCAGGAGCTGGAATGGAGCTGAACAGCAGGATTTACTTACACTTTACCCACAGCATAGAAAAGCTCCGAGCAGAAGAGGAGCCATATGGAAACGGCTTTGTGATAGGGAGTTTAGTGCAATAAATCCATAAATTTGACCCTATCTTCTCTGGCGCATTCGAGGGTATGAGTGTGTGCGCGTTTGTGTTGGGGTGGGTTGCCTTAAAATCTGATGAATATGTTGAGATATATGAGAAAAGAAAAGCAACAATCCAACCCAAAGGTAGCACTGCTGTTCTGCTTGTGTGGGGGCTTAGAAACCTGAAGGGGAGGATGAATGAATCAGACTGTGATAAGCCAAAAGCAGATGAAGAAAAGACTTCACATAGAATAAAACATGTTATACAGGCCAACTCTATATACAACTTGATGAGTAATAAAATGTTAGAATTAAAACATGATTAAGTTTCTAACCTGTGTCATCATCGTCAGCAAGTAAGGAGCAGCCAGGGGTCTAAGAGGCCAAAATCTTGTTTGAAGTTGCAATTCAATGTGAACTTCACACCTCAAACACGTGTTTTTTTTAAAACCCTGTTAATCAGTGATTCCTACAGCTGCTTTTGGCAAGCAGGGAGAAATAGGAATGAATACAGTGACCCAACACACCACCCTGGGTTCTTTGAAGTTGTCTTTACTGTGTGTCTCCGGGTAGGTAGCACAGGACTTACCTTCACAGGACTTGGCATCCGTCTTCAGCTGGTACCCTGGCTGGCACTGGCACCTGTGGTGGTCTTTGAGCTGAACACACTCCTGTTCACAGCCCCCGTTGTTAACGCTGCAGGAACTGAGGGCTGGAGCAAAGGGAGAAGTGAAGGAATGAACATCAACAACCTGAGAAACTTATTGCTTCTTTTCAATAAATAAATGACAGCAAAAATAATCGAACCTCGCTGGATTGCTTTCATTAACACACCTGTCCCTGAGCAATGACCCTCCCTGGTGTTCCCAAGGCTTGTGTGACACCGAGTCCCACACCAGTGGGAGCCGAATTCCAGCGAGAGGCAGGTGAGACCAAAGGGCTGGAATGGTGACTGAAGCACAGCACCCTCTGATCTGACAGCACCAAAGCACCCGGAATCCACTGAGGCAAGGAGGGGAGAAAAAGAGCAGCCCTGCTGCTGCCTGCCCATTGATTGCTTTTGCCTCTCCTTGCTTTCAGTGGTTAAAAATAGTAATAGTAATTGTCTTTCAGGGTGATTTCCTCAGCCTCACGCACCAGAAAATGCAAATGACAGGAGCCACAGGCTCTGCAGGGCAGATTTACAAAGCAAACCACAGGAACAGAGGGTCTTCAGTACATCTGAAAAGATGCTGCTTCTTTCACCCAAGCAAATTAATATTCTTTTTTGTACAACACATATCCCCGGCCTCTGGAGAAACATTTCTCCTCCTGCCAAAACATGTTAACACACACCCACACCTACTCACAGGCTGCATGTAAAAATAAGAGTGATGGTTTGAAGCTGCTATTGTGCTGGATGGATGGAAGTGTGACTGTGGCTGCACTTACATAGACTTAAAACTGCAGGGATGAAGCATGGAGTGATTTAAATGAGATATTAGGAAGAAATTCTTGACTCGGAGGGTGGGCAGGCCCTGGCACAGGGTGCCCAGAGAAACCGTGGCTGCCCCATCCCTGGAAGTGCTCAAGGGCAGCTTGGATGGGGCTTGGAGCAACCTGGGCTGGTGGAAGGTGCCCCTGCCCATGGCATTGCAGTTGGAACTAAGTGATCTTCAAGGTCCCTTCCAACCCAAACCATTCTGTGATTCTGTGTTCCCTATGATTCTATTTTCTCCCTGAGCAGATGAAAAGGTTGTTCATGGAAGGCACCAGACTCTGAACCCAATGAAGTCACCAACGAGCTTTGGTGCTTATTGTAGGAATATTCATATTAATCTGTAATTCTTTTATCTGTGCTCACTTATCTGTAATAGACATCAGCAAATGTGAGCTGCAGAGCCTGCTGCATGATCCGTTTCCACCCTGTGCCACCAATCAGCAAACACTGAGTTTGTGCAGTCAAGTATCTGATAAAAGGGGAAAGAAAAGCAAATTTCTCCATTCTCCTGGATGCACACCCGGCAGGAGCCAGGAGGCACCCAAGGACCTGACCCTGGCTCCTGATGTCCACCTGTGCCCACAAACCTCCCGCCCCATAAGCAGCTCCGTGTCTACAGGGCAGACAGCAGAGCCCACACACTGGGAGCTTCCAGCTTCCTACACACTTGTATCCAAAGACCTGTTTTTCAGCAAGAATATTCAAATAAGATGAAAATATTTCAGAAGATGAAAACCATCTTCAAACCAAGTGACAGAATATACATTTCACTTTTTAAAAGTGCCATTTTCCTCCCTCCTTTCCTGGGCGTAAGCCAGTTTGGATGCAAGAGGAGATAAGCAGCAACCTGTCATGATGGGAATTTGGGAGGCTTTGAAGGCAGAAGGGGACAGGTGTGGAGTCCCGTGCCAAGAACCTGTGCATCCTTGTCCAGAGTGGGCTCTGCCAGGGGCTGGGGAGCCAAGGCTCCCTCTGGAGCAGCCAGGGCAGGTTTAGCACGGCTGCTGCTGAGGTGTCACACTGGGTACATGAGAGGAGGTGCCAGACCGAAGGAGAAGAGCCACCGGGGACAGAAGGAACAGGAGGGATGGCGCTCGTGCTGCCAGGCACCGGCACCACGTCTGGATCAGAAAACGGGAGAGAGTTGGCACAACACGGGGCTAACTCCACCTGATACAAGGGGGCTTGTGGCTGGAGGTCGGAGCACCTGCAGAAATATGGAATGCCCGTGGCTTTTAAGGAATTCCTCCTGAATTTTGGTGGAAAACCAGCCCTGCTGTGAAGTCCCAACAGGGACGGTGGCACAGGCATGGCCACGGCTCTTTCCGGTGGCTGGGGATGCCGAGCGAGGGAGGGGAAGGGGGACAGAGGTGGAGGCATCACGCAGGAAAGACAAGGATCACAGGATCATAGATTCATGGTTTGGGTTGGAAGGGACCCTAGAGATCACCTCATTCCAACCCCCTGCCATGGACAGGGACACCTTCCGCTAGCCCAGGTTGCTCCAAGTCCACCCAAACTAGTCTTAAACATTTCCAGGGATGGCACATCCACAGCTTCTCTGGGCAATGTGTGCGCCAGCACCTCGGCACCCTTACAGCCAACAATTTCTTCCTATTATCTAATCTAGCCCTGCCCTCTGGCAGTTTGAAGCCCTCTGCCCTCGTCCAGTCACTACATGTCCTTGTAAAATGTCCCTCTCCAGGTCTCTCGTAGGCCTGGCCTGCGGATAGTTGAGAAATATACATTTCTCTGCTCATTATTTTTTAAAATGATCATATTTTTCACCAAAAGCTGAGTCTGAAGCCATAGTTATATGCACACATAGCATGCTTGGGGTTAGAACATGCCATCTCTTCAAGACTGTTTTTTCCACCACCTTAAATCCAACCTTAGCAATGTAAGAAATGCAACTCCAGACTTACACTGCTTTTATTTATGTGGGGAAACATAAGATTATAGGGTTGTAGAGTTATTTTCTTTGTTACTTTCTCTATTAAGAGTGTGCTAAAATCTCCATAAAAACCTATCCCTCCACATAAAGCAGACTTCAAAGGTAACAGCTGGCACTGGAGATGAATCGGGGTCTAATGGCTGTGCTCTGCTTTCACTTCTAGGAGTTCAAACAGGAACATATTCCACTGAAGACAATGAATCTACAACAATCCAAAACCACAGTAAACATGTTCTTTCTAAGTTTCAGCTTTCTGGATACCATTAAACTCCAGTGAAGTCAAATTCATTGCAATAACATAATCAAGCCAAACAAAAAATTGGACAGTGTTCCCTCTGTTTATTCTAATTGCCTAATTTGTATTGGATATTTGGTCTGGCATGCATATCTAAAATGAATTCAATACCAAGTAAAATTTGTGGGACCAAAAAGCTGAAGAAAGAGAGGGAGCACTGAAAAAGATGGGACTCTGGCATGGCACGAGGCATCAGGTATTTTCAAAGGATTCAAAAATGAAGCATTTTACTTTCACATACTTGTTGTCACTGAACAAGGCAACCCATTTTGGAGGTTCTTTGCCTTAGAGTACAAGTAGAAGTGTCTAATGAAAGCAGGAAGAATGACAGAGTTCCTCAATCCAGATGTGTTGAGGGTCATACTGGCAGTGCAGGGATGGGGCACCAACAACTCGTCAGGATCCCAAAGCCTGGTGATGTGGCAGAAGGACCAGGCTCGCTGGAAAGAGCTTGCAACAGAAGTTCAGTAATATTCCATGAATCACATGAGGAAGCAGCATATCCCAAGTTTTTGAGCCTTCAGATGTAGGCTGAATATCTTACAAGATGATAGATCCACTTCCTTATGTATGGGAGACTTCCAAGGCATCCAGGCTGCAAAATCTGCTTCCCCTCAAACAATTTTGGCACTTTTGCTCTCAGAAACATCGGGTTGCCAAAAAAGAAAAAGAAGACGTGGAAAGAATGAAGGCAACAGCAATCTGGGCTGGGTTCATCTGAAAAGCCTGTCAAAAGGGATGATTGTTTCTTATTTCTGCAGCTGAGATAATCACCTTCCATAAACAGCTCAGCACCAGGACTCAGCCCCTCTTTATTCTCAGCACGTGGGAGAGATCCTTACATTCTCCAAAGTACCCATGGAAGAAACACTATTGCTAATCCAAGCCCTGTTTGAAATGCTGCATGTTCTGTTCAGCTGCACGAGGTCAAAGGAGAGGCCCATTCCTGGGTTTAACTCTTGATCAGATGAGTGATGAAAGCTGAACACATAACCTGGTGCAGCAGAGGGGACAAACTCTCCATCCCCAACATGCAGCTACTGCCCAAATCCCAGTTCTGGGCACTTCTGGATTACTGGTTGATATGAAATGCTTCTTTTAGTATCTGTCCTGTGGTCCAATGCACGAGAGCTTATTATATCCATTTATTTTGGTGTCTTGCCTAAGCAGCTGAAAGTGAACTCAATATCCTCTGTCAGTATTGGGAATATCAGTTATCATGATGGCAGCTCTCTCTGAAACTTACTCCTGCCTCTCTTCTTAGGATTTATGTCCGTGTCTCCTTGATAATTTCTGAGATACTGAAAACAAAGCCGATCACTGCGTGAAGTATTTTTAATAACTTCCTGAGAATACTTCCATCTGTGAAATGAAAACTTGTTCTCTGATGTTGTTCACAGCTCCAACAACTCCAAACTGAGCTTCCTGATTATTGGGGCCTTGAAAAAACTTTCCTAATCTATGGCCACAGAAAGTTTTACATATTGCAAAGGCAAATTCATTTAATTGCCATAATACTTGCTCTTTACATTTATCACGCAGCTCCCTTGCACTTTTTCCCCCAAGTCACTTTAGTCTTTTTTTTTTTTTTTTTTTTAATAAAATTCCCTCTCCATCACAGCTGAAAATGAGACTATTCAGAGAATGTCATGTAACTCAAACCTCACATTTTTCACTTCTGGATCTTCCCTGCTCAGATCTGATCAAAGAGAGACTAATTTCTCTTTAAATTCACAGAAAAACACTATTGTTTCTAGTTAAATATGAACGACTCTGCTTGTACATTATTTTTTCTCTCACAATAGTGTTTCCTTACCCATTCCTTCACTAAGATAAACAAGAAAAGATCGAGACTTTACCACACTTTTAACTGAAGTTAATTACAAAACCACTGAATGTCTCTATATGTGATAGACCAAACAAACCTAAAAGAGTAAGCATTTAAATAAAAAACCCTCAAAACCATTATTCCCACAGCCTGAGCACGAGTACCTCCTGTGCTCTGGTTGCAGCAGTGGAGGTACTGCTGTGGTTACCCCAGGAGTGACCGAGGACATCCCTGGCTGATGTTGAGCACAACCAAGGGAGACCTTGTGCAAGAGCTGAGACAACGACCAACCTGGGAGTGAACTTATTCAGCAGATGTGTTCTGACCATACTTGACTGTTCCTCTCATATTACCTCAAACCAGGCTTGAAAACTTAAACAAATGATGCCCTTTTCCTCTCCCCGGATGAAAGGACATTTTAATCCTTTTTGCAGAATTCAGCAACTTGACTTTTGTGCTGATTTAAATGCAATACAAGGACAGCATATTTTATATTACTATTTTTAGCAACATGCATGCGGAATTAACTCCGTTATGTCTTGTTTCAGGGCTCAAAGTCCAAACTAGGAAATGAAGGGTTTATTTCTAACATTTCTAATGGCAGAGCTGCTAATCCTCTCCACATAAATGGGCAGCATGTCACGGGCTGACCTGCCAAACTCTGTGATGCTCTCAGTGACATGAGCACACAGAGGTAACTCCACGCTGTAAATCACAGGGTCACTTAGGCTGGAGAAGACCTCTAAAGTCATCGAGTCCCAGGACACTGGTGGAACATGCAGGGAGATGTGCCACAAGGAAAAAGCACCCAGAATGCAAAAAATGCTGCCATTTGACATGGAAATGCCGTATTTCTTTAATTCCTGCTGCAAAACAGAAGGAATTTCCACAAACACTGGACACCATCACTGCTACATTCACTTAAAAAAAAAAAAAAAAACCAACCAAAAAATGAGTAGCTTTGGCAATACCTGAATTCTCACAAGCTGCTCGAAGAGGGACAGATAACGACACCTTTTGTGAATGAGTCAAAGCTAAGACCAGGGAAGGCCACAAACCTTTGCACTTAGACAAAGGCAGGTTCTAGCAGAGAGAAACATGTCTTGGAAGAGTGTGAAACCCTGTTGGCACTAAAAAAAAAAACCCCAAAAATGAGTAATTTTTGCAATACCTGAATTCTCACAAGTGCTCGAAGCGGGATGGATAACGACACCTTTTGCGAATTAGTCAAAACTAAGATGGGGGGAAAAGCCACGAACCTTTGCACTTAGACAAAGGCAGGTTCTAGCAGATAGAAACACATCTTGGAAGAGCGTGAAGTGCCTGTTGGCACTAAAATAAAAACCCAAAAAATGAGTAGCTTTGGCAATACCTGAATTCTCACAAGCTGCTCGAAGAGGGACAGATAACGACACCTTTTGTGAATTTAGTCAAAACTAAGACGGGGGAAAAGCCACGAACCTTTGCACTTCACCAAAGACAGGTCTGATGGAGAGAAACATGTCTTGGAAGAGCGCGAAGCGCGTGTTGGCGCCCCCTTACCGATGCAGGAGCGGCCGTCGGCGTGGAGCCGGTGTCCCGCCCGGCACTGGCACTGGAAGGAGCCGGCAGTGTTGACGCAGCCGTGCTGGCAGCCGCCGTTCACCACGGCACACTCGTCCACGTCTGGAGAAGGAAGGGAGATGGTGAGCGAGGGTTGGGGGCCAGTCCCAGCACAGCCATGCCCCAGTAACCCCTGGATGTGCATGGGCTGGGCTGGTGTTTGCTCTGCTTCGGAGCTCTAAACAGAGCAAAGAAAATCGGGAATTTTACGGTGTATTTTTCCAAGTTCCCACCGGCGCTGCCTCTGTGGTCTCTACTTCCAAAACTGGTGTTAGTTAAGGGTGACTTGTGACACGGCTGTTTCCTCGGGGCCAGGAGAAAGAAACAGGGAAAGAATGAGGAGGCTTAGATAACACATCTGAGCTTGTTTATAGGTACCACGGATCAAACACAGGGCTGCTGTAAAAATGTGCTGTATGAAGATTTCCTTTTGTATCAGGCCTTTGACCCTGTTTCTCTTGAGGGTACAAACATGTACAACTGATATAAATGGACAAGAGCCACGCTCTCCATCACCATTACATTTTCAACTACGGAATGCACAGAGAGCTTAAAAAGCAAATTTTAAAGGACTGAGGATTTTGTTCCACATTTTCTATGACTCTTGTCAGAGAATCATAGAATGGTTTGGGTGGGAAGGGACCTTAAAGTTCACAGCACTCCAAGCCCCCTGCCATGGGCAGGGACATCTTCCACTAGCCCAGGTTGCTCCAAGCTCCATCCAGCCTGGCCTTGGACACTGTTGGGATGGGAGAGAACACTGTCCCTTGATCTTAGCTGTGTTCACCTGAACTTTCCACAGCATCTTCTCAGATGACCTCCCAGAAAAATGATGTGAGTTCCTGCTGATACCTTATCCGAAGCTAAGCAGGCATCAATCCATATTTCACATTTTAGGGGATTACATTCAAATGAAGAGGGAAACAAGCATTAAATCAGCTTGGGAAACACTGCCATGACGTTTCCTCTGAAAATGATGCACAGTGATGGACACGATCGAGAACAGTTTAAGTAAACAGGTGAAGGTCCAAAACATAAAACTGCATTTCCAAAAGCACCACATAAGCAATTTCTGAGCCTTTTCAGCAAGGCCAAGCCACCATAAATAGCATTTGATTGGCATGTTGACACCCTTACCTTAAAAATCAACACAGATGTCACTGGAAATAAGGGTCAATTAGCCCACTCCTTGAAAAAAATTCACCTGGCAGATGTCTGCCTAGAATTTGTCTGTCCTTTCCTTAGTCCTCTCAGGCAACTGCACCTCCCACCACTTCGCCCAGGGGCGATGCTGGTACCAAATTATCCCAAACACCGAAGACATTCTCCTCCCAAAGCCAAACCTCCCTCCTGCAACCAACACCCAAAACCAACCCCCTTTCAACGCTAAAGCCTTCTGTTGATTTTATTGCTCTTCACGTCATGTTCTGAAATCATCTAACAAAGGGGCAGCTCCACAAATGCTCACGTTGGGGAAACGAGCTGGCAATGAAAGGGTTTCCCCCCATATTGCCCTTGAGCAACAAGAGGTCTGGCTTTCATATCTTTGCCCTGGATGTACCTGCTTTGCATTTAACTTTCATGGTTTACATATTTTTATAATGCTTTTATGTTTATTCCATTTGAGAAAATCTAATCAAAATTAAATGAAAAAGGAAGTTTTAAAGATGATTTGGAAATGGCCAACACGCCAGTCCTAAGGAAACGTATTTGTAAAGTTACAGTTTAATACTGCACATGTGAATTTCCCTCACCTAAAATGAAGTCCCGGTGTTGACCGGTGTTTAAATTCAGACCATTTGCTAACATGAGCCACTTTTTGATCCTTCTGCTGTATTTGCTGTTTTATGAGACTGTATACTACACGCATTTCCTACTGCCTGGAGACATCAGGAATCCCTTTTTATTTTTTTTTTAAACAGAAAGTTTTCTTTTTAAAATGTAAACAGTAAACTGAAAACGTTATTCACCTTGCTGGATTCCATACTGTTAAGAACCAGCCTGCTGAAAAATGCCAGGGAGAAATCAAACCCAGGAAACTATTTGTACTGAGCATCAGAGAAATAAAATAAGCAAAAATACTCAGAAAAATAGAAGAAGGAAGCAGCTGAACTATATAGTACGCCACACTCTAGTATTTATACCTCCATAAACTCAAAGACTGGGAGCTTCAATATATTAATTTTATAGGCTACGATCAGCTTCAGATTTTCTCTCATATACCACATGCAGTTTTAAGTTAGGATATTGGCACTTGGAAAGGAGAAAAAATAGCCTGGATAATAAAAATGAGCTCGGAGTTAGTGCTGTTTGTTATTCTCCACCTGAAGATTTAAAGAAGCGACTTGGTCCAAAGGGAGCTCTGCCCTCAGCAGCTCTTCCTTCAACAGCATTTCCCTCGTGCTGGCTCCTCCCAAAGGGCCATAAAGCACAGATATTGCTAAAAGGAAATATAATCCCATGAAAAACAAAAGATCCCACTGATACATGTGAGCCAGACCAAGCCCTGAGCTGAGACTCCCCGAAGCAACCAGGGGGAGAGCAGAGGCAGGACCCACAAACCCATGACACAACCCCGCAGCGCCATGGGGACAGCAGAGCTGGGGACAGCAGAACCCTCCCAGCCCAAGCCTTCCCCCAAAAGATCAGTATTTTCAGGATTATACGTTGAAAGATTCCTTCACATCCTGCAGATAAAATCAGGATGAACACAAGGCGAGGTCACCTCTCCGTGTCTCCTCCACCTCAAGGCCAGGAAACAGCTTCGCCCACAGTTACAGAGGGAAAACTCCTCAATTATTTGGTCTGGGGAGCAGTCTGCAAAGCAGACACGGATCTGAAGGCTCGGACTTTAAACACTTGGAGGTTTTAAAGTTCCAAACTATTTGGATTATGATGTTCAAATGGCTATGGTAGTAAAGGAAAGCAACAGCTTATGCTGCTGTAGGTTCACAAGCAGCCATTTATTGTTCTGCATGGGAACAGATACAGAAATATGAAAGTATTCTAGAATGTCTAAAACTATTTCAAAGTATTCTAGAAATATAAAAATCATCTGTTGAGACTCTAGAATATTATGGTATTACAAAAGTTTGTATCTGGATCTATGATTAAATTTGGATTAGTTTCCACTGCAGATCAAACTGAAACACCTACACGCTCGACTTTCTATAGTTACAACTTCAGATGCTTATCTGAATAACCTGAATTTCAAACCACTTATGGCTTGCTTATCACAAGTCAGACTGCGATGAAGGCAACTGAACTCCCACAAAACAGAGGGAGAGCAATCCAGGAGGGGAAATGACAATGGTGTTCTGTCCTCAGGCTGTCTTGGTGGGTGACCAAAACAGAGGAGCCATGTGGATATTCTCACCCCCAGAAGATTTTGGAGATGCATTATAGGGCCATTGCCCACTTTTCATCAGGAACACGCAGGAATAATCTGATACTCAACACAAGCCAATAGTCCAGGTGTTTCCAAGACGTAAAGTATTTTAACCATCATGACATGCATCTTTGGGAGCTCCTCATGCTTCCAAGACCTGTGCATTTGGACTGACCTTTCCTCCATCCCCTCACAAGGTTCCAAACACAGCAGAAGTGTCCAAATGCCCACCTGGCTGCCAACACTGTGCCCTTTCCAAGGGCAGATCCTACTGATGAAGTCACACGTGGTGAAGTCCTCCACACCCCAGACTGAGGGCCCTGCTGACCTTCAAGGAGGTTTGTCCCTAATTGATTTGAGGAGCCACACTGGCAATCATCCATTTCTGCTGCCCAACACAGAGCCGTGTGATTGCTGCCTTGGAATTCAGGGTCATCACCTCGGTGGGTCTTTTCACATCATTACTAAAACATTAGCAACAGATATGATCAATCAGTTCCTCAAAAACACACCAGCAGTGCTGTTAAACCCTGATAAATAGTGAACCTGAAATCATGGGGTTTATAAAGGAAATAAAGAAAACCAGCGAGATGCTGCCAGATCAATTCCCTAACTAACAAATAGCTTTGCTTTTCAAGCCACTAAGAAATGTAAACAACATACAGAACTACATCCCAAAGAAGAAAAATGACTGTTCTGATGGCAGCAGGACTGAGTTTTTGCATTCTCCTCTCCCTTTTTATATTTCCCCTCTTTTCTGACCATGCTGTGCAAGACAGAGTTGTCCTGGAGAAGAGCTGGCACTGCCAAAGGCCCTCAAACCAGGTACATCCTTAAAACTGCACAGGAACACCTGAAGGATCCTGTTTTGAGAATCCCGAATGGAAGGAGAGATGATGGGCAAAGGGAATCCCAGGGATGGCACTCACACTGAGGACCCTGCCGAGAGCACCACGCGAGGTCCAAGCTGGCACGGGATGGGTGACACCAAGGTTTACCTCTCCGGTATCTTCACCGAGCCAGTGGCATTTCTTCAGGATGACAAATGGACACGATTTCTCTCCCTTGGCTATAAAAATATGCACAGATTGAGGGCTGTTCAAAGCCAGTACTTTCTGACAGATAAGCAGATCCAAAATTTCCTCTTCCCAGTGCCCAGAAAGCAGAACTGGGCAGTACCGACCTCATCACCGACATTAGAGCTAAGGAAAGATTTCCTCATGGAAAGGGTTGTAAAGCACTGGAAGAGGCAGTGGTGGGGTCACTCCCTGGAGGTGTGGAGATGACACGGGAGGACATGGTTTAGTGGTGAACGTGGTGATGACACTGGGCAGACAGCTGGACTTGATGACCTTAAAGGTCTTTTCCAACCTTAGAAATTCTATGATTTCAGGATGATTTATTTATTTCTGTGCTAGTTTTTGGCAAAATCTCTTTACTTTGGCAAGCAAAGAACAACATGGAGAGGGAGGAACCAAACAGTTGTGAGCATCACCCACCCTAAAACTCCAGAAACTTCATATGGATGCAAGGAATTCTGCCCAGCTGGGAGCTGATGTACGAACCCTGCCTGGCTTCTTGCTGGCACCGTCACCAGCACACGAGGACCCAAACCACCCCAGTGCCATCGGATCCGGCCCAAAGGACTTTGACAGGAGCACAAACAGACCCTTTTTAGCAGAAATGCTACGAAACAGTGCATAATACTGGAATGAATGACATATACACACACATTTCCATTTCCCAGCCACCACGATCCCCCAGCTCGCTGCAGAGAGGATGTGACCAGCAAAAGAAGGGAAACACAAAATCCTACTTACATTTACTTAGAGGACAGTTTGTGCTGGTGGTTTTAAAGTCAGATTACAATTAAAAATAAACATAGTAATTACTTATTAAAAAAAAACAAAAAAAACCCCCAAAACCTCAAAACATGACCAGAAAGAGGAAGCATGGTCTAATCTCCGCAGCATTATCTTAAAATTCAATAAAATCAGGTCTTGTCTCCTCTTTACCCAGGGAGCTCTGAGGGTCATTTGGTCCCCACACAGTACTGTGGGGATCAGTCAGTTACGATGGTGGCAGAGAAAGAGAGAAGATTGGATCTTAAGTAAAGAGCTACAGTGGGAAAGTGGCTCTATTTAAAATCATCACAAGTGGATAAACTGTTCAACTTGAACATTCATTTGGAAATACGTTCCAACAATCTGCCTTACCCTGACCAGCTTCCCCATCTCTTCAGCTGCAGATCATTTAGTGCATCTGACATGAAAACTCTGATTGTTTGCTATTTAACACGATATTTAAAATCAACAAAGATGCATGACAGTGCCTTCCCTTCTGTTATTTGTAACTGCTCTCTTCTATATATTCCAAAGGATGTTTAAACCTCACACAAGTTACGAAGTGAAAATATCATCTGGTCTTTCCCCTCTAATTTACATGGTGTATTTTCCACATTAATTTAGCGTGTCTCTAAATTAAATAATTTATGTACTTAATCAAAGGAAGGGAAGCAGGCTTGGTTCCCAGCCATTCTTCAGCTGATCGCAAAAGTCAGAGATTATTCTATAAAACTGAAAATAAGACCCTGTTACTGCTGTAAGTAGGGAAATTTATAACAGATTCAACTTACAGCTTCCTTCAAATCAGTCTCTCAAGCTCAAAAATGTCTGTAATACGACAACCAGTAAGGATCCCCTCACAAACACACTCACTACTAAGCAGGACATAATTTGCTCTTGCAGCAGAAGTTTTTTAAAGGATCTCTCCTGCTTTACCAACACTGAAGTGGTTTTCAGGGTTTCTAACTTTGATCAGAGGAGGTTTGAAACTCCTGCTGCTAGAAAAGTATTTGTCCATCTTTCCCACAATGAAAGATGTTTGACACTGGCATTGACTATAGGAAGGAAAATACGAGTTTAAAGCCCTGTCAAAAATAGAGCCAAAAATTAAAAAGAAAAAAAAATATGTTTGTATTAATAGGAAACATATTTGTTTTTCATGAAACCAAACTGAGCAACAAAGATTGAGAAGTTTTAGATGGCTGGGAGATTTTAAATTGCCAACCCCTTAGTCTGGGGCTTTTTTCATGCTTCACAAATCCCCACAAACACGCTACAATCTCCTCTGAGCGGTCTGCCAGAGCCTGGTGTCAAAACCCCTTCAAGAAACAGCATTCAGCGCAGACAAATGTGCTCCTGCAGAGCCAGCTGGGTCATTTGGGGCTCTGAGTGCTCCCAGGCTTTTATTGGTGCCCCTCAGCTATTTGCTCTGCCCCTGCCTGGCCCCTCTGATGGATCAGACGAGCAGCCCTTGCCCGCTTTGGCTCCAGCCGCGTTATCCCCACCACTCACACTCCTTGTGAGCCACACGTGTCCCAGGCGAGGCTGCTACAGCACAATTAATTAATTAACACAATGGCTTCAGCAAACTGTGCCAGAAAGAGCACACTGGGTCTGTCGAGGGGTGGGTTAAAGAGCCTGGTTAATGATTCCTCACCCAATCCAGCCTCCACATCGAAGGGGGACCCTTGGTAGAGCACTCAGGTTTCTACTCCAGTTCCTCACCCAGGACTGAGGACAAAGCAGCTTTAGCCAGCACTCATTTGCTCAATTAGCCACGCACAGAAAGAGGCTTTTCACCTCACCTGATTATTTACTCTCCCCTGAAAATGGGGAAAGTCAATAATGACATTTAATAACCAAAGCAGGTTCACTGCCTTTCAGTCTGTTACCTTCCTGGAGATTTGGTCACACAGTAGAGAAGACTCTTCTGCCCTGCAGTTGGTACCTTGCCTTGGGCTTCAGATGTTTCTCCAGGCAGCTCCAAGGATTTCTGGCTGCATCCAGGTGGGGTTTCCCTCCTCTCTCCTCTGGTTTGTCTCTCTTTGCCCAGAGCACACCAAAGGGTGGAGAGCACGGCGCGGTGAAACGCTGCACAGCACAGTCACCGACGGGACCGTGTCCGTGTGAGGCAACAAATATTTCCATCAGATCTGAAGGGAGATGCATCTCCCAGTGCCTCTTCTCAAGGAGGGATGAGGAACAGAGGGATTTCTGGCAGATCCACGGAGGGGCTGCGGAGGAACGGCAGGAGCTGCTCCCAGCAACCCACGAGCTGCCCAACAACCTGCTTTTGGGGAGAAGACTTTTGGGAGCACTGAGAGGGATAATCCACCCCATCCAGTCTGAAAGACCTGGATTTCATTTCCTCATCTTGGCCATATTGGAGAATAAATAGACGAAATTGCTGTGAGATGTCACTCAACACTGTTAGTGGGGGCCACAGGTGATCTGCAAGGACAACACGGAGTTGCCAAAGATCCTGGGGATTTGAATTCATTGTCGGGATGGAGGAGGAACCTACTGGGGAAAAAGATGCTCTACGGATTTTTCCTTTTTTTCAATATTGCTTTCATGAGAAGATGGGCACAAAGCAACCCTTAGAAGTGGTGACTTGGTCCTCACCAATGCCTGGACGCCTCCACCACAATTCATTTCTCAGATGTCCTCCAGGAGACCTGCTGGACAGAGTGATGCGAAAGGAGAAAATTGGCCAATATTTGCACTGCCCGTTTCTGCTCCCTTTCAATGCCTGACATGCCACTGTCTCCTGAGATATTTAACAGTGGTTTAGCTCAATAAACATCCAAGAGCTCCTCATCCACAACTCTATATGCAAACCATATGTTGCAGTTGAAAACCCCAAAGATTATAATTAGACCTGTCCATTCAATTTAAACAAAGTCAAGAAGGAAAACTATTTCAAATTCAATAAACAGGCCATTTCAAAGTGTAGACACTGTGGAGGACAAGCTTAACAACTTAATTGACAGGTAAAGCTTCATTTCTAATCCTCATTTTGATATCATCTGTAGCCTCAGGAGTCAAAACACATCACTGCTCAGTCCTCAAAATATGCAGAGAAAATGAAAATGTCAGCTGAATGAAAAAAAGGAGAAGCATCTGTTTGATAGCTGTGTAAGCCTGTGATATGTAAACTGCTTTGGAATCAAGCAGCCCTAATTAGAGTTTCAAGGCATTCTTCGTTAAATACACACACACACAGACACATATATTACATATATAAGTTTTAAGCAATTACTGAGACCAGATAATTTGCAAGAAAATCAGGATATAGAATAAAAGTAAAGAACGTGCTAATTTCATGGACAGGCCTCAGCCAACACTGTGATGTTTTCACACAGCTGCAGAGAAACACATTTTTCCACTTTTTCGCGGAGCAGTTCTGTACGTTTGTCTCCACTCTTAGTCTTCAAAGCAAAAAAACCCACCAAAACAACAAACTGATCCATTTTGGGATCTCGCACAGCATCTCAGCAAAGAAAAGCCAAAAAGGAAGAGCTATAGGGCTACCAGCTCCACAGTGGGGTTACACCAAGAGATATTTTGGCAACTGCACACCCTCGATGGCTCCAGCCCCCATCAACACGAACCCCACACAGACGGGCAGAAACCCGCAGTGGAGAGCCGGTGCCAGGAGAAGGGAATGGCCAAAGGGAATGGCCACAGGAAATAACAAGCTGAAGAACAACAGCCCAGATAGATGGGTAACCTTGGCTCCCACAAAATGTTTATATACTGAAAAAAGCAGCTTCGTTAATTTCACTGTTTCCTGGAGAAGCGAAGAGAATGTTTCCTGGAGAAAAGAAGGAAAGTTGGGAGGGGATGTTTTGCCTGTGCTGAAAGACAACAATCAAAATTTTATGTAATTTCTGTTTAGGAGAAAGGCTTTGAGATCACCACCACCACCACCAGCAGCTACTGCAACACTCCTGCAGGATTTTCTGACGTGGAGCAGCAGAGCCGAGGGGGAATTTCTTAGGAGGCCATCAATTTTTAAACACAGCTCCTCAGCACAATCCAGGTGGGCCACGCTGGGAGGCAGGAGGGTGGCAAAGGAGGAAAGGACCCTGATGAGGAGATGGATTTAATACGTGACAGCACGATACGGCCCAGAGTCCCCAGATGTGAGCCACGTTACGGAGCGTCATCAGCATCCGTTGGGCCATCAGCATCTTCTCTCGGCAGGACGTGGCGCTCTGAAAGAGCAGCTATGGAATGAAGAGCGAGGGGATGCCTGATGTGAGGAGAACACCTGGTTTCAGCCAGCAGCAATATTAATGAGCGCCTGCTGAGCTCCACCAGCGTCTTTGCTGCAGCAGAAGGCAGAGAAACGTGTTTTCCACACCACACAGCGGGTAAGGGATGCACAAGGAAATGATAATCATGCAAACAACTTCATAATCCAAGCTTTCCAGCTTACAGGACATACACTGTGTGGGTTGGGAATACGGGTGTCATTTGTGACAAGGCTGTGCAGGACCAGAACAAGGAAGGGCACACACGTCACTGAGCCACCAAGCTCCACCTCTGTCACTCTGAACTGGAGACCACGGCACAGCCTCCTCCAGCTCTGTACCTGCTGGCTCCTGGCATTGCTCTGTAGCCATTACCTCATGTGGTGCCTCTTCAGATGCCCCCCCGCCACTGGAGCCACCCCAGCTCCAGGACAATCTGCAAGACAAATTGCCAGTGACCAAAAAACAGCATTTTACAGAGACTTCCCTGCACCACTTCCTTAGGACAAACATCACACGTGACTCTGCGGGGATGCAACCACAAGCAAAGAGAAGTGGCACTAACACGTCCAAAACCTTCCCATGCCAACTTCCAGAGCTGGATCCTGATCACAGAATGGCTTGGGTTGGAAGGGAGCTTGATGATCAATCAGTTCTAACCCTCCTGCCATGGGCAGGGACACCTCCCACCAGCCCAGGTCTCTCCAAGCCCCATCCAACCTGGCCTTGGACACTTCCAGGGATCCAGGGGCAGCCACAGCTTCTCTGGGCACCCTGTGCCAGGGCCTGCCCACCCTCCCAGGGAAGAATTTCTTCCCAATCTCTAATCTAAAGCTGCCCTCTGGCAGTGGGAAGCCATTGCCCTTTGTTTTATCACTCCTTGCCCAAATTCTCTCTCCAGCTCTCCCGCAGTCCCTGAAAGGGAAAGTAAGACCTCCCTGGAGTCTTCTCTTCTCCAGACTGAACCACCCCAACTCCCTCAGCCTGTCTTCGTAGGAACAATATCACCTGCCACAGAAGAATTCATTTTACTTGCCTTTTTTTTTTCTCTTCCTGAGATCAAAAATCACAGCAAATTAATCAGTTGATTGCTCCATTTTTATTACTTATTTTTGAACTCCTTGGCCGACACCGAATCTCTTTTGGGACAGGAGCTGTTAACGAGGTTCTCAGGTGGGTCTTTCACAGCCCTGGTATGCAACAACAGCAGGTTTCCTTCAAGTTGGTCTTCTAATATATCCCAGCTAAAGCCCTCAGGTACTCCTCTAATTGAAGTTTGAGTAATCCAATATGATGCTGATCAAACTACTGATCTTTTAATAACCCAGTGTAGCTCCCCCAGCAGCTGCTATCTCGCTGACAGTCGTATCTGCATTGCTTCCTTTGGGCCAAGGCTTTGAGCAGAGAAGCTGACAGATTTCTGTTTGCTTGAGATTTTATCACAAAATGTTTTAAAGCTTTTTAAAGATATATCAGATGGCTCGTAAAATCCACAGGCATTTCAATTTAAAAAAAAAAAAAAAAAAGAGGAAAAAGAGAAGGAGTTCTATTAGGTGTCCTGGTGAAGATCAGTACTAAATGCTTCCAAAGAGGAACATAAACACCACTCGGGGCTCTGCTCCTTCCCGGCTCCCTTCTTGTTTACGGAGCCCGTAGGCAAAGCCATAGAAAAAGCTGTAGTTACCCTGCACAATACCCTCCACTGAAAGGCAAATGTGCACATTTTTCCTTCTCATAATTTCCATTTAAAGTACAAATTTAAGGTTTCTGAGCCTCGCCTTTCTACACAAAAATAATTCAGCTGCCAATTACACTTTTGATGTGCTCAAAATGAACACCAAGATGACTCACGTGCTTTTTATAAGATGCTTATATTTGCTGGTAAATACCTTGCTACAAACAAGCTGTAATTTAAGTATTCGAAAGTCTTGCCTCTGCATAAAATTACTACTAACCATAATTTTGGAGACTATGACCAGAGCTCCAATTTCAGGCTTGCAAAACTCTTCCCATGTAATGATTCTCAAAAGTACGAGTGGATTTTCTTCTCTGACAATGGCAATCATTGTATCTCTGTAATTGCAGAAAAGATTACCTGGCTTTTAATTCACATTAGTCAGCTCCGACAATACTGTGCTTCTTTCCTTTCCTTTAAAATAAACTAATTATCGTCAATCAGCCCAGTGGAATGTTAACATTCTCCATAACCTGCCTTTCAGAGGTAGTCATAAATGCTACAAAGTAGCTAATATAAACTAATCAGAGCCCTAGAGACATCTCAAAACATATTTGCACTGCAGTCTATCATTTTTGTCACATTATTTCTAAATATTGTATTTTGCCTGGACAACAATAGTCTTTTCATATAGCTATATAATGCTTTCCCATCCAGCTATTCAAAGCTCCTGCATTAATTAAAAGCATTAAATCCTCGAGGAGCGCAGCAAATACTACAGCATTTCTGAGCCTTCAATGTTTTCATTGTCAAAAGCTGATCAATACAGCTTCATTCATGGAGCAGTTTGGACAAAGACAACTATCCAGGAGGGTTTTTTTGCTCATGTCCAACTTTCTGCACCAACTCACAACTGCAAGACCCAAAGTCACACGCAGAGAGACCACGGCAGGGGTGACTGTCCCTGTCCCTGCACCTCCCACCAGCCACTCTTGTCCAAAGACAACGGCAAGTGGCGGTTCCCACTCCATATTCCCTTCCAGCTGGTAGAGCTCCTGTGAGGCTTTCAAGCTCCCAGAGGCAGAGCAGGGAGCTGGAAGCCTTGGGAAGCAGCCCAGGGAAGAGTCTATAATCAGCTGTGACGCACGGGGAGCTTCAAGAGCCATATGGAGGGGACCAGCAGGCGCTCCAGAGCCGGGACTCTGCGTCTGTTGTTACCTGTGACATCCAGGGACAAGTTTTCCCTTTCAGCCCCCTGTCAGATCAGTGATCAATAATTCATCCGATAACGGAAAGGCAGGGAAAAGGTGCCAGTTTCCTGCGGGGTGTGACTAATACTGTGCTTTTTGAAAAGGCACGCTGCAGAAGATGCACTGCAGGAAGCGTCTGACACAGTGATGAGCTGCCCTACACCCAACCCTGTGTGACCCCGATGTAACCCCAACATTAAACTGCCACTTCTGTGCTTTGTTTGTGCAAAAGCTGTTATTAAAATGCTGCAGTTGGATTAAGCATTCAAAGAGAAAAATCCAGGCACCAAAAAAAGAGCTCCATAGAGAAAAAATTTTTTTTTCCTCTATGGAAAAGAAAAAGAGATTTACCGAGACTATCTTGAAATAACCATCAACATGTAAGTGGTCCCAGTCTGCCCCAGGAGTCAAGGCTGTAAAGACAGGTAGGACTCCTTCAACTGTTGCTTCGGAGCCTTGGATTAGGATAATTCTCCTGACATCCAACTGGTGTGCATAAAACTCCTCCTTAAAAAGTGACTGAAAACTGACTGTGCCTGTTCTCAGCTCCAATCGACAAAACCACGGATCCAGGATAAACGAGCTGAGCCTTCGGTGGCAATACTCACTTTGGAAGGAGCTGTCACAACTGTGAGCTCGTCTACCCCGAGGGAGAGCACATGTGAGAAATGGGGTGGTTCAGCTCCAGCCGCCTTTGTTCGGTGCGGGGAGGGAGGAGTGGGGAGACATCAGCAACAGTCGAGCACAAATCAGGAAAAAAAACAAAACAGGGGCAATTAAAATTGAACCATAAATCAATTATCAGAGCATCAGATGCTCTTCTTGGCCAAGACTGACATAAATGCTCTATGCTGGGTTGGAAGTGCCTGTTCTGGCCCTTCCCTGAACGAACAGAAACAGCTCAGACACAAAATACTGTGGTTTGCTGATTTTTTTTTATGATATATTCTAATAAGATTGAAAGGGTTTGTTTGTCCCCAGCGTGTGACTGAGTGGGTTGGGCTGGGGAGTGCTCCCAAAAAGCCAGGGGACTGGCCAGACTGAGCCAAGCCTCTGCCAGCATGGAATGAGCCCCTGGAATCCAGCTCAGGTTCCTGCCTGCTCGGGCTTGCCGTCAATCAGGCAATTCATTTAACAAGTCCAATAACCTGCACTCAGTGTTACCTTTGCTATGAATCTGTTGTCATTTTTACTACTTATTTTGAGGGTGTTTTTTGCTGTAGAACCACCAGGCATGGACAAATGCAGACAGATGACACTGTTTGCCTGGGAGAGTGTTCCAGCTTCACGCAGAGATTGATCCCAGCCGGATCCGAGCCGGCTCCAGCGCGGCACGGGAGAGCAAAAGGGAGGTCAGAGGAACAACCTCCAGCCACAGTTTCTTCTCAAAAGCCAGAGAGAAATGCTAAAAAATGAGAATTTCAAAAGAATTCTACTCAGGAGTAGAAATAAATTCACATTGCCAGTGGTTTGCAAACATAGCTGTAGTTTCTGCCCCGAGCTTTTCTGCAGCCGTGCACAAACACCGCACGGTTCTCCTGCCTAAATCCAACAGCCTCCAGAAAACCACAAAAGTCTGCGTGTATAATAGTGTTTATAATGCACAATTAATCCTTCGGCTTAGCTAAAACAGTTCCCTTTGTAAGAGTAGCACAGAAACCCTTCTTTTTTTCATGCTCAGCTGGGATCTGAAATCAAAAGCAGTAATTATGCTTTTTACTTGTGACTAAAAATACTGATTTCACAGGTAGGAGGAACCATAAACAAACAGCATTTAAATGTGAAAACAGATATTGCTTCTTGTTAAACTCACTTCAAATATCAGACATTTACCAGTATTCTGCATGTACTAACTAATGGAAAAGAAAATGTTTATTCTTCACCCCTGGGCAGTGCTGCACAGTTGTTTTATATTTAGAAACTTAAATACTTGGAGTTTTCTGATTTGGCTCTACCATCCCAATCTGGAGTTCCAGGATTCCTGAGAGCAACTACCAACCATGATGGAAAAATGAGAAATCAGGTTCTACCTTCTTTCCTCCTAAGTCTGTCTCTTTTGCCTATCCTTTTAATCTTCCTTTTAGAATTGCTGTAAAAGTCCAATCCACTGAAATACCTTGTTTATCAAGATTGTTCACTCAGAGTCTGGTAAGGTCATGAGATGGAGTTGTCTGTTCCCCTAACTTTCCACCATCAAGTGGGCACAATGATTCAATTACAAATAATTAGATAATTTCGATAAAATTCCTGCAACTGGATTTGTTTCCTTTTCTCAAGACAAGGTCTTGAGATAATGAAAGACAAAGAATACGGGGTGGCTGCACCTCATCTAGGGGTGCCTTCACTTGACTGCCCTGAGATGAGCTCATGCAGCATGGTACTTGTTGCACCTGTAATAAGAACTGATACATTTCTCCCTTTCGTAAAACACATTTTCCTTATTCCCCTTCTGTTGAAGCATTCCTGGAAATGACTCCCTTGTGTCACAGTCATGCCAACGCTGTGTGTTGAGTCAAATGCAACTTTCAGAGATAAAACGCTGCAAAACCATCCTGAATCCCTCCAGTGGACAAATTTCTCTTGCCCTAATAAAAATTAAATAAATTAATTCAAAATGCCTTGGCATTTCCCTGGAGGCGCATGGCATTATGTCCTTTAGGTTTTATCCCAGGACATGGCAGAAGGCATTTATTGGGCAGAGAAAACAGTCCAAATGCAGAATTAAAGCTTGCGCTGTCCAACAAAACCAGAATTCGACAATCATAAATTATCTCCCAAACCTTCCTGACTTAATAAACACTTCCTTGCTCTCAGACCAGTCCTTCAGCACTCCTTTTAGCCCATCTATTAACCCTTCCGAGGCAGACAGTGTTTGGAGAGTTCCCATCCCTCCGGGGATGAGGCTCCAGCAGTGCCACCGGTGCCTCTCCCATCACTGGGCTAACCAGCAGTGGCCCTGCAAAGTCACACTCTGGCTCTGGAGGCAGCTGTTCCCAAAATCCCTCTGGCAAAGGTCAGAAAACCTGCCAGGGCTCCGAGGATGGACCGAAACCCCCAGGGATGGGGTTACTGTGGCTGCAATATCGCCCTAATCAGGAAAGTGGAAGTTTCTTTCCATCAACTGTTAATTGCAGAACTCCACTTGTCTCGAAGTTCCTTCGGTTGCCTTGACAGATGAGAGCACAACAATATAAACAAGAAATGACAGCTTACCAAAGAAGGTTAACATAAGGTCATGACCTTTTTTTCTAGTTGACTTTTGCAGCTTATTCATGTGTGAAAACACGCTTTTGTAGCTGTCGCCTCAGCATCCCTTACAGATCTGGACTTGTGCCAACAACTGAGCTTTAAAATTACCATTTAAAAAGGTATTTATGTTCAGAAAATACCGGTTCTGCCTTTTGCGACGCTCGAGTAGAACCATTCTGCATTAGACTAAAATATTAAATATCCATACATTTCCCAGCATCTCTCCCTGCCATAGGCTGTCAGTGGTACCTCTGCTTCACAAACAAGAAGGTATTGCACACACACACACACACACACACACACACATTTCCACTCCCTTCCTCAGACCACCTTTCAGCTTTCTGAGCAAATCCCCCCACGGCCCCTGCCCAGAAACGCCCCTGAAACACCCCACGCCGGTGGGGATGCACAGGGCACAGCATCAGGCCATCAGTCATACACCGATAAACGTCAGATATTAATTTGTCACATTATTTGCGCAGCGATCCAAATCCCAATCCCCTCTCATCACTCATTTCCATCAGGCGTGAGGAGCGGCGGGGAAGCAGGAGCTCCCTGTCACCATCTGCAATGCCTGCGCCAGGAGCTGCCAGAAAACATTTCCCTGTCAGGAGGAGCAAACTGAAGCTCTGAGCACGAAGGCTTGGGGGGTGAAAGCTGCGGTACAACATGGAGATAATTAGTTTTGAAAGGCTAATCAGGTCACAGCTCTGGCTGGCGTTTCTACAGAGACCCACCACGTGCCTTCACCTCGCCGCAGCCTCTTGCAGCGAGCATCTCCCACGGAAGGGGAGGAAGATTTTACACACCACACAGCTCGGAGTGATCCATCCCGCCCTGAGAGCCCCCAGTTATTTAGGAAAGAGCCCTCATTCCCCAGCAGGAGCAAGGAGCCCAAAGGGTGGGCTGTGCTGCTCCATCCCCTTCCCCACCTGGCGCCAACCAGCCACAAAGGCACCTGAGGAAGGGCAGGTTTAGCCAACACCGAGAGCATCCACTACTTCAAGATTATCTCACCAATTACATGCTGTTGTCTTCTGCATATATTCATGGAGCCTCATGTCTTGCACACACCTTTGGCACACTAGAAGGTGATGCTGAGCATCCTTAGCTTGTTCTAGGTATGAAATAAGGCCTTTGGGCCTCCAAAAAAATTGTTCACAAACCCCCAGCAATGATTGATCAAGCCAGCAGTATACTTCATTATGTTGCTGGATTCCCTTCCTTAGCATTAAACAGCTACAAATGGCTAAAAAATATTTTAAAAAACCCAACAGTTTTTTCCTGACAACATCTTTCCCTTTTGTCAGAAGGATGCTCTGTTTTGTTTCTGAAAAACACAATCAATCTTTCCCCTAATAATGACTCACTGAATAAAATCTTTGCTACTTCCATGCTGCTTTTCTAACAATGCACCACTTTATTTGTACCTTGGCTTATAAAAAACCTCATACACCAATCGATCATTTCAGTCACCAGTGAAATAAAACCAACCATGAGACAAATAATGGGAACAGAACAATAGCGCCCATCTATTTAAGGCTCAACTAAAGACTGAGGGGTAACATAAAGCACAACGACGCTATAAAGGCAAGAAGAACGTAACAACCCAGAACAACAATCAGCCTTATTCCTCCAAAAACTCTGGTTAACCTGAACGAGCAGCTGTTTTACTCCCATCTGCAAAACGACTCCTTTGAGCGATGCAGAGGCATCAATAAAACACCAATTCAGTGTCGCGTCCCAAAAGACCTCCCGGCAGCACAGGCAGCTCTGTGTGGAAGATCACTTTTCCCTCCCATCGTAATCTACCACGAAGTTACTCCTGCTGTGACAGCTGATGGCCAGAAGTTGGCCAAAGCTGGCCTTTTTGCAGGTCAGCACAGCCACGTGCTCCTTGCCACTTCCACCTCTGCAGAAGTTCAGGTGGGTTTAGTGTCACCACCACGTTCACTTTCCTCTGTGACTTGAGCCTTTCCAGTTCATTGCAAGTTTCCATTTTTGTCTGAAGATTTCAAAAACGACTTCAAAACAGCTAATAATATATTCCCCTGCAATTCCTGGTCCGATAAAATACAGTACAAGAATCAAATACCTTAAGCTCTGTTTGAGTTTGCAAAGAATGTCAAAATGTTACAATTCAAAGTATATTTTAAGGGAAATAACTATGCAGGAGGAACATTACTTAACTAACTAACCAACTAACTAACTATTTTAAAGGAAAAAGGAGTCTTGCATGCCAAGAAAATTAGGATTACCATGAATAGGAGTTCTGTTTTCAAAAACTAGGGTTTGGACAACTTTTATGAAGACCTGAAAGCACTAAGTAGTCATCAAAACATAGAGCTATACAAAACATAAACCTGTACACTGCTTCATGGGCATGTTACCACTCAGTCCCCAAGAAGGGTAAGAGAAGCTGAGGTGAAGCAGTAGGAATCTGGGAATCATGCACAATATTCCTGGGCTGAGCTCTCAAGAGGCCAAACTGAAACCAGAGAGGACCACAACAAAATGCAGCAATCAAAATAAAACAATCATCTACATCTTGTTTACACTCTGCAGGTGGATCTCCACTGATAGGTTGCCATAGAAAATAATTCTATTATCTTTTTAGTGAAAAAAGGAGTGCAGCCAAATCAATTATAAAGTCAGGATAAAGCATATGACAGGCAAGAATACAGGACTTTGTACAAACCTTACAAAGGAGCTGGGCAATGGAGAAAGGAAATCCTGGAAGAAAGGAATTTGTGAGACCCTGTGCAACAGGAAAAGCCAGAGAAGACAGTTTCTTGTGAAAAGATGATAGTACACTTCATGAAAACCCACCCTGAGATAATAAAATAACATCAGTGTTGCTGTTCCTGCAGCAGTGAAATGCAACGGAGGGTGGAATCCGGGCACACAGCAGAGCACACATGGGATCACATGGCAGCACACACTGATGGGGCAGAGGAGAGCTCCGGAGGAGGAACTGCTCTGGCCTGCAGTCCAGCACCCCTTGGCTATCTAAACCTGACCTCCTCTGCCTTCTGCAGCATCTGATGGGGTGCAAAATGTAGTGACTGCAGGTCAACACCCACTCCGTTCACCAGTGCACCTTCAGGAAATCTGACCATAACTCATTATGTGTTCTAAGACAAGCTTATGGGATGTTTTGCTTCTGCACAAAGTCAAGCTTTTGCATAAGAACACATTTTACCCTATAATGCACTAACTAGACTTGTATTTCCCTTAGGAAAAAGACAAATGGGTTTACATAGCATGTGGTTTTAAATCCTTTTTTATTCGGCTAATCTCTAGCTGTGGAATTGTGATTGAAATGTGAAATGTACGTGTATTTTCTGATAAGAACCATTTTGCTTTAGAGGCAGATGAAATATTATCAAACGCACACACTTTCCTCAAGTTTTTAAATTGACGACGGAAATCCCATAATCAGAACATGGCACAGCCAATCCAGGTTCAGTGATAACATTTTTTTCAGCAAAATAAAACAAAACCCCAACCCTTTGAAGTGTTCTTACAGTTGCATCTTCATAATCCAGACACGAGAAGATCGGCGCCCTCGACACCTCTGAGCACGGGCTCTTTGGCTGGCGCCACATAAAAGCCAGCATCTCCTTCTCCTTTCCAACGTCTCCTGTGATTCCCTAACAGCGGTGAGACATGGCACAAAATGTTACCTCCACACGATTTCCCATCCTCCTCCAGTTTCTGGCCAGCTGGACACTTGCAGTGGTAGCTGCCGACGGTGTTGCAGCACTGGTCCTGACAGCCGCCGTTCTCCACGGCGCACTCGTTGACATCTGCCAGAAGAAAGCACACAGCGGTCAGTAAGGAGTGACCACTGACGACATCCCCTGGGGGTTTGAGGACAATTGTGCGTAATTCCAGCTCAACAAAGCGAGAAAATTTGGACTGGACCTGTACTGGGACATACAGATCCTATAGAAGCACCCCCAGGAGAAGTGACTCAGACACATTGCTGAGCCCCTCCGAAACAACCAAGTTGCACCAGGGGAAGTTCAGATTGGATATTAGGAAGAATTTCTTCATGGAAAGGGTTGTCAAGCTTTCACGTTGCCCAGGGAAGTGGGGGAGTCACCAACCCTGGAGGGATTTAAAAGACAAGTATCATAGAATCATTACAGCTGGAAAACACCTCTAAGATGATTGACCCTGACCAGCAGTAGATGCACCACTTGGGGACATGGTTTACTGGTGGTGGGGGAATGGTTGGACTCGATGGCCTTCATGGTCCCTTAACCTAAATAATTCTATGATTCTAAGAGTTGCAAGGGTGGGAGTTTCCTCCTCCTCTTCTGCACAAGCCGAGTGCAGAGTCCACCTGGCTCCAGCTGCAGGTTCTACCCAATTCCTCAACTCCCACCCCTGTGCAACCACGTCGGGAACAACCTTTACACAGCCACTTCCAGCAGCCTCACCTGTGGGTTAGGTTGCTTCCGGCAGTGGTGGCAGAGATGAGAAACCTCTGAAAGATGGTAGTATTTTCAATCAATTAAGGTCCTGCTTTCCATCATCTATGCAACTGACTCACCTGATAAGTCAGGGTTTGCCTCCATGCAAAATACACATTATAACGAAGAACGGCGTGGAAAAATAAATAAGTAAATAGGCAGCCAGTGGCAGAGAAAAATCAATAGCAAAGACATATACTTTTTAACCCTGTACTTGTGTACACTACATAAGAAACTCCAAAGAACTCATCCAGCCCAGGATGAGGTTGCAGGGGCCGGATCTCACATCCACAGGGCCTTTGGCACAGGCTGGGATCACACGTTGCATTCAGGCTAGAGAGCATGAAAATCAGGAGGAGGAAGATTAAGAGGAGGAGATAACCTCACATTGACTGTAAAAACCACAGGCAGTTACTTCATATTAGCAGCACTGCACATTCCCAATGGAGAAATGAGGCTTTAAAAAAAACCTCATTTAATTAGTTTGCAAAGACAAATCAAAAAAAAAAAAAAACCCAAATTTCACATTCACACAAGAGAGGTGAAAGCCTTTCAACTGCAAACCTTCGATGTTAAAGACTCAGATTTATCAAGGTTTGTTAGTTCTTTAATGAGCTTGAGCTTCACTTTACTGGCTCATTTCTGATCCTGGCTAAAAGCCAGTGGGTAAAACAAATTTTTGAGGAGGTTTTTAGACTATTAAAAAGCTAAAAGAAAAGTGTATCGTGAAACACAAATATTTGCTAAAGTGGAGCTGAAGAGGCACAAACTCACTAAAACCAACTCATTGCTCCACAGCTCCAGATTCGGCACAATGACCGACACGACGAGAATTTCTCTGCTCTCAGCAGTACTGAAAAACACCGGCAGGGCACGAAAGAAAGTAAAGCAAAAACTTATCTCAGAGCTACACACCAAACCCAATCCTAACTCGCGTGAAGTCAACAAGGCTCCTCTCAATTTCATGGGAACGCAGTTTAGATGGAAACTTTTCCCAAGAAAAACACTCCACCCCTCCCCTACCCCGACTCTGCTCCAAGACGCAAAAACAAACGGTACCAAAATAAGACGTGCGTCTGTTCGCTTCTCTTCGGCAAGAGACGAGGAGAACATATGACAAGCGACAGATTTTGGACATGTTCCTCAAAGCACTGGAAGGAGCTCTCACGATGCTTGCAGCGCTGCGCAGGAGAGCGACAAACAGGCGCGTTCCAAGTGATTTACTCCCCCCGCCTCACTCGCAGGCATCTTGATGTGCCTCGTGGTAATAAACAGTAATGAGCCACATAATAACCCTGCTCCACAGCTTCGACTCCTATTTATACCAACGGCATCGAAAACTAATCAAAGCCCTTGCTCTTTTTATCTTTTTAAACAAAGTAAAGGGAAGAACTGCTTTGTTGTTCCACGCCGCGTTAAGCGCCCGCAACGCTATGCATTGACTGAGCAAGGGGGTCTATGATATAGAGCCCAATTTATTAACACCAGTGTCTACGTTTCGAACCAAAATATTGGAAGGAAACCGTTCTAGCTGAGGAGCTAATCATTATCCTCTTGATTTCACTAGGGTATAATCCATTCGGAAGTGTGTAGTGCTGCTGCATACTAATACATGAGATGTTTCTCCTTTGATTGCATTTCTATTGGCAATCAGGAATCTTTCCCTTTCTCGTTCACCATAAAATGTCATGGTCCAGCAATGAAAGTATTGGTGCTGTATGACTGAAAACCTCATTTTCCCCTTCTTCCAACTCTTATCTTCTTAATACTCTGTCCAGGATTTCCTTGTCTCTGCCTTAATACTTGTTTTCTTCCTTTTGATGAAATGTTTTCGTCCATTTCTTTGCTGCTTTTTACACCAGAAACTCTGTTTTTTCTATTACACTCACAAAACTTTTCATCCCAACGTCTCTTTAAAACAAATACCTTATTTAAAGCTAATCATCATAAAATAAACTATAATTTAATTTCTGAGTAAAGACACCAAAATAAGCCTTTTGATACAGCTTTGTCCCTGTTACAGAGCACTCACATATGAAAGAATACACTCCATAGGTATAAATTACACTAGTTTAAGGTTAAATGCTACAAAAATTTGCTTTCTAAGCATCCACATCCTTCACTGTCCTGTCTCCTGTCCAAGCCCTTCTCCACTGCCTGCACCCTGCCAAGTTGTTTTGTACAACTTAATAATAAAGGTCAGATGTTGCTTCAGCCCAAGAAGCACAAAAATAGATGATCTGAATGTGAAGTAATAAAGAGTGTGTTTTACATTTGTAAGAGGACAGTTCTCAGGGCTCTTACAAGCCACAATCAGCTGTTCCATATTCCTAAAACAGACCGGTCAGGATTTTAAGATCTGATTACAGCTTTGCCACTAGAAAAAATAAAACACTGAAAAGTAAACCCCACAAAAACAATTCTGTCAAACGATAAATTTCTGTCTGCTTTCCATACTCAGTGTCACTCAAGGTAGCAAATATATTTTGTCTTTTGAACAGCGAGAAAAATGACAGAAAATTTCTGACACGTAACAAGTCTGCCACGTCAGGTCTGACAAAAGTTCAGTGTTATCAAGCCTATCAATCCATCTGTAATGACACGCTGCAGGCACTTCCAAAAGAAATAAAAGTGAGGTTTGCTCCTGCAATGTTTCACGTTTATTTATAGAGCCAATGTTGCAACACAAAAACATCATCCATGGGACATGCTGGGTGTGAGCCTTCAATCCTGGCACAGGAAGTCATAGGGAAAAACAACTGAAAACACCTTTCATGTAGATTAACTTAATGATATTAACTTTATGTATGACCTGTCTACCATACTGTGGGAAAAAAAGTCCACAATATATTTTAAATCCACTAGTGTATTAAAATGCTTGTTGGATTGTTGACGTGTGTCCACGCCCAGCACTCCCTGCCCATGTGGTATCATAGAATGGCACTATGTAAAAACATGTCCTTTCACCAAAAATCTCATAAAATACTTGATATGTAAGGGAACATGGAGAAGGACTGATTTCAAGCCCTTACTTCTCTATTCTAGTTTAATGCTCCTCACTCCCTGTCTGAAAATATCCCACATTCTCAGCTCTGGGGAAACCAGCCCTTCACCAAGTTTTTTATGAAAATCTAGGTGATTTCACATTTCCTACCAATAAACGAAAACTTCCTATAAAATCAGACCCTGGACAAAGTGTTTTTCATTAGTAATCCCAACCTGACATCTAGCAGCAGTGACCTGTACTGTCACTAGTTCTGAAAGGCAACAAGTAGATAAAATTTTAAAAAAAAACACAGCAGTTTGAAAAGCAGAAATACATTGGCATTGGGGCAGAAGTGTCCTCTGAGCTGAGCTATCAGGGAGGGCTCTGCAGCTCTGCAGGGTCTCCAAGTGCAGCTGAATTCAGCATCTTTACAAACCAGTGGGGGATTGAGCCTGTCCTGACCACAGGACTGACCACACCTGGGCAAGGAAAAAGCCCCTGCAACGAGCAGGAGCTCAGACCTGCAGCAGGAAAACCATGGAGTGAAACAACACCCAATTCCGGCAACGTTTTGTATGTTTAGATCTATGGAATGCACAGGTTAACCCACTGCCTCCAGATTAAAATATTTCTATTTTACCCATACAACAGCTTTATGCAATACACATTAATATAACAATATGAATCTCATCGCTGCAGTCGGGCACTTAAAACCCCTTTTCCAAGGTTTCTGTCTTTATCAGCTGCCTAGGAGCAACAGCTTTATTTATTTATTGAACACCACCACGGGCACCCTTGCCATTGTGGTGCCCAGCCTTGGGGCTCGCCCATGCTCCGAGTCAGGAGCCACCAACACCAGTGCATGTCACAGCTCCCTGGACTTGTAATAAACCACCCAAGCGGAATAAAATCTGTAAAATCCTTCGCATTGTTACTGCGATCCCGCACGAACAAAGCCCACCAGCACGGAGAGGAGAGGCAATTTTGATGAGTTTAAAAGCATCAGGCTGAACCCCTGTGCTTCAATTAAGGGTCAAAGTAAGTAGAGCACATTTATTTAGTGGGAAGACAGCGTTTCACTAATAACACCTGGGACTTTCTTGGGAAGACTGTGATGAAGATGGTCTGATTTCAGGAAGCTAAATGTTAAATATCTTTAAGAAAGCTGTTTGATTACTCTCTCTCTGACAGGCACTGGCAGCTTCTATTGACTTTTATGGCAATTTAGAGATGTAAACTCCTAACTCGGAAAACATAACTCAAATGCTGTCGGGTAAAAGAACCCTCATAACGGTTAGGATCAAAGCCTAAATATAGTTTACCATGTGCAACTTAAATGCTCTGATACATGCACCTTAATAAATATGAATGCCTGGTACACAAAGGTGTGCATCTGCAGCTCTTTTACAATTTGCTTTTACAAGGAGGTGTAATAGGCAAGTGTCTGCGAATCACAATGCATATTTGACAATTTTTTATTTATAGGCCTAAATAATTTGATTCTATTTTTTTTTAAGAGCTGAAGATCCAGCAAATAGATACTTTCTTAACTTAGGTTTTGCACAGTGTTTTTCTGTTAATTACACCTTAGATGGTCTTGCAACCAAAACCATATGTCTTATAAAATCTGGAAACCTGAGACAGTTGATTTGAACTTTAAATGCCACTCACTGCTATGAGAAAACGCAGGTCACACAAGCAGACACACACAGATCATAGCAGTGCTCTACACAAACATAATTTAATGAGCAAATATACTGGACAGGCTGTCGGGCACAACACTCACACCCCAAGACTGCATTTGTCTTTTTCTTGGTTTTCTGCTAAAGCTTTGCAGCAGTTGTCTTTGAGCAGTAATTGTCTCTAAAACATAGATTACAGACATCACTTCCAGCACTAACCATAAATTACTCGCCTGAATAGCAAACAAAGCTGCTCATTCTGATAGTCAGCACAGCCCTGCCCGGGTATTGATTAAGCACTCTCAATGCTTTATTAGGTTTTCTTCCTCCATAAAGTCAATAACAGGATGAATATTTCTTCTTGGGCTGTTATGAAGTATTGCAAATCTGCGCTGTTATTAACAAGCGCCTGATTAGTGGAGCAAACTTATCTGAGAGTTTGGCACAGGCTCCTGGAGCGTCACCTCCCAGAGAACACCCGTCACTGCCACCGTCTCCATCAACAGCCGCAGCGTTTGTGCTCTCACAACTTATCACCTCCTCTTTTTCAGGTTTTTTTCTTATTTTTTAATTAAAGAAATGACTGCTGCACTCCTTCCTCTTTATCCCCGTGTCACACTCCTACGTGCAGGGAGCAGCAGTCACAGAACGACCTCGTGCTCCCCAGGGATGTGGGTCCTTGCCAGGCTTTGCTTGCTTTTATCACTGGGGCACTAAAAACTTCCATTTAACGTGACTTAGATGCAGAACCAAAAGCAAACAGGGCTCCTTGTTGAACACACTTAGCTGGTATTTGTTTTTCCTTATTAAAATCATCATTCGAGGAAAAAAAAAAACCCCAAACACATTTATCAATCACTTGCACTCGCTTGCATTAAGAACAACTCCTTTGAAGTCAGAATAACATTCTGTGGGGGGGGAAACAGTGTCAAAGTTTAAATAAGTGAAACAAGACGCTCGTAAAACCCAAGGTGCTGGCACACACTGCTGTGCTAGGCTGGACCTGAGGCTCATCTCGTGCCACGGCAGAGACCAGTCGGTGCCTGCTGCGGGTACAGAGATGGCCCTTCCACCACAAGCTCTCCCCCTCCTGCTCTTTGCAAACTGCAGATTGGACTCAGTTCTGCAACCTGGCATTTAAAAGTCCTTTAAAGATCTCTGTCCCTGGCTATGGCAGCTCTCCATAACCATCCATCGGGCTGCACTCTTTTTTTATTCTTTTTTTTTCATTCCCAACGTCCTGCACAGCGATGACGTTTTGCAACTATGACTTCCAAAACCAAACTATAACGTGAAAAAAACACCAGCTTTGGTTTGTTTCAATCCCTCTCTAAGATTCTCTACCAAGCAGGAACAACTATTTCCTAAAATTGAAATGCGAGACCTAAATCATGCCCCAAGTTTTCCTCTTTACACCAACTAGAACAACTAAATCAAGAGGTGGAGGAGAAATTGAGAGTACAATGAAATCCTGTAACAGTGCTCGTTTTTAAACTCTGTCTTCGCAGACAAGGTATGAATAATGCAACTGAACACCCCAGAACCCCTGAATAAAGCACCACCAGCCTAAGGGATGTTCATTGGCAGCAATTGGAGCTGTGATTACAAACAGAGCTGCTGCAGCCAGCCCAAACCTCAAGTACTGCTGTTGCAATTAAAGATATTTCATCAAGTTAGACAAGTGTTTGCCTTTGCCTGCTATCATGGTTATGAGCAAAACATAAAAGGAAGCAAGGCTGGCTGTAGGGCACCTTCCCCACATCTGAGCTGAGTTTCCTTCTGCTTTGGCTTTTAATGCCGCAAAATGGAGCCTTTTTAGAAAGAATTCAGGACTCTGCAGTGACATCCTTAGGCCATTGCTTCTATCTAGAAGTGCTTTTGCCCTTAAAAATGCAGGCTCTTTGTGGGGTATGTAACTTCCAGCACTGACAAGTGCCAGTCATGCACACCCCAACAAGGAAGGACTCTGAACTTTGGAAGTTTGATCCCACAATATAAGCCTTTACACACTTTTGCACGTGGGGGAATGTTCTTCAACATCATTTCTAAAGCAGAGATTATGAACAAGACTCTGGGACTCTCAGAAACTGCATTTCTTTTATGTTTTGAGTGCTGAATCCCAAGAACAAGCCCAGTGGTTGAATTCAGCTGAGCCTGGTCCTGGTGCCCAAAGGAGAGCTCACAAAGGGCACCTTGAAGCCCAGACACCCTTGCATCCTTCTGCTGTCCTGGGTGAGGAGGCCAGCAAAGGGCATCAGCCACTTGGTCACAAAGTCAAGCTGGCTCTTTCCTAGTATTTTCTATCATTCCCAACAAGATGCCCAACTTTCCACTCTTGCTCCAGCATCTCAAGAGCTTCTGACTCCCCTTCAGGTTCCTATAAAGGTCTACAAATCAGACTATCAGAACTGAATAGAAAAAGGAGAGAGAAAAAACTGTTCTGGGTCATTACTAAAAGCTTAGCACCTACAGTCATTAAGCTTTACACATCTCCATAAGAACTAATTGCTTCCATATTAAAATAAAAATAAAAATCAAGACTATGCAAATTTATGGAGGTTTTCAGGCCAAGACAGCTGGTGAGTGACAGGCAGTGACATATGTAAGTGTAAATAACCTGAAGATACCCATGGGTTAGGTAGTGCCAACATCTTCAGCTCAGAGACCACAGCATTGGCACCAAAAAAGAACAGCAAGGAAGCAAAGGTGGCAGCTCGTGTGTTCTGCTCATCCTGTATTTTTAAGAGACTTAAGATGTCACATCCAACAGAGAGCACTGCAATAGTCCAGCACATACATAACAAAACCAGAGATAAAGACAGAGGTGTCTGTTGTTGAGGCCTTTCAGACTCCCCAGGATAAAAGGCAAATGAGGAATTTCAAACAGAAATAAATCCTTGATCCAGGTAAAACCTGTAAGGAGGGCTCAGATCCTGTCAATTCAGTGGTGGCATTCTACATGCAATGTGGGATGCTCAAAAGCTCTATTATCACTACATACAGCAGCAACTGGAGTTTGTGAGAGCAGGAGAACAGGGAGGAGGAGCTGCAGCCAGCAGGACACAGGGACAGGGAACCCGGCACTCCAAGAACAGCCCATCTGGAAATCAGCTCCCCAACACTCACGTACAGGAAACTCAGATCACAGCTTCAGCTTCTCACCGCAGAAAAGACAACAAAGAGAAGCCCCACTGTAAGTGTAAAATACAGTAAGTTGTACATTCCAGCCTTGTGTCTGACTTTGTACTGCGGAGCAGAACCCATCAGCCTGAGAAAGGGAATGGCTCCTTCTATCAATGCCTGGAAAAGAAACATCTCAAATCCAGGAGTGTCCTTGCTCCCACTGCAACACTATGGAAAAGGGACACCTGGGACACTCCACAACCAGTTCTGACACTCCAGTTCACTCCAGGCAGGCTCTCATCTGGTACAAAGCATCACCTGGTGCCGTGGCAGGCCGTGGGTGCCCAGTGATGGACGCTGCCATGGGGCAGACCTCCAGAGGAGAGCGAGTCAAACTCTCCTGCCTACGGTCCCACCAAGTCCAGGAGCTGCTGCTTAAGCTACAAACAGGGTGATTATTACAACAGTATGGTCTGAGCAAGCTGACAAATTGGGCAGCTTAAATTTCAAGGCACTCCTATTGTAATAAGCCATTTCCTTACAAAATACTCTTTTTAATAATATAATTAACCCCAGGACTAAGCATGTGAGCAAATTAGTTCATTTTTCACATGAATAATGAAACCCTTTTTTTCTTTTTTCTTTTCCCAAACCATTATGAACAGAAATGAATGTAAAAAAATCTCTCAGCAGAGAAAGGATGATGTGTGCCCGGCTTCCAGTTTAGAATAGGAATTCATTATGGGGATTAAAATGGAACCTCCTGTTTTCTTGTCTTAGTTTTCTTAATAGGTGTCCTTGCTAGTCAATCAAAAACTTTACTCACCCTCAGATCTAGCCTGGGATCAAACAGCCTCTGCTACAGACTGAAACAGGTTAAATATTTCTTCCTTCCTATGTCCTCATGAATATTCTCTCCCATCTTTTTTCCCACTTCTAGAGGATCTTTCTAACAGTTCTGTGGGCAGAATTACTCACTGCCCTGACAGAAATGCTGCACTAACTATAGTTTTAAAGTCATCTCGCTTTCTGCTACACAAAAGAACCTTTCTGTAATCATTCCCTGGATGGCTGAAACACAACCAGGTCACTCTTTTACAAGGGACATAAATGAGAACTCGTTATTCAGTTTACACAGACAGATGTGCAAGGCACAGTCATTGTGTGTTCCAGTAACTGATCTTGTGTGTCAAGGGCAAAGAAATCTGGG
>VWZG01003989.1:192158-272049 GCA_013396735.1 Grallaria varia
TATATATATGTATTCCCTATTGCACAGGGATGCTGCTCAATAGAACTTGACAGAGAACATTTCACTGCCCTTACTCTGCAAACGAACCTCACTCAGTGCCAGCAACGAGGCACCGACCGAGTCCTGGTACTAAACTGTGACCAGATTACTGGGGGACACCTCCAGTCCCTGCCAGTGTCAAACCTGGGATGGGGGAACAGCCACCCAGCACCAGGCATGGGATGTGCTTCCCTGAGAACCCACAATCCCAAGTCACGGGCAGCTGGCACCAAGCACAGCCTGTGCAATCCCTGCTAACACAGCTAATCCTCCCCGCGCCACACTAACGAGGGAAGCAGCGCCTTTATGATATATGGGTTTGCCTTCCATGCAGGTTACACATTTCATTCCCTATTTGCCGAAGCCTCCAAACTTGGCAGTAGAGGGAGACTGCACCATTGCCAAAATAATCGGAGGGATTTAAGACTAGACAGTGGAGTAACGACAAAAGCCCCGGGAGAGAGCACGCAGATGTTTCCCGATGCTGAGCAGGAACTCTCTGCAGACCCAACTGGTAAACAATAAACTAACCAACACCAGTCCCCATCCAGTGCAAAACTGGAACACTCAGTGACTCGCCGTGTGAAACATCTCTCACCTGCTCACACGAGGCACGTCATCCTCAGGGCTGGTGTCACCGCAAAGCCTGGAACGTGTCAGTCTCCAGCGGGCAAGGAGACAAACAAAGATCTGTGATTTAATTAGGCCACAACTTTATTAACCTATTTCTTCAGGGAGCTGCCAGTGATCGCTCACAGGGTGCAGACCATGATTCATTTTTGAATCATTTCTGTCTGGTAAAGAGCTGTGTCAATGTTTCCTTCCCTCCTCCTCTTCACAGCCCAGCTCCTCGGAGTAACCCCAAGGGGATGGAGGTGTGTAGGTACACGTTGTACCCCTATTCTTTCTAAGGGCAGCTTCAGTCCCCCCAGGGAAGTGCTTGCACAGGCAACAGGAAGGTATCACAGCTCCTTCTCCTCAAGACCAGCTGAGGACGGAGACAATTAACAGTTTCCTCCATACTATTTCCCACTGGGAAGGCAGACATTAATACCTTAACAAAAAAACAAAAAAACAACTCTCATATGGAACACAATATATTTGGAAGGCAATTGCACATTCACATCATTCCTGCTGCCTTCTGGCCTTGTCACCACCTGAAAGGCAGGTCTGATAAATCCCAGTAAGTCCTCCAGACACAGTCCCTGCATCGAATCCCAAACGAACCCTGTTTGTGCGCAGAACAAACACTTCCCGGGGCTCTTCCTGGGGGGAATTAGCCCATCTGGTCTTGTGTTGGCCGACCAAGAATTGTTTTACCTTCGAGGTACTGCCGCAAATTGCCAGGGGAACTGCCTGTCCATTTGAATAGCCAGTGCAGAGCAGAACCAAACATTAGCTCTCATCATCATAACTTTTATAGCAAGGCTACAGCCCCAGGCACGCTCAGACGAAGACACGGCAATCAACTTTTATGGCACTTGCAACTTTGGGGCCAAGTCCTCTGCAGGCAGAGCTCCAAAAACTTCAGAGTTACACCACGAGAGAATATATCAATTGTCTGGCCAAGACCATAAAGAAACCCCTCCTTGTTATTGTTGTTAGAAACCAAACAACAAGCAATTCATTACCGCCCCGTAATTCGGTGCAATTTATTGGTTGATTTGCTGTGAGGGATTTTAGCTACATACTAATACACATACTGTAAAAAGAATGCAAATTCAGTAATGCAAGTCTAAATGAATGAGACGTAACATTTTCTCACAGTTTGCAAGAAATTAACCTTTAACGTCTTTCTTATGCTTTGGGAACAGCACTTGGCCAAAAGCTCTTACAGTAATAAAGCAGTGACCCATAGCAAAGAATAAATGTCAGAGTGAAATGATAACAGCAAGCCTATTTGCCAGAAAGTGGTAATTTATAAGATTTTAATTTGAGATCATCATGGGGGGTCAGCCTTATCAAATAATTCAAAATGTAGGTCACAATTATAGCCCTTGAAGTGTGGTTCTGCTCTGAAATGTGACTGCAAAAATGGCATGTTTATTATTTCTAAATGATTTCTTTATCAGATGCATTGAGTTTACAAGGAAAATGTTAATGGCAGAGATTTGCTTTTTGCTTTCTCCAATGGTTACAATTGTGTAGCTCACTGATTTCAGCACTTACTTCTGATTTACATTCCCGTAAAAGGAAAATTAAACCCCTCAGTTTCTCACCTTCCTGCTTAAAGTTCCACAGAGCCAAATTACGTCCTTCTTGTCCCCTGCGTCACCAAAAGCTTTCAGCAAATTTGCACATTTCTGGGCTAACTAGAATGTAAAGCCCTCTAATTCTCTCAATAATAAGGAAAAAAAAAATACACTCCACCTCTCACTTCAGGCAGACTCCTCAGGTGGTGTCAGTCAGTGTGGCTCCATCAAAACTGATGGAGTTCTCCATCAAAAATCAGAGGAGTTCACTCACGTACGGCTTTCAGCTTTCTCTACAGCGCTGCCCTTGGATTTGTTGGCTCTTCAAGTCTAACAGCAGAAGGAGAAAGGCATTTCACAGGTTTTTTTAATCACCCTGCCCAAATCAGTAACTGTGAAATGCTAAAGCCTGTCTGGAGCAGATCACCGGGGGTGGCTGGAATCCAGCCCCTGCTTCAAAGGGAGCCACGCATAGAAGATGGTCCAGGAAGGAGGAGAGAACCATCAAAGACATTTCTTACCTTCTGTCACAACATTTTCCAGCCCTGTGATCTCCCAATCCCAGGCGGATTCTTGATATAAGGCAGTATAATTGGTCATTACTCCCAGCCCTTCAGCCTGTTTCCAGAAATACATTTGGGACAGTTCTCAGCCCATTTCCAGAGAAACCAAATTAATGGTCATGAAGCAACAGAATGAAATGAGAACAGTGAGTGAGGCCTGACTGAAGACAAGTGTTTGCTTTCCCATTGCCTGGAGGGAGGCAGGGATGAAGGGATGGAGGCAGGGACATTGTTTATGTGCAGGAGGGACCTTGCTGTCAACCAAACACCCAGGGAGCCAATGTTGCTGCTGCTAAGCAAATCCTGTCCATCCTATTGTGTCTTGAGGACTTGTGTCTTTGCTTCTGTCTCCTTTAAATGATGATGAAAGAGATTAAAGCTGAAAAAGCCCTACTCCTCTCTTTGGCAAAACAAGGTGTAAATATGGAGAACAAGACCCGCCAAGGACAATGGGCTGATTCTCCTTTCCACTCCACAGCTTCAAGCCAATTAGAGTTTGAATAAAGAGGATTTAACACAATGCAAGTGAGAAGATGATATGAAACATTGTCTCAATTCAAAACAGGACCATACTCTAATTTTGTCACATCTCCAATTTTGTTTAATAACTTTATTCCATAATTACATTTCTGCAGTAATTCTGTCTTTTGACATCCTTCTTCTGGTGCAACTTTCTGTAAACCAGTATATGCATTAAACTTAATATTGACATGCAAATGGATGATCAAAAGTCTGTATTTGCCTGTCCTAGAAACTGCCATGGACTAAAAAAACAAACCCAACCACTGGAACATAGATTTCAAACCAAAATACTTTAAAATCCACCTCACCTTCTGGAAGGTATATTCCCAAGAGTGGGAATAACTGGACACTTGTACAGGCTGAAGAGCTGGTGACAACTGAACCCAAGGAAGCATAACATTAAATATAATACCTTCCATTATAAAACAAGGTAGGAGAAGTGCAACAAATTATTCCGTACAGACAATTTGTTGCTTAATGGCCTGAAGCAACACCAAGGGCTGTCAGAGCTGATAAGACCATCCTTAACCACAGTAACAATCTATACACTGGGATTAATGCCATCATAAAGTTCAAGCAATGCTTTATAACTCCAAATATTGGCAGAAGCAACCAATTTTCTGTCTCTTGGAAAGCAGAATATGTTACATTAAGTAAACCATAATTCAAAAGCAAGGAGGGTAGGGGAAAAGAAAAACCCCTGCCCTCCAAATGAATAGGCTTCACTTATTACAGCATGTGTATTTGAAAAGACGTAATTTTGAGTGAGGAAATAGAACATGAAGTCATGCACTGAGAACACTTTTCTGCTCCTTTCTCCAGGCTGAGGCAACATCCAGGCAGCACTTTAAGGCTGATGCACACAGCTTAGCAGACACAGGAGAATAAGCTGCTTTCAGGAGGCAAATGCCTGGCAGGACGTGCTTGGTCACAAATGCACACGAAATGACTGGAGAGCTTCCAGAAGCAGCTGCTAATTTATCTGACAGTCTACCAACAAAACCAGTCTGCAAATCACACCCTCTTTAATGGCATCTATCTCTTCAAAACTTCAAGGGACAGTCCAAAGCTCTTGAAAAGAAAGTACAAAAACCTGAAGGGTGACAGCAAGAATCAAAACATGTCCAAACTCAATCCTAATAAATGCCATGCACAGTTCAAGGCTTTTAAGAATCTCCACTGAGCTGACAAATCCCAGCATACGAAGCCCTCTCGTTACAACAGAAGGTTCAACTTCTGATCCTGACTGGAAAATAACTCAATAATCATTTCTCTCCTCAGGTCATCCACTACATTTGGGTCTAGACCAGGTGCCAGTTCTGGAGCAGCAAGGGCTGGATTCCTTCCTATCAGAATTTTTCTCTTCAAGGATCAAGACCAGGTTAATTGATATTAAAACAGTCATTTAAGTTCCCCCATGCAGCAAGAACTCTGAAATGAAAGAGCAGTAAGTTTCAGTAGGCACATCTAGGTATGGTTTTCCATCTTTGATGGCACTGGAGAACAGCACAGAGGGACTTGGCAGTGTGGCATCATTTAATTCATCCCTATTGCCTGCACTGGTGTCTGCCCAGGACTGAGTTTTCCATATACTGTTGGGACACAAAAAAACCCATCTTTTCCCCTCTCTTTTCTGCTGTAAGTGAAATGAACCCCTAAGAACAAACCCCCCATTTTAAGCAGGAAGCTTTCAGAAAAGATACAGTTTTTTTAGGCACTTCAACACCTTGCGTATCATCTTCCCACTTTCTTCTCTTTAACTGGCTACATTACCGTTGCAAACTAGCAAAGAGCGTGGAAATATTTATTACAGTCTATATTTTCTGTACAGATCATCAAAGGACAGTGAGAATTGTCTGTGTGCAGAGAGAAGGAAAGAGAAATGCAATTACTCTTGCTTGATCTGCTCATTCCACAAGCTGGACACAAGTCATTGCCATGACATTTTCATTTTCCCGGATACACAAGTGGGCTCTAATCTCATTTGTGCTGGTGTAAATGCAGGAGGATCAGCGAGCTTTTCCCCTCATTTACGTTTTGGGGAGTAAGAGCAGGAATCAGGCCCATAACCCTTGATCGTTAATTCTGGTTCACCTCTTGCACGTAACAGCTGCTGCCAAAGAGATTTTGGAAAACTGTCAATCTCCGCTAAGAGATAAAATCTTGATTAATAAAAATAATTTACAGCTGAGTTTGTTCATTGGAAAGAGAGGTCACTGGCACTATGGTGTCAAGAAGCCAATATTTTTCAAACACATGGTATTCTTGGGGGAAATCAAAGCAAGGTCTGTACAGAGCCTCCTGCCAAGTGAGCTAACAACTCCATTTAACAAAACAAAATCATCCTGATGCTTAGAAGAATTCCTTCCTTAACGAAGGAAAATCAAAAGCAAAATGCAGACCAAAGTGAAATTACTGCCATGATCAAATCAGAACCTAAGGGCCAAGCTGAGCACGTTGAGGGAAGGGGAGGGGGGATGGAGTTTGGCTTTTAACAAACAAGACAACAAATGGAAATGATCAGCAGTGAAAATTCAGTTATCTGAGCTCCTGTTCCGCCCGTCTGGGATTCACCAAGAAGTTGCTTCATGAATTTGAGCCTGCAGCTCTGCTCCAACTGAGAAAGCCTGGAGCCACTCCACAGGAGCTGAGATGACCTCACTTGGCCAGAGAGATGGTGCAAGGGCTACAACCATCAGGTTCCTTCACCTGCACCTGCAGAGCATCACTGGGTTTGGGTCACCTTTCAGAAACCAGCTCAACCCAGAGGGCATTCCCACACAGGGCTGTACCAAAGGGGTGCTAAATCTCCTTTTCCACCTCTCACTAATCACACTTTTACACCAGCACAATGCACAGAGAAGGTGCAGAAACATCCCACCAGAGAGCAGACACATGGATGCACTGCGCTCCTCGTTAGTTCTTTTAAACTTTTGATAAATTTAAGGGTGGTACAGAGGCTTTTTCTCCAAATTTGAATTTGGAGGAGCGGCACCAGGGCTCCAGCAGATGCAACACAGAGCAGTGATGGTCACCTCCTGCTAAGCTCAGAGTGCAGCTCTGGTACTCCGAATTCTCAGATTGAAACCTAAAATGCCTTTGCATCGAGTTTTCCTGATTGAAGTTACGAGAGGCTATGCCTAAGAAGGAAAAATCAGTAGAAGTCAAGCATCGTTCGGCGCTCCTGGGCACTGAGCTCCTGCGGGTAGGAGGATGTGTCTATGTTGCAGATAACTAACTAGCTACATGACAATGTGCATTGGAGATGAAACCAAAGCAAATGCCAGCATGATATATTGTGTCAGTAACATCAAAGGAGAAGGGGAGGGGAAGCGAGCGTGAAAATCAAACAGGGTACTTGGGAAAGAAAGCTAATTTTGAGTTTGATGTGCACGAGTGACACTCATTAAAAATTGACGAGCGCATGTGAGAGGATGCCACCTGGGATTATGCAACTGCTAATTAACATTTAACACCATTTTCTAACCTTATAAAATATTCTTAGCCTACTGAAGGCTTCTTCATAACAAGCACAATGAAAAAAAGAAAAAAGACCACAAAAAACCCCTCCACCAACCCAGCACCTAGCAACAGCAAACGGAATGGGAAAACTTCATGAACTTCTTTAAGCAACACAGGAGACACCAAGAGCTTAAAGGGACACAGCCAAGGTAGCACAGCCCATGGACAGGGGAACACCTTCTCAGCTGCAGCACATGGATAAGCCCAGCAAAAGGACAAGGGGACACGGCACTGGGTAGAGGCCCTGCTGGGTGAACGTGTGCCCTGGTGCAACCAGACCCTGGTCCTGCTGCTGCCACAGCATCACCGACCCTTCTGCCCGTGGGACTCACTGGATCTTCACAAATAGATAGAATTGTTTTGGCCAGAAAAGACCTCTGGGATCACCAAGCCCACCTCTTAACCCAGCACTCCCAAGCCCACCACTGACCCATGTCCTGAAGTGCCACACCTACGCCCCTTGAAATACTTCCAGAACGTGTGAATATTAAATTGATATAAAATCCAGCATGTATTAAATGTTTTCCAGCACAGCACCCATCATCATCATCATCATCTTACTGTAAGCCAAAACTGAGAGTATTATGTGAGATCTCTCACCCCTAAGATTTAGCATTTTCCCTCCAGACCCCATCTCCTGGATCCATGCCACCATCCAGCAGGGAAATCCTGGTTTTTAGTCCTTTAAATAAAGGTGGTCAGAGGAAATATGGACTCCAGAGCACCAGCATCTGTTCTTGCTGTAAGTTCACATGATTTTTAGGGTGCCGAAACTGGGGGGGGGGCCCCAGCTGGCCTGGGGTCTTTGTGAAATAGTTGGACTAAAGAAGGAACTTCTCCACAGCGTCAAGGCATCATACACGGAAGGAAAGAGTGTGACACAGAACAGAAGTTCGGTCTCTAAAGTGCTGAGTCATGGCTGACTGACATGAACAGTGTGTGTTCAATTAAGAATTATTTATGGAGAGAGAAACCAACAGTGCATGGACATGTGTCAGTACTGATGTCTATCTAAACCACAGCTTCTGATGCAATAAAGGTCCTGTTTTGGGAAGAAGACGTGTCAGTCCTTGCCCTACCCCGACAGTGACACGGAATAGTAATTTTGAGAAACTGGGTAGGAAGTAGTAGAGGGAAAGGGAGAATAACTGAAAAGAACAGGGGAAAGGAAGGGAGACAGGAAGGGAAAGTGGAACGAAAGCAGAGAAGGTGACAACAAGACCTGAGCCTGGTGGAACGGATCCCCACAGTGAGACAGAGGGGGCACATTCCCTGATTCAGCACCAAGTTTAAGGAGCCTGAGCACTTCAGAGCATTAAAAGCAACAAAAGATAGGGATTATATTTGAGTCTGGCCATTTCTGCTGGGTGTTGACACAGTTTGAACAAAGAAAGGAGAGTGGTGGGACAAACCAAAACAGACCCTGCCTTGCCAGGGCCCAACACAAGGCATCCCAGAGCATCTCCCTGCTCTAATGACAAGATGGTTCTCTGCAGTTAAGAGACATTTTTATAAACCAGGAGCCTTCCAGAATTTTATATGTCCCAGAAAATATAACCCTTTTAAAAGATAAACGCCTAATGATGTATACAGGGTAACTTTATGCTAAAAGATGGCCCTGTGACTTCTTTGAGATGGCTCTAACTGCAGAATGCTGACACATTTAGGTAGATTTTAATTAATCCATTGGTATTCATACAGCACGCCCAGGAGGATTTTTGTGTCTTTCTTCACATGCTTCCAGATGAACTTGCTAATTGAATGGTTAAATGCTTTGCACAGAGGCAAGACAGAGATTCTCCCTCTTTTCACTGGGAAAAGAAAATGGGATTAACTCCTACAAATAATTCTCCAGAACAATCAAAAGCTTTTAAAACAGGGTAATACCTCCAGCACTTTTAGATAGTTTAACCACGTTCCTTCAATTTCACAGATACCAACCAGCTATTGATGTCATGCAATTTATCTGCACCCAAAAGATGTGACGTGGTGCCTTGCAGTTCTCTGCTGTAATTAACAACTTCCCTGGTCCTTCTGTCCTGGGCAATGGATAAGAAGAAATCACACATTCAGGGAAGACTGAGCACACAGGAAACAATAAAGGAGGAGTGGAGGAAAGGGGCTCCATATATAAGCAGCAGAAATATTCCAGCTCCAGCAGAACAAACATGAAAGCCCAAGACAAGACGGTCGGGGACCAGCAGCGTTAGAAACTGCCTCAGCAGACACGGCACTGAAGCAAAGCAGGGAATCAGGAGAAAATTAATTTTTAAGCAAAAGGAGAGTTGTTTTCCCTCGCTGAATTTGAAGCAGTGCCATTCCAGATGTTCTGCCCGGGACTGGCCAAGCCTCCACCCGTGGCTCCTGCTCTGGGGGTTTTATGGGCAGTGCCAGGATTGGGGACAGCTCTGGAGTTACTGGAGCTGCACCCAGAGCAGGACCCTGCACACCCCAAATGAGAGCTGTAACATACATAAACTGTACAGAAGATATCTGTCCTGAACTGAAAATGAAAGGCATGTCAACATATAAAAGAAGAACGAAATCTCTGTAAGAAAGAACATCTTCATTTTTTATGGGCTCTCTTCACAACCAACATCCATATACATTTTTGAGCGTGCCTGCCCTCAAGGCTGGATTTACAAATCCCAGATCCTCAATATTCCAGTGGCAACTCTCCTTATGAATTGCAAAACCTACACTGAGAAAAAAGGAGAGAATGAAGCTTGGATTACTTTTTAAGGATTATTTTTTATCATGAAACATCATTGTTTTTAAAACTTTAAAAGTCTGGCCTTTTCTGAAATGGTTGCTGTTCAAAAATGTTAGATAAGGAGATACTTATTTTGCAGAAAACCCAGAAAGATAAAGCTCACTGATTGCCATGAACTGTCATCTTCACAGGAAAGAGAGAAAAAAAAAAGATCAAACACAGACTTTAAAATCTGCCCAAAGCTTCTAACCCTTAAGCTAACAAAAGAAGAACAGTAAATCAGCTTTAAAAATACACTACCCAAAATACTATATTCCTAGAAAAGCACGTATCTGAAAACTCTTATACCTCAAGTATGAGGTAAGAAAAAAAATAGACTTTATTGTACATGTCAGAAAAGAAACAGGCTGGAAAAGCCTATTCAGAGGATGGGGGAGCAGGTTACTTTGATTGCCAGGATGCAAATGAGGAAGGATGTGGATAAATGCCATGCAGAGATGTGATTTTACTTATTTATTTTTAAAAACTCTCGCTGGAGCATTCTAATACACAAACTTTGTGTTTCTGTAGTAAAGTATCCTTTTAAGGCCTTTCATGTTTCTTTCTTTATTTCCTAAACATTTGAGTTCAGAGGGGCACCGACAGTGAATTTTGGACCTTACTTAGGGCAGGTGACTTGGTTTGTTTAAGAGCACTGTCAATGACTGATTATACATCAGATGTTTGTATTTGTCAACACTTCTTTGCTCTGTATGTTTCTGTCTCTACCCAGAGGCAAAAGTAAAACCCAAAGACATGGAGTGGATTTCCTGTAGTTGGTTCCTTGGTCCACCACGTTTGTCAGCTGCTCCAAGGGGCGCCAATCCAAGATATATTGGAATAATTAATTCCGAGAGCTACACCTGCTCAGACAAATGTGATCAGATCCACAATCAGGAGAGCAGAAAAATCACATTAATGGGGGAAAAAAAGCCTTTTCACTAACACTGGACAGGCACCACAGCCTCACGCTGCTTCCTGCTGGTTTTGCCTTTCCTTTCTTAGAAACTTCCATTTGAATTTGGTAAATGGGAATTTGAATAAGTCTTTGGCTGTGCTGAATGAAAACTCATATGGATTTGTCCAGCAGACTTAAAATATGACATTTTGGTACTTCAAGACTAAAATAAAGGTACAGTCAGTACTGCAAGACACCTCTTGATGGGCTTCTTGTACAAAACCAACATTTTCAAAAGGAAAACTGATTGAATTTTCTCTTCTTCAAAAAGAAGATTTAGGGGGAAATAGGTACAGCACAAACAACGTGTCTCCCAATGATGCCTCCTAAAACTACAGTAAAAGTAAAATCAAAATGTGATGAATTTTAAAGTATTAGGTTATGCCAAACCATGAAGAAAACAACATTTTTGCTATTTTTACCCTGAAGCTATGCCCAGTGAAGCCAAGATGCTCTCCACTAGAACACGTACCATGGAGGGAGCAGCAGGGGGACCTTTCATTTCGGTTCCAGTCGCTGCGCCTGAACATCACCCCCAAATTCACACCTGACCTGACAAAAAAAAGGAAGGCAAGATGTGAAACCCTTCCTGCTTTCCCGCTTGATCCCTCCTAACGCAAAAGGCTCCTCCTACGCACAGTTCCTCCAACTTTTCCACTGTCACAGGCTCTGCTGGAAGCAGGGAAGAGCAGAATTCCTCTCCGCTTGCCGCCTGTTGTGTTCGGTGCGAGCAAACAGCCCGTCGGCCGCGCGTCGACGCCCGGAGGTGACGAGAACCCCACAGCCCCTGAAACCAAGTATGGGTCGCCTTTGGGTTTGCTTACGAGGTCTTACCCACCCTTGATTTCTGGGGCCGTGGGGCAGGCTTTGGGGACGCTGCCGCACCCCTGTGGAGCCCAGCGTGGGGTGGGGATGGGCAGGGGGACGTCTGCCTGCTCCGAGCCCTCCTGCACTGATTCCAAACCAAAGGGGGTCTGGCCAAGAAACACACATAACGCCCGATCTTATATTTCCTGCCCGACATTCCCCTTACATCATTTGTACTGTCTCTGTTGCACTTTGCTGGGACTAATAAACATTCCACACTCACTCTGCAATGTGTTTTCTCCCTGCAAGACAGCCCACTTGCCATTAGCATGGAAACTGCACACTTGCCAGTCAGGCTAACCTCGTCAATCTTGGCCCAGGCAGAGGAGCTTGCACCCTCTCACAAGCTTTCTGGGATTACACTTTTAAGTTATTCAGCCATTTATTGGAAAGAAAAAAAGAAAAAAATCATCTTGAAGATTTCATCTCAAGGCTTCAAAAATAGGACATATTAATGGAAAGAAAAAGGATCACTTGAGCTATTTTTAAACTCACATTTGAATTTTTTTCCCCCCCAGAGGAATCAATTTTTGTGTTTCCCAGAAGAACATAGTACAATTCCATCCCTGCTTTGAATTAAGAAAGCAGAATGAAGGAATTAAGATTTTTAAAATAACTATCAAACCCAAGCCTTGGATTTCTGGTGTTTGTGCTCTCGCTCAATAATGACTCTCCACTCACCCCCTGAGGAGCAGAATAAATTAAGCATGTACCATATTAACAAGCTTCTTATTCCGGGGCTGGCTTCGATATCCCTGCCTGCCCCTGCAGCGTGTGGAGAAGCTGATCTGCATTCCTTGGGGAGCAGGACAGGCAGTCTCTGCTGGGAAGGGCTTACAGGTGAGAAAAGAGTGTCCTTGAGGTGTCCCTGATGGTCACAGCCCGACCTGGCTCAGCATCCTGGCTGGCTGATGATGGGGAAATCATCGCTGGGTTGAACAGGACATTAAAGACCACCTTGTTCTGACCCCCTGCCATGGGCAGGGACACCTTCCACCAGCCCAGGTTGCTCCAAGCCCTGTCCAACCTGGCCTTGGACAGTTCCAGGGATCCAGGGGCAGCCACAGCTTCTCTGGGCACCCTCAAAGTAAAGAATTTCTTCCTAATATCCAATGTAACCCTCCTCTCTGTCAGTGCGAAGTCATTGCCCCTTGTCCCTTTAAATTGTCTCTCTCCATCTTGTTGGCTCCTTCAGGCCCTGGAAGGCCACAATTAGGTCCCCCTGAAGCTTCTCTTCCCCAGGCTGAACAATCCCAATTCCCTCAGCCTCTCCTCCCAGGAGAGGTGCTCCATCCCTCTGATCTCTCTTTGCATTCCTTTGGGATCTCCCAAGACACAAATCGCATCTGGGCCACAGAATCCATGCACTGCAGATGAGCACGGAGTTTGTCCTAGTTCTCCTGAACTCCTTTGTACTTTGTTGGGGCTCCACATACTGTAAAACTCAGCTCTCTCATTTTATGTTCCTTGAGAAAGTAATTCCCTTTCTTTAAAAAATAAAATAAAAAAAAAAAGCCACGTGGGCAGCCTTGTTTTGCTGTACGAAGAGAAAGGCAGAGAAAGATTATGAGCCTCACTCAAGACTGTACAGGAAACCCACCAAAATAATAAAAAGACCTTTTGAAATTTCACCTCTGGTATTTCAGAACCAGTTCCTGAACTCCTCTGGAGGATTTGCGAATGAAGAATTTCAATATGTTCTCTCTGCCTGAATTAACACGAGACTCCATCAGACAGGAGCGAACCCGAGACCTGCAAGATTAGACCTCCAAGTGCAAAACACATTTGCCATTTCAGAAGCTCCGCTCCTTAGCAGAGCTGCTTCCTCACAAAGCTTTTCCAGAGGACACTTCCCAAAGGGAGCATTGCCCAGAAGGGGAACAAAAGCTTTCACCAGCAGGAAGAGGAGGGGGGAAAAAAGCACCCTACATGATTTCACTCTGAAGAGTGGCGTTGTAGGGCAATTACTTTGCATAAAATGCTTCATAATGAGTTCAGAATGCTGAGCCAGTGCAGCAGCCAGGCTGCCAGAGCAGGAGATCCATCACGGGAATGATCCCTAAATTAAACCATCCCCACTCACATGTCACTGCATATGAGCTCCTGAGGAGTCATTATGGGGTTTCTGTCAATAATGCATAAACTTCACATCCCTTTTAGCTCCCGCCGCCCCTCAGATCCAAAGAGGCCCATCCCTCCTTCCCCCATCCCCAATTCCTGGGTGCTGTTTGCTCACCCTGCAGAAGTCAGTGAGAGTGGTGCCATTGGCCTCCAGCAACACGGACTCGCCTTCCCCTCAACTTAAATCTTACAAAGAAATTGAAACTCAGGAGTGCTGCCCAGACTGGAGCTGGATGCAGAGGACATGGAAAAACCAAGGAAATCAAGGGTTAAACACCCACTTTGCTCGTAGTCCCGGAGCTCTGAGCAAACCATTGCTGGTGTGACACACAACATGCATTGACGTGGGCTGGTTCAGTCAGTTTAATTGCTACTGATTTTGTTAATCCTCCTCAGTTGTCTGCTTTCACATCATAGTTCCACAAGGAACTGAAATGGCCAGGAGACAAAGCCCCATTCAACACAGCCTATGAGACCTGGTGGGTTTTTTGAGGTATCCCACCATAGCTCCACAACTACCAGAGTGAAACAAAGAGCTCTCAGCTGAACACCAGCACTGCCAAGGGGAAATCAGCTGGAAGGCACCTCCTCAGCCTAAGGGACACGGGAACCAGTGACCACCAAGGAAAGGGCCTTTCCAAGGGAAACGCTCTGTATCAAGAAGCAAGCAAAAGCATAATTTCAACCCTGAAATATATTGGATAGGGAATAGAATTAGTGAAGGTGAAATTCCGAGTCTGATGTTTTGCAGCCCTTGTCTGAAAGAAAGCTGCTTTGCACAGGGTTCGTTTGATAGAAGAAATATGATTGACAAAACCACAACTGAATGTGCTACTACAAACCACAGCGCAACAGGTTATACCTTCATTAGCTCGAGAGATATTTCACAGAAGGAAACTGTTTTCCTTTTAAAAGACTTGAATAAGTTAAGCAGCCTGTTCTGCTCCAGACAAGAAACCATCCTGCAACTCGTTAGGAAAACACAAAGGCACCGCTCGAAATACCACAGGGATTTTGCTTCGAAGGAAGATTTGTGAAAGAAAAAAACCCAACTTTTTTTTAGCCCAACATACGCACAAGAGAATTTGTGCTTCCCATAAAACCTCTGCCCAAACCCACAGTTTGGGGGTCTATTTGAACCAAATGAAAACTGTAATTCTGGGGGTTACATCAGGATGCCTTTTGCAGTCCGTGCATCCTGCACCCGCTCTGGTACCATCTGGGAAGGCACAGCCCACCTCGTTCCTGCAGCTTCTCCAGGCAATGCTGCTCATCCCGCACCTCGCAGGGTCCACTCCCGGAGCAGTCCCATCAATTACTTGGTACGACCTCAAGGAAAGCTCTGCACATCCCCATTCAAAGGCTGCCAAGGGGCAGTCGGGACTTCAACACCATCATTTCCTTTTCCCGCGCAACGATAAAAACCCATCATTGTGAAAAGGGGTAATCAGCCAAATAATCCTGTGCCCGCCTCGCTTACAGCTCCATGGTTTGCCGTTCTAATGATGGAGGAAAAGTGTTGGGGTGTTCCAGCAGTAAATGTTATTATTCAGAGTTTACTGGCATTTTCCAGGAAACAAAAAGAAAACAATGCAAATGAGACGATGAACACAAACTGCAAGGAACCACACAACCTGGGTTTCTCTTCAGTATGGTTCAGATATTTCTCTTTCAGGGATTTTATGCAGAGTAAGCAGTAAAAGTAACCAGAAATATTTTCATTGCAGCAGCCTCGTGGATCCACTGGGATAAATCACCTCTTAGAACACTCGCACCAAATACTTCATGTCAGTTTAAACCTCGGGATGCCTAAACCCATCCTTTACTTCACTGGTAATTACTTTTGTAGAAAAAAAAAGAAATACTACCTGCTTGACAATTTAAGGCAGCACTGACACATTAATCTTTCTGCTCAGGTATTGTCTCAGACTCAGCATCGCTCCCAACAGCAAAGCCCTGGCTTGGGGAGACACAGCCGGGTCAGACATCCCCACACTGGGGAAGCTCACCAACTCCCACTGGCCTTGTCTCTAAGCGTTGTTAGATGAGGTACAGTTATTTATTACTTCTTTTTTTTTTTTCCTAAAAAAGAATTCAGATAGAAGCTTATGTTCATTTTTTTTCAGTGTTATTTCCATACCTGAACACCAGGAGCCTTGAAGTCTCCCACGGCAGCCTGCACTGAGGCTGACCCTGATGCTCACTCTCTTTTACACAAACACATTTTTCTCAGGGTACCCAACCCCCTGAAAACCATCATTTCCAGGTGTAAGAATTCTGAGCATCGTGAATTTTTCCAACTTCCTCCATTCTCATGATAAACAGCCCAGGATTTGTGTTGCCATGCGGGCGCTGCCGGTGAACCAAAGGATGCACGAGTGGGACAGTCACAGTGACACAGCGGGTGCAACAGGGACACGTCCCCAGGTGCTGCAAACAACACTGAGCCCCAACAAACGCAGCCAGGAGGAGACATGGGAGCTGAGTCTCTTCCCCACGTCACCCAGGGATGTGACAGACAAGGGCACGGCGCTGACTTCGGCTCTGCCACAGCGCATTTACAGCAGCACCAGAGTTCAGGGGAATCCGTGTGCTCTCTGAGACCCTCATTTTACACTTGACACAGCTGCACAGGCACTGAAGCCTCTGAACTGCTGCTCTCAGAGCACCAAGGTGGTGTCAGAGTGCATCTGGAACTTTTTTAAGAATAAAAAGTGACGGGAGAAGCAGCCAAGCCAGGAAAGTGCATAAGCTGCAAGGGGAGCAAGTCCTGGGGGGAGTTTTTCCTGTTCTCCGGAGGTTTTTTTATTATACAACTAGAAGGACACGGAATCTGATTTGTATTTTATAGTATTTTTATCTGTACTTTACGGCTGCTCTGTCACCTTTCACCCAGCAGTGACTGCCCACGTTCGATGGTGGCACTGGCATCACGTGGCCCGACACTGCGAGGCTGAGCATGAAAACATCCCTGTGCACAGGTTTGTGTGAGGAGAAACAGCCCCACGCAGTCAATACAGTTCCAAGGGGGTTTGGTGAGAAATGCCATCGCCGGTTCAGCCGCACGTTGAACTGAGTTTCCTGCAAACTGGGATCAAAAGGTTGCCCCGCATCTGAAACCCAGGACAACCAACTGCGTTGGGACGTCACCACTTGACGCACACGCCCCACTTGGGCTCCTCAGAAGGAAGAAATAACTCGCCCAGAATAAGAATTTTCCTTCCCCTGGGTTTTCTGGGTACCCAGACACACAACAAACCCCTCCGGATCTCTCTGCAGCGTTTGCACTGTTTCTTATTCTGATGAGAACACAAATGCAATCCACCGCCTTCACGTCTTTGCTTCTTTCAGACTGGCTTTTTTATACTCTTACCTGGCCAAGTTCCATTTATTAGGAACATATAAAAAAATTATTGCCTTCTGTAACTCTTCCTCAACAAAGCCTCCAGCCTGAAGGCTTCCTGAAGTTATAAGCAAAGATTTACATGGAATAAATTATTGAAAATGAAAAATATCTGTCTTCAACAAAAGTAGTATATCTCGGGTAACAATGACTTTTCCAATGAAGGGGAAGATAAAAGTGCTTTTAACAGGTATTCTGATACCATAATCTAGAACACAATATTTGCATGCTCAAATATATTACAGAAAAATATGCTAATTCAAATCTGACATTAAGAAATGATTTCCTGTTGTAAACTGGAATTCCAAATGAAACAATAAGCTGCACCAGACTTACACAGCTACGCAGTCCAGCTGGCAAAGAGAATCTACTTAGAGATTTAATAAAAAAACCAAAAATCCAAAATATACATATATTACTGTTAAAGGCACAAAACAAATACCAGAGTGAGATTTCCTGCCTTTGTAGTTCATACCTTCTCCCAAATATCCACTCATAATTCTCCCTTAGGAGTCCAACAGCCACACCCCATCAGTCAGTTCAGATGGTCACAGCTTTTGTCCAGAGAAGCTACAAAGCGGAGTAAAGCTTATTTTTCATACGTGGCTTTGTTCTTTCCTGTGTTGGCCAAGACTCTTCCTCGACCGAACTTGACCTAATTTGTACAGGATTTTAATGACTATGTTCACAAATACATTAATAGATAATAAAGATACACTACCTAGACTCATTATGCTAGAAACCAGCTCCTGAGATTTAAACTCCAAAGATGGTTCTAAAACCTACCATCACACGTGCTTTTTACGTTTTTCTTTAAAAGACAATAAATCCATTTATACCGTACTGGCAGCTGACTTTGTCTCCACAGTTTAGGATCAGATTCAAGTAGTTTTAGATAGTTCAAACTATTCCTATATCTGAAGTCACAGAACCTACAAACGTCCATAAAACTGTCCAAACAGAACTTACACCCCCATTACAAAAACAACACCCCAAGCATGGAAGCCAAAAGGAGAATGGCACTTTCCCAACACCAGAACTGAAATAATATTGAAACAATAAAATATAAAAACCTCATGAGCATCTGCTTCTAAACTGTGGTCTTAAACTTGTGCTACGGTTTTACTATAAAGTGCTTCAGTCTATTATAGTGATAAGAAAACTTTCTAAAAAGTTGTTTTCATTCTCAGTACATGGAAGGGAAACGACAGTGTAAGACAAAGGTTCTAAGATGGCTACAGTAGGATAATTCCAGTATCTAATTCTCTTAAAAACAGTAGGTTAACAATCTTATTACTGATAAAGAGAAAATTACCACTCCTGTACCTCCTGAAGTTCCTGAAGGCCAGAGAAGGGACCTGCGTGGTGGCCAGGCAGGAGGACACCAAGTATGTCCTGTACCACTGGTCACTCAGTTAGAGAACAGGAAAGGGAAGAGAATAAAATGAAAAACACAATGGCAGTCTGAAAACAGAAATGTGGCTTACGTAGCATAAGCAAATTTCAGCTGGTTACCCAGAATGGTGCAGTTGCCCAAATTCTCCCAAACCAGGCACTTCCACATGGTCCTAAAAGGTCCCATCGTGTCCCACCTCAGCACAGTTCTGGGAATACATCAAAAGAACCACTTCTTATTTCAAGACTCAGCTTTCCCTTTCCAGCCTCGTGCGTGGCTGAGCAGGCTCCACGCAAAACTCCCCGCAAATCAGAGCTGCAGTTTGCAGTCGAGAAAGAAAAATGAAAACCACAAAAGCCACGGCACTTTTTCCCTACGATCGTACATTTTTGCAGAAAAGGAGTATACTTCCCTCCCGGCAGTGCCTTTGTGAATGCTGAAATGCTGTATCTCTTCATAAATCCAGTGCTCCAGCAGATGCCCAGGAGATTGTCCCATTCCCAGGAGAGCTTTAGGTTTATCTGGATCAGTTTATTGCCTTCCTCACATTGATTTTTGACAGCATAGCAATTTCATTTTCAATCGAAAAACCCTCACAATTTTTTTTTTTCCACGCTGAATATATCACTGGCCCTGAAGTTCCTGCTGTGACAGCTTTCCCAAGGAGGATGGGTGGATTTGCTTAGCCCTGAGAAAGGCCTCATTGCCAGGGGCTGGTCAGCAAACAGGAGCAATTTTAGTGTCTTCCACCAGCAGGCTGGACCATAAATACGTGCAGGAAGTAGATCTGCAAGTAACAAGGTGCCATCATTCCACACCCATTCTGAGGGCAGTGCCTGGCTTTAATATTTTCATAATCACAACTTACCATTTAGAGCCTGCCCTAAACTATTGCCAGTTTAGAGCAGACACCCACACTAAGCAATAATGGCTTGTCCTGTGATAAAACAGATTTATTCTCAATATAAATATACTTACTGAAGCGGCTTTTCTTAAATCTTTATTTATAAGGCACGTCAGGTAGCCCAATAAGTGGGAAAAAAAAATATTTCTACGTATCAGTTTTCACTTCATTTCCCAGAAAGATTACAGAACACCATGGACACAAGGGTCGCACCGAAGGCTACATATTATAATTTCAGAGAAAATTAAACACTATGAAGAAAAGCACCTCTACAGAAATCCATGCAAATATTAATCTATATGCCCAGGTTTGCCTCTAAAGTGCACCTCAGACTTCAAAAGGAGTGGAGTTGAGTTGATGGACCCTATGGAGATATTTATCTGATAAAAGAGTTTCAAATTACCCCTTCCCCCTTAAGATATTATTTTATAATGTAGTTTAAAAAGCCCTGGCCCTTGGTATTCACCAGGCAGTACTGGATGGTGCTGAAATTAATAAGTAATAGAGCCACCAGCAGCCCCCTATTGATTTTCTGCCGGATTTGTCTGTCTCCTCAGAATTTTAAGAACTGTTTAAACAGATATATCCATTATGTGTTGGAAGGAATTTTAAAACGCCCCAGTAAGGCTGTAGTTGATGACATATTGACAGTATCTCAGCCTGAAATAATTTTGGCCACTCCGCTTCCATTGTCTGCAGACCCAGAGCCAAAACCCCCCCAGCAGAAGGGCAAAGTGAAGGTCAACCGCCTCAAGCACTCACAGAAGCAGCTATACTTGAACACCACCACTTCAACCCTTGGACACGAGTTCATAAAGACAGAAGCAATTCCTGTTATCAACTGTACAAATAAAATTATTAAACCATCAGACTGTTTTTCCATCAAAAAACAAAAAAAGACTGCCCCGAGGACTGAGATTTTTAACTCTGTTGCTAAAGAGCCAAGGAGTTCTTATCTTCATTTGCTAATACAAACAGAATACCTTCAGCAAATCCCCAAAGCAGCTCCCAGCTCCTTCCCAAAGTGTTCCTCAAGTTCCTTCCCCGGGCTCCCCCTCTGTTGTGGCACAATTTAAGAGACCCTTTAATGTGTTAAAACCTGAAGGCTTTGGATTTCCCATTTGAAACGCAGGGGACCCAAACACTGACATCTTGGACCAGCACGGCATGAGGTGGTTTCACAGCCAGTCACCAAAGCCCTGGAAATTCGAATTATTTTACATTTTAATGCTCTGGTTTAATAGAAGAGCAACTAAGAGCTTTGGTTCAGCTTTGTCAGGACACTAAAACAAGAACATGTGTAAACGCTCCTTCTTGCACCGATCCCTTTTGCTGCTCCTTTGCTGGAGCAGAAATGTTTTCCTCATTACGGTCCTGATTAAGAAGTTTGATGAGCTGACCTTGAATATCAAATTAAGCTCCATGCTGCAAGCAAAGCACCCCACCTTCTCTAGTGGCTTATAAATTCATTAGACACTTTAGACAAGAGTTTTAAAACTTGCTGACGCTAAATTCCCTCAATATGGAACAGAACTGAGAGGATTTATGAGGCACGTCTGCAGCTGAGTGAAACACGCAATCTCCAGGTGACTTCCACCAGGAATCCCTTCCATCCGGGCCTTGCCTCGTTTTTCCAACAACGCCCTATTAAATTTCAGACTCGTAATTATCTTCTCATTTTCCAGGCAGATGATCAATACCAAAGGACAGCCAGCAGCCTGGCAGCTGCCGGGACGGCGACGGCTCCGAAGGCGCTGCTTTGCCGGTGCCGTACGGCTCGAGACAGTCGTGGTGGGTGCACACCCCGCACCAGTTCAAAAGGAGTAACTTCACTGTAAGAGTTCACTTGCTGCTCTACAGTGAAAATAATTCATCTCAGATGCCACGGTTCTGAAGCTGCGGGATCAGAATTTTAAATCCTTTTGCCATCTATAGTCCCCAAGGGCACAAGAAGCGAATCAAGGCGCTTTTTTACTTTCATGAATTCTAGACTTTGACAAGAGTTCACAGAGAAAAAAACAAAACTTCTGAACATCAGGCAAGCCCTGTGTGCCTGGTCCATGCTTAGCACTGTTTTCATTGGGGCAAAACGTGTTTTGTCTGCATTTAAAAAGGGCCATTTGATACCAAACACAGGTCATTTGCTCAAAAGCAGCTCCACCACCAACTCCAGCCTCATCTAACACACAGGATAAAAGTCACAAAAGAAAGTTAATTCAGTCATTTGTGAAGGTAGTTAAAGGGGATATAAAGCCTTCTCACAACAGGAAGGAGGCACGAGGAGAGGGAGACAGAGGGGAAAATTGACCCGCCATAAGGAAAAGCACGCGGCGCAAACCTTCCCACCGACACGATTTAACTAAGCAGACACGCTGCAAAGAAAGGGTCAGCGTGAGGACACAGAGGCACCACCTAAAACACCCGGCGGCCCTCCCTGAACGCTCAGCTGAAATGATTCCTCCTCGTCCTCATCCTGGCGAGCGATGGCTGCGTCTCCGGCCGTATGGTGGCGAGGATGCTGACGCGCTCCCGCCGCCCGCCCGGCCAAGAACCCGCAGCAGCAGCAGCTGCCACTGGGACGTCCCTTCTTTCTCATCGATCATTTTGCCAAATATTGAGGATCCAACTCCAATGGCTCCGGGGTGGCTCGTACCGAGGCTTCCTTGGAAGTCTGGGGTCAGCCTGCTTGTAAAAGTTTGGGTAAGAGCGTCCAAAATCCAAGTGGTGGACGGGACGTTTAACCAACTGATGCAGCCTAGAGGACAAAAATACTTCTTTTTGTGTATGTGGAGTTTCATTCAGAGCCGATTCTGCCTTAAATAAATATATCAAAATGGAATACAAATACACGTAAAAATCAGATACGCTCATAGAAACCACTTACAAATAATTGGGACAGAAACGCTTATCCAGAGAGTGACTCAAACTGGTCTGAAAGAAAGAGTAGCATCGACAGAACTTGATATTACTGTGCAGTTGACTTGCCTGTTCTTACAGCTGTTGGAGGGGAAGCAGATATATCTAATGTCGACAATAACTGCTGGAGCTGCAATTCCAGCCAGGATGGCAAAGTGGAAATAGGGGTCACACCTTGACCTTGCAAGTAAAGAAAATAGAGAGTGTAATTACAGTCCACAAAAACCCAACATGCAAACAGGGAAGGACAGCAAAAGGACCTTATCTGGCATTCCAGATGACATTTCTGAGATTTATTACAGAAATGAAGGTTTACAAGAAGCGCCTTCCAGCTAATGACATCAGAGAGGAGTGTGACCTTCACTAACCCAAGTAAAAGGGAACCTAAATAAAACAGCCAGTTAAAAGATGAGATGAGAAACGTGATGAGACCACCAGCCGTTTCTGCTTCTTCTTGAATCAGAAAGTGAAAAGGAGGTGAAAGAACTGCACTCATCCCCAAACGGGAGAAAAACACAACCTAACGTTACTCACCACAGCTCATCTTTCCCTGAGCAAAAATAAATGGCTTTAACATACAACAAAGTCTGTCTTTTGCATTTTGGCCACTGTACATTTGATAAAGTACAAAGAAGGATCTCATTAATGCCACAAACCTGCTTTCTGAAAACTAGAAATCACATATTGTCGTTCAGTTACGTGTCCAAAGAGAGCAAAACGCAGCACAAAAAGTTGTACCTTGTACCTTGTATCCAAGCATGTTGTACAAAGCAACCAAGACTTTCTCCTGTGCTTTTGAAAAATATTTTGCACTTTATCTGCAGCAGCACGTCTAATATTTTTGAATGAAATGTCATAGCAAACAGAAACACCATCTTCAAACATAATTTTATCCTCACCCTCCACCACTACTTCTTCTCTTCTGTTTAATGTTATTGTGCTCCCATTTGATATTCCTGTTAACAACCACCTGCTTTTGTTCTAAAATAACATCAAAGCATTCTGCTTGCCTTTGCCATGAAATGTCGGACCAGATGATCCTTGACAACCCCTGCCAACCTGTTCTTTTGTGATTCACCTCTCCCACTGCTCCCCTTCCCGGATTTATTTATTACACTTTATTCTCCAGTCGCTGCCTTGTGCCACATACAAGCTGATCAGTCACCTGTATGTGTCCTGCCATGGCTTGCATTAGCAGGAAGCTTCATTTAAGATTTTTAATTGAAGCAGAGATACAAGATTTGTTTGTGGAGTGTGATGTGTTTAAGAGAGCCTTTTCCTTCACCATCAATTCTATCCAGAGAAAAACATTCCTATTGACATGAAGATGGACAAAACGGGCAGGGAAAGGAACTGGATTTTTTTTTTCCCCTCTTTTTTTTTTACGCCTAGTTCCTGAAAAAAGTAAAAGCCGAGACTTGACACAACAAGTCCAAGATCTATAAATATTTTGTGCTCTGAAATGTGTGTTTTAACTAAATAAATACAAAAAGGCAAAATCTCCATCTCAACAGTGAAGGTTCAGTCTACGGTTCAAGTGAGTGAACATCGCCTGCACACGGGTCATAAAATAAGAGAATTAATAGCTTTTAAGCTCAACTCTTCATTTATTTGGATTTAGGTCTAGTACTAAACCAGGAACCCAAAACCCAACAGGACAAATCGAACAAACCCTTAGAAAAATAAGAGATCTGCGTCCACTGACAGATGGTTTAACAGCACCAGCAACAAAAAAAGTATTTAATGACAGTAAGATCTGAAAGAAAGATACAAATACTAGAACATAAGGTTTTTAAAGTAATTTCTTAACAAGTTTATAGAGGGATTAATAAGTCACACCTGCTCAAGCTAGCTGGAAATCCTGTCAGTGGCCCAGGAGCTTTTGGCCAGCCCCAGCTCTGAGTTATTTCAGGAGAATCTCTTAGTGTTTGATGCATTTACAACCAACATCCTGCTGGAAGGCAGAGAAACACCAACCTTCCCATTGTGCCAAGGGAACAGGGCAGGTTCTGCTGCCCCCCGGAGTACAGGTGCCACCTTGGCATCTCACGTGCCCCCAGTTCAGGCTTCCCCAGGCTGCTGAAGGTTTCCTTGTTGAAACTCTTCCTTTATTCTTTTACCTCCAGTGAAAGTCTCAAATTCCACACCTTCCCTGGCTGCTGTTCAACGTCCATGTGCCATCAGAATCATCCAGCCCCTTCCTAAGTGTCAGAAACTCCAAGAACAGTTGGAGTTCTTTCAAGTTCTCCCAGGCCCTGCAGCCTCATTTCCATTGCTATTTACTTTAGCAAATAGCAGCTACTTTGTTTTCCCTCCCCCAAATTAGCACGTTTTCAACCCCCTTCCAAGCTTCAAGAGGGATGCAGTGATCCCCTACACTGCAATCCCATCAGTGCTGCCCTCACCCCACCAACCACCTTCCCCCCTCCGTGGTTTCATCTTCTCCGCACTGAAATAATTCCCAATTCTCTCACCTTTTCCAAGAACAGTGAAACTCAGTCAGCCCCCATTAGTGCAACTCTCTTATCATAGCACACGATATGACTATTTTAAAATTATTTCCTGAATCCTTCATACTATTATTAACAAGTTAGAAAAACCTTCTGGATAGAAGAGTTTTAAATACTGATAATGTAATTTACAGTTTAGTGTTGCCAAATCAAATCTTCTCTATCCATCCAAAAACATGGATGGATATAAAATACATGGTGCAAATTTGTTTCAAGTCTGTCAAGCATGGGTTGCTCTGTTTCAGGCCCTGGAACAGGGTGCCCAGAGAAGCTGTGGATTCCTCATCCCTAAAAACGTCCAAGGCCAGGCTGGACAGGGCTTGGAGCAACCTGGGCTGGTGGAAGGTGTCCCTGCCCATGGCAGGGGGTGGAAGAAGATGAGGTTCAAGGTCCCTTCCAACACAAACTATCCTGTGATTGAGTGATCTCAGGTAAATCTATGGTCAAGCCTTATTTAGCTGCAGTTTAAAGGCACAAGCCCCACTGGCTGGGTTAAGGATGCTCCACAGCATTACTGAACAGCACACTTGGCCTTAAATAACTAAACACCAACATACTGAAGGGGTTTGGCTTTCAGTTCCTGTGGTTCCAATGCTGCTGTCCTCACTTCCTTGCCTTCTCCAAAGGTACACTCATAAGGGGTTTAACTGGTGGAATCAGAAAAAGGCTAAAAATGTGGCAGAGATTCTGTTTCCACGCACAAACCTCAGAACGACCTCCATGAGCACACAAACACCAGGTCCTGTGGCCAAATCCACTTGCTCCTGTCCCGCCCCAAAGGAAGACAACTTGATTAAAGTTCATGATGGCTTTAACATACAACAAAGTCTGTCTTTTGCATTTTGGCCACTGCACATTTGATAAAGTACAAAGGAGGGTCTCATTAAAGCCGCCTGAAAACTGGAAATCACATATTATTGTTTAGTTACATGTCAAAAGAGAGCAAAATAGCGAAACACAGCACAAAAAGTTGTACCTTGTATCCAAGCACGTTGTACAAAGCAACCAAGACTTTCTCCTGTGCTTTTTAAACTAAACTTTAATTCTAAGCTCTAAAGCTGCCTTCAAGAGAACCTGCCCAGCACAGCCAGAGCAGACCCCAAAAAGCCATCAAAGTTTCAGCTGGCAAGTTCAGGTCTGATCAGAGATGAACCTCCACTCATCCCTAATCCATTTTAATTCGTGGACTAGATTTCAAGGTGCCCAGGCGCAATTTAAACGCAACAAATGCGATGCTGGCTTTCTTTCTCCTCAAGTAAAGAGAAGTCTGATAAGGAGGCAAAAAAATCAATTTTTGTCATGAGGCAACTAAGTTAATTTAACAATATTTCAGGATGACTGCACAGGGATTATCAGACTGTCAGCTACACAAGTTACAGCCCCTTTACAGTCTCATGCTACACCTCAGGATCTGCTCATTGTTTTAGTCTCCTAAAATTAGTTTGGCAGCCTTGCTTGCACACCACTATTTTTAATCTGTTTGTCCTAATTTTACTTGGAAAATTATCCCATAAATGTTCCTAAGTAGGATCAGCGTTTCCGATTAAAATCGGAAGGTGCTTGACGCTGTGATGGTTATTTTAATTTTCTTTTATGACCTAAACTTCCGTTTCCAGTAGTTAATTAATTCATCAGCAGAGTTTTATAGTTCTCCTGGAGGAAGGAGGGCTTCTTGGAGCTCTGTGTCCTGCACAAGACAGATGTCTACGGGCATCCTTTGTGTGCTTTGCTGCATCTCCAGCTCCCCTTTTTCTCCAGCTCTGGAGTGTGTTTTATTTAGAACGATGAGTGATGCAGACCCCAGTCATCACATCTGCCTTCCTCTGTTTTTCAGGCTCATCTACGATGTCTCCAGGAGCAGATGCGCCCCAAAGAAAATGAACTTGAAAGGAGTCTGTGCCATCTATGCAGTCAAAGAGTTTATGTTCGAGGATATTCATTTCTTCTTAAATCAGTGACAAAAAGGGCAGAGAGAAAAATCAGCAATTGGCAGCGGAAAGCTGGGAGAAGAGTCTAATTGAATCCTCCAAGGAAATTTAGCCAGACAAAGGAAAGACCCCAGTTTAGATCCTAGCTGGCTAAAACAGCATAAAAGGTCAAGGAGAAGCACGTTTGGGGTTTAAAGGTGCCCAAAGCCCATCACCCACTACTATCATTTTATATCCAAGGTTTGACTTTTGTTCAGTACAGAACCGGACACAATCTCTGCCCCCCACACAACCTCTAAAAGCAATTTCTGCCTCATCCTGTGCTTGACCATCCAACTGCTGGCCAGATCTGATGTAGCTGAGCTTTAAAAACTAAGGCCACTCTTGGGTTATTTGTCTTCTTTCAGAAGAACCTCTGGAATTGTACTTGATCAGGATAACACTTTCAGACCCGTCGACAGCCCCCTTGAGTACTACTTAAAGGCTGTTTTCCCTGGAATTTGGTCACAGATTGGTGGAAGAGGTGACATTTGCTCGGGAGGTTTGGGGCCCTTGCCCAGGAAACGTTACAGGAATTCCTTTGGAACACGTGAATGGGTGTGACACCAAGGAGAAAGGGCACACAAAAAGGACAGTGCTTAACTTTGGGTCAGTGAAAAATTAAGCCAGGTTTTAAACTGAAAGAATTCAGGTTTTAAACTCTGTCTTGATGAGAGATTTCCATCTAAGTAACCCTGCAGCAGGGTGAGAGTTGTTGGACACACTGATACCATTTTAAGCCTATTTATCAGGACCACCTCAATTTTCAGGGGCCAGTTGTAAGTGCTGCTGTTCCCAAACTTTTCCAGCCTGCACGTCCCATAGCACAGGCTCAGTCCACTGGTACAACACCATCAAGGACCTGAGGAAATTGCCAGGAGCCACTCCAGAAGTTGGGCAGAAGGGTTGGCCACAGCCAATTGAACTAATTGGGCATGTTTCACTTATCCTGGTACTTAAGAGCCAGAGATTCCAAGTGCGCTGGTGAATAAAAGAACATCTGCCTGGTAACATCCATTTCATGTGAGTTACAAGTTTTAGAGCGCAATTACACAGCATTTTTGTTTCAAATCCAAATCAGATGCTTAAACCATTCTGTGATTGCACAATTATCTTGTTTTATGAGGCAACCCAAACACCATTTAATGAGATTCGAGTGCCACCATGTTATTTTCGATTTATTAACAAAAATACAGAAGCCAAGACCTCAAACATGGCAGGGAGAAGCAATGGAAAGGACACCAAGGCAGTGGTGAAAACAACTTTGTTGGGAAAACACCATTCCCCCACCTTAATGGGAGCAGAGATGCTCCTGCTTCGTTACCGCGGGGTTATTAAACACGTTGATTAAGCAGAGGCACAAAGGGAAGGCAAGGCAGCTCATCCCCACCAGCTCCCCCATAACTCTCACCTGGTGAGGACACGGGGAGGGGCAGAAGAGCCCCTTCCACAGCACGGCACAAACCCAGGCACCTGCAGGAGATGCTGCACTTGAAGCTCTCCTTGATTTCTGGTCCAGTCTGGGCCTCTCACTGCAAGCCTGGTTGAGCTATGCAACAAATTATGAATGCATAAGGATGGACCCTGTGCATTTAGGATGTCTTTCCCAACCTTAACGATCCTGTGACTCTGCAAATTCCTTCTCACAGAAAGTCGGAAAATAAGCGAGACAACACATCGTTCCTTTATCTGGGTGCTCAGAGACTCCCCACGACCTGGGACAGCACCGAGGGGAGAACTAGCAAAGGATTCCAGCAGGACTGGGTTCCCTGGCTTACCTGGGGAACTGCAGCAGAGCCCAGAGTTTCCTCATTCGGACTTTATCCAAACGCAAAGTTGGGAAGCGGAACAAGCCAGATGCTGCCTTGGAGAGGACAGAGGCTGAGCAGACATAAATATCATTCTGTTACTCGGGAACTAACTCTCACCAAAACATATTTCTGCCACATTGAAATTGTAATATTCAGCTTCCAAATCCACAAAACTCATTCCAAGAGTATTCAGTACAACTGCGCTCCTAAATAAAAGCTTTGATTTATCACATTTGTATAACCTCCCTCTACAGTCGAGAGCTAATTCAGTGTTTTCTAACAGAAGATTTCCAGTGTTACTGTATCGAATCAAGCAACAACACCGAAAAGTCAAGGCCAGCTCTCAATCCTGAAGCAGTTTTGTTGAGCAGGGGCCAACAAAGACAATTTTAAACGCTCACATGAACCTTCCAGTTGTCACTCCAGGAGCACAAACACGCTCCACGCAGCAACAACCAGTCACGACCTTCACCTGAAGAATGGGAGAGGTCCCAGATTTCCATTTTTAATGTGAATCTCACCATATCCCTCTAGGCTTTAGAGAGATATTTTAAGGCCAGGCTTTTCCTTAGGAGGTCACGAAGAACATAATCCCTGCTATGTAACCTGCGTGCTCAGCAACCAGCTGCTCAGGGCAGGTTTTAGTCCTCCATCCCTGGACCTGTCCTTCCTTCTCAGGATTCCCAAGGGCTGGCAGACCAAAACTCGGAAAAACTCCCCCAAAGCAGGCAGGAGAAGGGAGGAGCAGGGGCCAACAGGTCCCACTGAACAGCACAGCCTGAAAATCAGGGCAGGAATTGAGGACTGCAGACATAAGGGCATTTTGAGAACAATGACAACCTCAAACCTCAGACATAATTATAGCCAGAAATAGCTGCTTGCTAATTTTTCTGTCACTAATACTTCTAGTAAAGAGCCATTACTCTGTTCAGCTTTATGAAGGCAAGGAAATGTTTATGGAAGCAAAATAATTCAATCATTTGTCCACATTTAGGAGAGCTGAGGTCCAAGGAATGCAGAAAACAGTGAAATAAGCACTGCTTTAATTTTGGTTCACCACCGAGTAATTTTCATGAGCAGAATGCTCAGGCCTCACCTCCTTTCTGCAAGGTTTATTTTTTGTATAGCACGGAAAATAATCCAGCGTCAATACAGGGACAGACCAGAGGACTGAAAGGTCTCCCAGAGCTCTAACTTCTAACACTGATTTTCTGGACTTTCAGCAGAGCTTACATAAGTCTACATAATTTGCAAACTCATTTCCTCCTGAGTCATCTTTTATTTACCTTTTTTCCCCCTCCTCGCTGACTTACAGCCCCAGCTTTGTGACTAAACAATTTTGGTAAGCCTTGCAATCAACAGGATTAAACAGTGTGTGTTGGGTGAACTACAGACAGAATTCATTTGTCAGATCCCCAGTGCCCTGACTTTAATCAGGGGTAATAAAGCCAGCAGTATTGCTAATCCAATCAGCAAGTCCAATGAAAAAATAAATTTGTTACTGCAGTTCAAAAAGTGCCCTTTCACTGTGCAAAGCAAAAGTGGAATGAAAATCCCTCCCTTTTTTCCCCTCTCTCACTCCAAAGGCCCCTAATGAACAGAAAAGGGAGGAGGCAGAGGAGTTGCATATCAAAGCCTGCTTGTCCCTTGAAATCCAACTTTAATTATTAATACGTGTGATGTGCTGAGCAAAGGCAACACGTTTGAGGTCTTGCAAGCTTACACTGCAAAACGGGACGTTGCAAAGCTGCACCACTCCAAACCAAGGAGACTTTCTCCTAATGAATCGTTGACCTGCATACGGGATTTTTTTTTCCCACTCTGCTCCAAAGAGGGGAAAAAAAAAAGTATTATTTTGAAACTTCAGCTGTTTCTTCTCCCAGGAAAGGGCTCCCTGTGACCAGCTGCTCCTTCCATTGCGTTTGCAGAGGGCCAAGGCGTGGCTCGGAGAGCTGGGAAGCGCCGAGGAGCCGCAGGGACTGCAGAGGTCACCATGGTGGTTCACAGGGACTCACCAGCTCCCACCGAGGGCAGGAGCTGCTCCAGCTCCCCGTCAGCACGCACGGACGGCAGCACTGCCCCGAAGCAAAGCAAAACCTAAGGAGTGTCTGTATCCCAGGAATGGCCATGGAATCACAGAACGTTTGGGTTGGAAGGGACCTCAAAGATCACATCTCACTCCAGCCCCATGCCATGGGCAGGGATACCTTCCATTGCTGGTTTTGTCGCTGTTTTTGGAAGAGCTGTGATGAATATTCCAGTTCCTAGTGGTCTGTTCGTTCCCATCACTCGTTACATGGGATAGCAGCTTGAGGACTGAAGCCATCCCCTCCTGGTGGGGACAGACTCCCAGATTTTAGACGATTCTGTGCTCTCCACACACAACACACACTGAAAAATCCCTTGTCTTCTTAATGGCGAGATATCAACTTCACAGCCAGATCTTAATGAGGGCAAATACTAAAATAATAAACAGCTTATATGTCATAACTTCATGCTAGATTTTTTCTGAGAGAGCTACAGCAATAAAAGAGCACCACAGACCTCACCTACCTTATTTCACACGCTCCTGCCTACCCCTGATTATTACAGTTGGAAATCTAAACTAAAACAACATTTCTGTGGCTTCTGCATCATCAGAAAGAAAATCCAGTTAATGCCAGTCTCTGTCAGAGGGAGAAGCTTTGTCCCTTAAGGCCCCTCCTATTTCTTACAGTCACAGCACCGTAACGTTCTTGCTCTGTACAACATCACTTCAGTGTAAAACAACTCCTCTTAAGTCACATAATTCTGGTCAAATTTGAGATGCTTGAATATACTTGCAGGGACACTTGCCCCTGTATCAATGGGCTTGCTTTTCTTCCCCATCCAGGCCCCAATTCCCCAAGCTTTTCAGAAAATGAAACAGATGTCTGTCTTTCAGCATCACCTTCCACGTGTTGCTTCCAAGAGTTCCACACATAGGTGCACTCTCTTTGTCTCCATGGATTTTCAAAATAAGACTCCAAAAACGTGGCTGAAAATAGACAATTCTTTCAAAACTCATTCTTTAAGCCTTAATAAAGTTTCCCTCCGAAGAACAAGTGTTTAAATTTCTGTTTAAAAAGTAATTTTAAAAACAAACCTGTCAAAAGTAACATGGGTAAGGAGCAAACCCCCATCTCACTACAACGCTCTGAGACTGTGGTGAGATCCATCTTCTGGACCAGATTTTGAAGAGGAGCACTAACTGTTCAAACTCGCTAATGAGTGCAGAGCAGGGGTAAGATGAGTTGGCATAAATGCCAAGATGGCAATGCCTTCTTGAGGCTTTTTTATCAGAAGTTACATTCTCACCTATATCATTGTTGCTTTGGCTGCACAGGTTGTTCCCAACAACAAAGCAGCTGCTGTAAAATAACCAGTGCTAATACTTTAATTATAGCCACATCATCATTAACTTGTGCTCTCTCAATCTGTTGCCTCCACCTGTTATTGTTAAGTTTATATTTATCTTATTACAATACCTGGGAAATAAATTATCTTCCTGCCATGTAGCTTTACATTGCTCAGCAAAACAGGGGCCCAAGCATATACCTTTATAAACTACCAAAAGAGGAGAATAAAAACTTTAAAGTTCTCTTTCAGTTTTCTCCAATGCTACTGGCATGTGATGTAATGACAGAGGAACTCCAGCCTGGAGGTTAATGCATTTTCAGAAGGAGAGAAGCAAAGAAGTTCATAAACACTTCATAAAGCCCAGAGGCACTGATGAAAAGCAGAATATACATCAAATACAAAACATTACTCAGGGTGGCACAACCTCTTAGCAGGTAGGCGCTGCCTATTTAAACAGATATTTTTTGTACTGATGTTGGGTTAATGAAGCAACTTTTGCCAGTTTTTCAAAGGAAAAAAATCACTCTTTTCATTCTCTCTTATAACCTGACCCTGTTGATCACCCAAGTGGAAGCTCTTTTGGTCTTCTGAGTCACAGCAGGACACCAACACACAGCCACGAGCAGACTGAAAGGCTGAGATACGGCCTTGGGATCAGCTCTTAAACAAAGGTACAGTTTTAGCACCAGTGACAGACTGTGTGGAGCTGAAAGGGGACAGTTGTCACACCTGACAACCCCAACCCAAGTCCCTGGCACCTCACCTGGGAGCTCACTCACAAACCCAGGGAACATCAACAGAACTTTCTCGGACTCTCTCCGGACAACAAAATTGCTTCAAATTTCCCCCAGACAACAAAAAGCCTTCAATTAATCTTTACTCTGATAGACTGTTCCGGGGCACATTTGTAAATGGCCTGGGGAACCATAATTAAGCAGTTAACTTGATGAACAGCTGCACTTTTTTTGAAAGCAGTCATTAAAAGTAAGAACAGACTTACCTGCCTCATTGTTTAACAAGATCTATTAGAATAAAAACATGAAATAGCAACCCTGGAGGAGATATCATTCTTCAGAAAATATTAGATGGTTACATTTGGTTTCCCCACAGAGTTTCCTTCTGGGCTCCAAACTTCTTTGGGAGGAAGGCAGCATCTCATTACTGCTCTTGCTCTTTTCAAAGAACAATGCTGGTGATTTAGCTAAAGAGAAGACATTTCAAGGAAGTGGGTGACCTCTAAATCCTCCTCGGATAGAAAAATTCAGAAAATATATATATAGGTCGTGGCTTTGTGGAATTCTCAATTAAAACAGTATTACCTGAAGTATTAAGATGTCACACAGTCACAATAGAGGTGTGTTATTCATAAAATATTTTATCTTGAGTGTTTTTCTAATGCTAATTTATAATGGCTCAGAATTTTAATCATTTATAAAAACTGTACATGCATTAACACAAAAGGTTTTCATGCTGTCAGGGTTCAACAACAACAATAAAAAACCCCACAATTTAGACTGCTTCAGTTTTGAAAAAGTTGCCTGGAATACACAAAGATGTATTTATTTTCTTTAAAGCCAGTTGGTATATCAAGCTGCTACAGAATAGATTAAAGAAAAGTATCTGAAGGTACAGCACACCCTTATTAAGTATCATGAAAAAAATCTATTTAGTCTCTGTATGGCCTTGGTTAGGGGTTAATGGGAAAACTCTACTGACTTTCAGTCACGATGGTGCCAGGATGTTCCTACAGGGCACATCAAAAGGAAGTGCTAGAGGAGCATCATCATTATTATCTTTTTTAATCTCAGTTCCCATTGTATAACAGAGTCAACTTCAGTGGCATCCGAAGTCTCTCTTCAAATACAAAAGGAAATTAATTCAGTAAAAGAAAAATAATCAGTGAAGAGGTCAACTTTCTCACTAAAGGCACAATTAGTGCCTGATCTGTTCCCAAAGTAGCACTGCAAAGAATTAAGAGTATTTGGATCAAACTGAAGACAGGAGGAGCAAAGAAGGCTGACCTGGCTCACACTGCAGATTTGTTTCAATTTAAGGTGCCACCAATCTTGAGGGGGGACGAGCTGGATTTTGCCTTTGGACAGGTTTGGTTTAAGGTCTCACTTCTGCCCCCCTGCACTTCACTCAAACCAAAGCACTTGGACTCAACACTCGAGGGTTCACCACCGCCATACACCGGCAACAGAACCTGTTTTATTGGAACTGAGAGAAACAGGTTGCCCAGAGAAGCTGTGGAGTCTCCCTCACCAGAGATATTCCAGAGCTCCCTGGCTGCAATCCTGTGCCATGTGCTCTGGGATGACCCCCCTGGAGCAGGGACGTTGGACCAGCTGCCCCACTGTGGTCCCCCTCCCAAGGTGACCCATTCTGTGACTCAGCTCTGGGAGACTGAAATGATGTTTTGCAGCCCCAAAGCGTTATTTCCAGCTGCCAAGCTCACATGCCCTGTAGGACTTTGCAGAGGATTTAGGTAGGTGGTGTCTCTGCAAAGCCAAGCTCTGGGAGCAACCTGTCCTTCAGGAAGGTGAGCGAGTCACCAGCAAAACACACCCCCCACCTTGATGGCAGGGGTTAAACTGGGGTTTAACCAGCACAGGGGAGTTACAAAAATGACTCAAAGTAGGGAAATTTGGCATAATTATGGCTATTTTCACCCAGTCATACGCCCAGAAACATTGAACAACGTGCCTCAGCTTCTCTCACGTATTATGACAAAGTTTATAGGACGGAACTGCCCCATGCTTAGAGCCAAGGAGATAAGGAGATGGCATTTTAAAAAAAGAGTGTACTGATGGCTGTAACTCAGCACTGAGAAGGGAGAGGCAGACAAAACCACTCTGGCACCCGGCCCTGCAGTTTGGATTAGCCAAGGAGGAGCTGCAGCAGACGGAGCTGCATCTGCACCTTGCCCACACTGCGGCTTTCGGTGGGAGCAGCACAGAACATCCTCCAAGCTCTGACCTTGTGCGAGCACGGAAGGTTGAACAGGCAGAAATCAGGCCACATAACGAGAGACTGAATGAAGGGGAAAGAAACCTTCCTGGCCAAAGTGTTTTCTGCTTCTGGAGCAGATAACCAGGCAAAGATCACACCGTCTGCCCCCAGAAGATAAAGTTGCCGGTGCCTGTTCAATGCAAAGGCTTCTGCTTGTTCAGCATAGTATTTTTTTTTATGTATTTGTTTCCCTTAGACCTCTGTGATCTTTCCTGCATTCATTTGCTCAGCTCTATTTCTCATCATGCTGTGTGTTACAAAAGCAACCATTCAGGACTTGGAGGTGCTGAGACTCCTTATCTCGAATTTTAAGGACAGATTAGGGTAACCTCACTCACAGCGAAGAACATTTGATACAAAGTGCTTGCTTCATTTTATACAAAGCGTTTGCACAGCCGACGTCCCCGAGAACACCAACGCCACAGAACACAGCACAACAGGCGCAGAGACACCACAAAGAATCCCAATGTTTTCCCGGCACATCGTGCTGGCTGATAAATACACCAGCACAGTACAAAATTTAATTGATACTGCAAGTCTCTGACATTTATCACCTAAGAAAATTTACATAATAAAATCCATAGGTGCACCAGAAGAGAAGGGCAAGCTGCATTTGTAAAAATCTGCTTGAATTAACTATTTTTATAATATTTCTTTCTGCCTGGCTTGAAAGCTCCTGCAATATTCTGACCAAACCCAACGGGGAGAGAGTAGACCTTTCTTGCTTTGGAATAGATTCAGATGCCGAACCACAGGGATTGCTTTGGTTTAGAGAACCAACTCTTCCAAATTACCATTCCTGGCAAGAAGTACAAAAAGTAAATCAACCTCTAAGAGGAAAAAAATAAATACAATGGCATTTCCAAGAAAACAAAATCGAGGGGAAATCATCTGCCATACATCAGAAAAGCAAAGATGAGCAGAGAGAGCATCCCGGGGCACAGAGAGACCCTCTCACAGATGGGGCTGAGCTGGGCACTGCCAGCCCCACCGAGGTCAGCCTGGCACCAGTCCCTGCCACGGCGACACCACGGCTGAGCCAAGTGTGCCACCGACAGCCTGCCAAACCAAACTCACACCCTGACCTACACACTGGGCCCCTCGGGGGTTTAGCAGGTGAAAAGCAGAACCACAGAAATTTTGCACCCAAGTTCACTTGTTCAGGTTTGATTCGAGTTTGTCTACAAATGGTCTCATTGCTCCACAGTGGATCACAGGCTACCACAGCTTGGCGTGGATTTCTGAAGAGTGTCCAGGTGCAGGGCAGCTCATCTGCCCCTTCTGTCCCACTAGATCCCTCCCAGCTGTTCCTCTGAATTCCAACAACCATCAAGGGCCCAACACAGCAAAGAAACCAACCCAACCCCACAAAACAAACAAAGCAAAGGCTTTGGCTGAGCAGAGCAAGCCAAGGGAGCCCCCAGACTCCTGGCACCCACAACAGCGACAGAAAAGCTCTGGAGGCCACCTTTTGACTCAAATCCTCTACGAAGGTGTGTATTTTTTTCACAGTATTTTTTTTTCATTCCATTGGTTTTGGTTTCCAACCTCAAAAATCATCCTGTTGCATGCACGCGACCCAAGAACTATTTCTTTCCATATCACTGCATCTCACAAAGATATCCTGGAATATACTTATTATCTCCAAAGATGAACTTTTTTATTCAATGCTTATTAGGGAGAATTTGAAGAAAGTTATTTTATTCAAACGTCATGCTGAGATTCTGGGATTAGCTTTAGCATTTACACTTCCCAGTATGTTCTACATAGGACTGGATGTAACTGCACAGTCACAAACTTTTATTTATCTGAAAGTTTAATTTGTTTAATACCACATCTCATATCTTTACACGCCGTTAATTTGAATTGCTTTTATTAAGTAATGCTGAGAAGTAAAATTAGACACCAAAGGGAAGTACAAAAAGACACAACCTGACTATGAGACTGTCTAAAATCAGCATGAATATGGGATCATTCAGGTCTCAGCTGTAAGAACCTACACAAACACAAGCAAGGTGCCCACAGGGCACAGCAAACTGCCATTTCCAACAGTCCCTCCGAGCTGTGTGTTGTGGGAGCTCAGCTATGACAGTCAGCGTGGTTCAATCAGCTCAAAAACCAGCAACAGGCAGTGTGGGGGACACTCCGAGCCAACAGCCGAGAGCACACTGTAGCGTGACACTGTCCCCGTCCTCAATTAGCACAAAGGAACCAGAAAGAAGTGGCAGGAGGTGAAAACCAACAGCACAGCAAAGCAGAGAGAACCCCCCAGCTCAGCCTGGGCAAAGCAATCCCACAGCCACGCCGGCCCGGCACCCCCAGCCCGCCCTCAATACCATCCCAGAACACACGGGGAAATTCTGCAAGACCACCAGCGAGTTATAAAAATTCACATATTTCTGCACTTTTCAGAAGGGGCTTTGTGCAAGTACCTTCTGCTGAACAGCCCAAGAGACCGTAACACTCCTCACAGCTCCCAAATACCACTAAAGTCATCCCACAGATGTCGTTGCCAGGTGAAAAAGTGCTCTCTCCAACGCCTGCTCTCTTCCCCTTTCCAAAACACCTGAGGTTTGGGCTTGCAGGATTAGCAAAGCCCTTTTCCAACTGCCTGGATCCATCACCCGTGAAGCCCTCCTGGACCTGCCCCTCTCTGCTTCCTTATTGGTGGTGTCTGGGAGCTTTGCAGTGGACACAGCCCTCTTCTGAGGTTATTCTGCTCCCACTGCAAAGATTATTCATTGCCTGTCACCGAAGGCCAACGACATTTGGTGCTGTGTAAACATAAAGACACTTTCCTGACCAGAGAATGTAGACTCACTGGAGTCTACACATCTTCATGGATAAATAGATTTACTGAATATAGATACCACCCTAACGTAACCAAGCATTAATAAAGCGAAATAAGGGCAAAACAATACTAAGTAATGGCCTATATGGCTTTTACCTATCATAAACAAGAAACGAAGGCCTTTGATGTACAAGAAACACTCTTGTAGACTTGAATCCATTTAAAACGGATTTTGTTTAGAGTCACTTTCAACTTCCACTGCTTTCTTATAAGCCTGAGGACTTGGTTTTTAAACAAGGCACCCTTTGTATTCTGTCACACGTCCACAGTAGTAAAAGCCAGATGTGAACTGCAGAGTCTCATTAAAAGCATCATTGCAAGGAGGTGATGGAAGCTTAGGGGCCTTATGACCAAGCAGGGAGGTCTGAGGTTCCTGTAACAGCACAGGAATACGTTTCCAGAGAATAAAGCTGTTTAATGGCAAACAGCCTTTGAACTTTCAAATACGCCCAGTGCTGAGAGCACCACTGTTTGTAACACAGTGGTAAGAAATGAAGATAAACCAGCATTTGTTAGGCTTACCTCATTCTAAAAATGCTGAAAATAACTATGGCTCCTGGTCAAATACACCCTGCACTCCCAATACTAGTTCCAACGTTATATGGCTTTAACCCAGATTACAGCTAAGACCTCAACACGCTGAAAATAACCCCAATTTTCACAAATTGCCTTCCCGGAGGCCTGAAGTGGGAACAAAGGCAGCTCTGCTTGGAAGGAAGGGTTTCCACCAGGAGCAAGCACCATTGAGGCACGCTGGTGGTCCTGTGTCTTGGAAGGCAGCGTCCCTTCTCCCCTTCTGGGACAGCTGGAAGGATCCAGAGCTGATGATTCACATGGTTCTGTTTCTTTTTTCACAAGAATCATACTTGCAAGGAATATAAAATAAAATGTAGGGCTTAGAATACATTTGGGGTTTGAACTGGGACCACTGTGTGTATCGCTGACAGGGCACTTTGGTTGGTAATTAGAAGGATGCCCTCTGAACAATGGTAGTGAGATCCCCAGGGGCACTTTCCTGGCTCAAACGCTTAAAAAAACCTCAAGCCAACACTTAGAACATACACAGACAAAATTAACATTGGACATTCAGCACCCGACAAGGTAAAACTTCAAATTTTGCACCTTTTAACAGTCAAGGTACTACAGCAAAACAGCCTGCTCTGCTCCTACAGGACACATGAAAGCTCTGATGCTTCTGTTTTCCTAAACATTCATTTTGTTTTAAATAAAGCCACGTCTCCCACTTCCCCTTTATCAGAAGCGTAAAGAAGATGTTGCACCAGAGAGTAATTGGGCAGATTTAGCAATTCACACTTTTCCCCTCTTTTAGGAATGATGGAAGTGAATTTAATCCAGAAAAATTCTATCATTAATATGTGCTTACAGGCATTTCCTTGAGCTTTCAAGTTTGTAGAACAGTATGAGTTATCACATCAAAACACCAGACAGGGAAGATGTGAGTCGCAAGGTCTGTGATCAAACATGAAGATAAGGTGAGAAAAAAGTTTCATTTTCACATATATAAGTTCACTTTTCTTTAAAAAAAAAAAAAGTGCTAACTTTGCCAGCCTTCTCAGCCCCACTGTGTGACTTTCCTTGCAGTAATTCTACTGCCCCTGGGGAAAAATAGCTGAAGTCCAATTCTCTTTGTGACAAACAGGAAAAAAGTTATCGGTAATGAAATATTTCCATCTGGTAAACAAAGTACCAAGAAATATCAGAACCACTGTCAGCAGCAGCAAGGCAGAGATTTCCATTCAACTTTTAGCTTTGCTCCAGCTATCTCAAGTACTTAACATTTTCTTTCACTTCACAGAAGGCTGCTTGAAAGGGAAAATAATTCAGCATTGTCTACATAGAGAAAGCACAAAACTGTATCTTAATACAGCAACGAATTTTTTGTCATTAAAATGACTCTTCCTTAAGTTTCACACACAAAAACTGTCCTGGAAGTACCACTATCAGGAGTGACAGAGAGAGAAAAAAAAAACAAAACAACAAAACTACAGGGATTTAACTAGCGATTCAAATCCAAGGAAGACAGGATATAAAGCAATTTTAAAATGAAAACCCTTGCCTTTTTGGGTTTTTTTGGGGGTTTTTTTGCGAGATGTTAAATAAATCACCTCTTTTAAACAAAAAAGCAGTTTATTGGCAGCTGTGCATCAGGCACTGCATCCTTATTGTTGTTTGTTATCTACGCCTGGCAGAAGCAGAGTGTGTTAATAAACATCCCCCTTGGCTACAGCACCTTCCACCTTCCAAGCCTTTGCATAATATCGCAATAACTGGATTGAAAATCCTGCACAGGGACGAGATCCCTGACCCAAACGGCTGGGCAAATTCCTCCTCTGAGACTTTCCCTGGGAGACAGGGACGAATCCCAGAGCTGAGACAGACCCATCCTTGGGGATGCAGAGCCAAGGAGTGCCACTGACAGAGACAAATCTCCTCCCGAGAGCAGCAGAAAGGGAAAGTTCCTGGTGTGGGGCACGAGAACACAACACACGACACCGAGCTGCTCGTTCCACCTGGGCCACAGAAAAGGTCCCTTTGCTCCCCAATACGCGACGCGCAATCAATGCCTGCAATTAGCCGCTAATTATAGTAGCTGGGAACTAGTCATGGCATAGTCAACTCAACAACTGAGATCATAATTTCAAACAAAAGTTCCCGTAGGAGAAAAAAAAATAAATTTCCGAAGGAAAAATGGAGTGTTGGCGCTTTCCTGTGTCAAGCAACAGCGATTAAAAGCAATTACCGACAGAGGATTTGCTTTCCTGTATAATCAGTGTCCCTCCAATCTGTCTGCTGGCGGAACGAGGGGAGGGTCAGGCAGGAGACCAACACACAGGGAGCTGAGCAGGTCAACTCAATTTATCTGAGAGCCTCAGTGGGCTTCCAAAAGAAAGAATCCTTATGAAGGGGGAACGTGTCAGCCACGCACGCCTGGTGCTAAATATGTTTTAGCTTGAGAAAAGAAGATACAAAAAATTCAATGATGAAGCACAAAAGATCATCAGTTCTGGTCATCGTCAGGCATTCGATGCGTTTTCTCGAACTGACACGGTGGGAAAAGTGGAGATCAAAACAATTGTTCACAACCATAAAATATTAAATGGAGAAATAAAGCATGAGGACAGACCCTGCTGCAGGTGACAATAGGGAGCCAACACTGGGCAGTGAAGAAAACTCCAAATTAAGACCCATCCAGTCCCTGGGATCGCTTTTACAAAATTAATTGCTTTAGATTTCATTTATCAACCTCATCTGTATTTTTCTAATTCTCCTATGGTTTTGCTCAAAACCATTTACTGCCTGCTCTCACCTGGATTTAAAAATCATAAATCTGCTTTTCCACAGCAACTGAAGTTCTAGGTATTCCAATTATTTCCTTGGACTCTTACATAAATAGTTTTGAATGGACAAGTTAGATGTTTTAATGAGATCTCCAACTCCTTTGAGATTTAACTGCAATGGGGAGAACAGGCTTGTCAGGTTTTCTCTCTGTATATTATTTGGAGTGAAAAAACCTGCTTTGTCTTCTCTTGCCTACCAGGTACCCCCTCACCATTCCGGGAGGTGACCTGCTAACCTGCACATCATTTCCTAAGCTTTATTTTGAGTCCAAGTGTTGCAATTTGCCTGGTTCATGCCCACGCACACTGGTGAAACCCCCAGTGTGGGTATTTGCAGCCAAATCTTGGTGCTCTTTCTTCTCCTGGCTCCTTCATCTCTCCAACACCCAGCGCATATCGTCCTGCCTTACCTCACTTCTCCAAGGTCCCCAACAGCTCTGCCCCGTCAATCAGGGTGTCAGACTTCATTATCCACATAATAAAAATAAAAGCAAACATCTCTCCTTGCATATTGTCTTATGTTGTCTCTCACCCCTCAGGACTGGGCAGGGACACGACTCTCCCTGACCAAAACCAAATCACTGCCCGCCTTCAGAAACCTCTGGAACAACTTTGTTATGAAGAAACTCCACAATTACATCACGGCTATGACAAAACCACACCCTAAACCAATAAGCAAGTTAAATTCCCATTGGTTTTCTACCATCTTTTACACTTAAAGTGCAATTCTGAACTGCGTAAGGCAAATCCCTTTGTATTTTCATCACTCTGAGAACCTCACCCATAACTGAACTACACAGTAACGATGTTTAAGTGAAATACCATTAAAAAAACCCCTAAATACTTCTTATCCCTACAAGGTAAACAAGAAGTAAGCCTCCTATGCTGCAACTTTCAATAGAGATTGATGACCCCAGCATTTTTGTCACCCTTTTCCCCCCAAACCATCAGGAAGACACTCCCCTTTCTCCTTCTGGCCCACACCCAACCTTCAATGTGCAGAACTGCCAAATCACGATGTTTTTCAACTATTTTCCAGTGAACCACCTCAGCCCCCTTCAATATCACACTGAGGGACAATGCACTCGCTTATGCTAAAAGGGGTTTATTACACTTTGCAATATTTTTCTGGTCTTCTAACATCACTTACGGTGGAGTGCAGAGTATGCTGGGCAGGCAGCGTGCATTAATCTTACTGCCAGAAAGAGTAAGAATTTTGCATTGGAAGCATCTGGTAAAAGCACACTAGAGACCTTGAAATCATGACTGGTGCTCTCACTATTTGCAAAAAAAAAAAAAAATAAAAAAAATAAAAAAAAGATTAAAAACACACACTAATTTGATTTCCCAGACCTTGTTTGCCCAATAGGAACCATCTGCTTCTATTCATTGACTCCCACCCACCCTGATCCAAAGTTCACAAATCCAGCAGCAACCAGTCATTGTCTGTCTGCAACGTCTCTGCATTAACCCAAAGCAGAAGATGAAATAAAGAATGTTAAAATGAGGTTTAACAATCAATAAAATCCTTCCATTACGCAGTTTATGGCGGACGATTATCACTCCACTTCGGATCCCCATAATGAGTTACTTTCTTAATAACCTCCTGAGGGCATCATAGAACGGAGTCAATGGCTGGAAATTACAGGGCGAACCAGAGACAGCTCCACGTTGGTGTTTTATACTCGGCAGCAACAGGGATGCAAGTGGGCTGACCTGGGCTCTGCATCCCCAGGTGATCTCAGCAGCTCGGGGGGAAGGTAAGAGAAGAATTAGCAGAGCTCCTCTCAACTTCACCCAGCAACGCCTGGGTATTTTTGTCCTGCGAAAGGATCTCTTTGAGCCACCGAAATAACCTCAGAGCTGGTGCAAGAGCAACAGATTTTCACCAAGAGGAGGAGCTGTGAAAATCTCGCGTGCTGGACAGCACACCATTACTCATCAGGGACAGCAGTAATGGGAACAAGGACAGCGTGAATCATCGGAGCTGCTCTCTAGGAACACGCTGGACCCTTCTACATGGGCCATAATAATAACATTTGTTATTCTACAATGGACTTTTAGATTAACTGTCTTATCTGGTTTTATGATGCTGCGCTGGGTGCGTTTCAACGCAGCGGCGCTACCGGAGGTAAATCACTTCAGCAGCTCTCCACCCAGAAAGCCAGAGCATACCTTTAAAGGAAATAAATATTGATCAAACCTCTGTCGTAATTACAGACTCTTCGGAACATGCCATTTGCACCAAGGAAATTCTGCCATTACTGGGGTAGACTGCGTGCCTGCAATGAGATCTACTCGCTCTAAAATTAAATTGGAGGAATAATTTCAACTGAGAGTCAGGTTAGGATGAACACTGGCCAATATTTACTACAGCCCTAAATCAGATTCCTCTGTAAACGATGACCAGTGAACAGATGGAGCACTATCAAGTCAAAACACAAGCAGGAAGACGCTGCAATATGCATAAATTCTTTGAGCATTCAGCTTAACAATATTTATTTTTCTTAAAAGTTTTGGGGAACTTACCGATGCAGTGCAACAAATAAAATCTAAAAAACAGTTTCCTGCATGTTAGCTGTTTTTCTCTTTTTTAAAATAATGGCAGCCACAAAGATGCACCCTCTGAAAACCCATGATATTATTCTGTACGCACAAGATCCCAGAGTTTATAAAACTCTTTCTGTGACTCCCCTTTCTCATTCTCGTTAGCTGTGTAACAGTTGTCAAACACCTCATTACAAGATAAGCTCAGTTTCATTTCAGAAACTGAGAAACAGACAAATTAACTGACAGCCCCAAGAACAAATTGGTAGTTAAGAAATGGGATCAGAAGCTGCTTTTTATAATCCCATGAAATACATCTCAAAAAAGCATCATTAATGAATCTTTTCAGAAGCAACCTTTGAAAGTTCATCCTAAGAGGTGAGCAATACAAAAAAATCTAAAAATAAAGTGGGCATAAAACCTGCAAGATCTTCAGTTATTTTTGAATCTCCAGATACAAGAGAAGAGGAAAAATAACACAGGAAGACAAAACATTACAAGAACAGTTCAACAGATGAATGTTTTCATATCTTAAAGGAGTTAATAATTTACAGAATGTTAGAAACAATTACTTGTTCAAGCAAGCTACCCACTTTACAATTTAAGCCATCAGGGGTTTTTTAATACAGCGCATCAGCTCAATTCCGATTCAAAGAGAAACATATTTTCCTCAGAAAATAAACTGCAGACATGATGTTCTCTTTGAAATCCAACCCGAGCCCCCATCCTGCTGCAAGAAACGCTTAAGGGGGAGAAGCTGCGTTTCCAATTTATTAATGATCCCTCGAGTTGTTATAGAAACGCAATCGCGGCGCGGCAACGTCGAGAGACACGAGCCCTTTCATGTTCTCCATCAGAGGAGCTGGTTGCTGAGGTTACCTCACAATGGAGCAACTTGTCCATCCCATTCCCTCCTCGCAAAGGCACCACAAACCCAGGACTTGCCACACGGCTGAAGCAACCACTGGGGCTTTATTTATGGTGGACAAATTAGGAAAACGCCGCTCCCTGCTTTCTTCAAATACCTGTTGGCCATCGTATCCAGAAGCAGCCTTTCAAAGAAGACATCAAAAAGTTTTTGCCAGGGGAGCAAAACACCGCAGTGGTAAAACAGGCTCCGAGTGCTTCTGAACCTACAGCTTGTGCTAAATTAATTTTCTTTATTTCAGGAGGACAACTGAGTGCTCAGTGAGACATTTAGGGGGAGATCTTAAAGACTTACGGACACTCCAGACGATGGCAAGTGAGCAGGGATGAGAAGCCAAGCAAGGAGAGAGGAGAAGACAAAGAGGGGGAAAACAAAAAAGGGAAAGGTTTGTTTTCATAATTACAAACAGATTTCAAAAGGAAAGCTCCATTTCATTACAGTAGAGTGCTCTTCCATTGGTTCTAAGGGAGCCACCCCAGATGGTTATGAAGAGCAATCGGCTACTACATCTTTTCTTTTTTATTATTTTTTTTTAGACAAAGAGAGACATAGTAGAATGAAAAACCCTTGAGTCTGGCAAATTCCAGAACAGCAGTTGAATACAAACGAGGAGATAAATGATGAAGTGTGTTAGAGCAATTCTTCAATGGGCTGGAACAAAATAAAAGTTTGAAAGTTTGAAATCTCACTCCACAAACTCCAACACTACTTTTGAGAAACTCGACCTAGGAAATCATGGCTGGCTATCAGTAGGTGTCTCACCAGGTGACTAAACAGCTCCAATGGCAGCACCTACAGAGTGTCAGGGAGGTGGACACACAACCACATTTGCTAGAAAGAGACAATATTTAAAAAAAAACAGTGCCAAAACAAAGCATTTCATTCAGAATTCATCATTTTTTAAGTGCCTGCAATAAGATCTCTAACTGGTATTCTTTGAAAACAAAAAAAATTGCTGCAGCTGCACCCTGTGTTTTTTCCCTCTGGCCCCTTCACAGTTCCAGCCTTGATTCCACGTGGTCCCCGTGGGACAGTGTCAGAGGGGGCATTAAAGAGACTACAAAGCATTCCTGCACCTTCCTGGCCTCTCTATCAGACCAACAGAGACAGTAGGGCTGCCCTGCCACAGCCCCTTGGCATCCAACACCCTTGCAGACCATTCAGAACCACCTCCTTGCTGGGATAGCTCACACTGGCTCACAGCCCAACATACTGGTCCCAGTATAAGAGCACTGCAAGAATACTTTTTAACTATGGAATTAAAGGAAATGGCCTTATTTACAATTCATTTATCCCAAGTGCTCAATTTTGTATGGAACGAAAGAGGTGAGTGAATTTTAAAAGGAAGGAAAATAAGCTCAATGGAAGATGTTCTCAGTAGATTTGGTTTCACAAAGCAAATGAGTCTTTTCTTTGTCAGCCTCCTCTCTACAGACTTTTTGCTCAGCATTTGTCCAGTCCTTAACACAAGCCTCCTGCTACATATCAGAGTGCCTAAAAGCTCCAGTTCAACACTAAGGAATGCAATTCTCTATTCAGAGCTCTAAAGGATTATAAGAAAATGCTGTTTTTCACAGAAGTAGCATAAAGAACACTCCATGATTCCAAATACAGGAGTTATGCATCATTTCTATGCAAGTATCATTTATATGATTAAAAGAGTAATGGCACATATGTCTAGAACTGGCAGACTTCACTTCATGAAGATATTAAAAAAATTAAATGTCTCGCTTTCATTACACTGCTCAGAGGGTGTTGTCGCCTCTTTTCCTGGCCAAACAGTTGGAAATCCAGATTTATCTCAAATAATTTCCTCTTGCAAACACCTGAACCACAGACTAGAAAGGAAACTTCTCACAAGCCCTTCCCATCTACTGTGGTTTCTCCAGCTCTCGAATGAAAATATCTCAGGCTCAGAGAACAGTCTTTTTATTTTCTTTAATGGTTGTTATAGTTCAATAAAGCTGATATAACCCAGAATGGCTTTAAAAGAAGGTATCCCTTGAATAAGATCCATGGATATTTCAGCTTTGTCTAATAAGAAAAAATTGGTTTTGCTCTTACATAACAAAATTGATGATGAACCTGCCTTGAAAACAATTCCTTACTGGAGTGGTCTGGAGCTGGACAGCACGCCCGTAACAATTACAGTCTCATCTATGCAGATGACTGATGATCTGAGAGCCCAGTGTGTCTTACTGAACTTTATTTAAACTCATCCCAGCTACATAACTGCTCTGGAGATCTCATGGAATTTCTCTCCTTCCACGTCCAGACGTTTATCAATAACTTTGAACCCGTACCGAGGTTTCCAGTGCCTTTTGCTGCTGCAGAAAGTGAGGGATTTGGGGAATGCAGATCTGCAAGAGCATTAGATAAGATGGTACTGCACCTGTTCAACCAGAAAGCTGAGCCCAGTGGGAGGCATCACATCTGCAGGAGATACCAAGGACTGAATTCCCTGGGGACCCATCCTTGATCCACCACATACGGGCTACACGCTGGACAGAGCATTGTCACAGGAGGACTAAAGGCTCCTTCTCAAGGCAACTTCTGCCACGAAACCTTTTGCAAACTAGTTTTCAATTTCTCCAGTTTGCATTCCATGAAGTGATTGCATACTGGGGCTGGTAAAGCTGCTCCTGATTTACAAGGATGGAAATAGAGGAAGATTTCACAGGAGAGTTCACAGAAAGTTAATTGGCTGAACTCACAGGCAGAGAGACTTTCTCCATTAGACTGTTACAGACAATACAGAATTAAGAACAAAACGATCCTCTGAACTTTAAGCACAACTTGGTCCACAGGACAACAGAAGGGCAGACAACAGCATGTGCTGAGCTCCAGCACTGGCTGAGTCAATTCCCACAATGTTCATCCACCAAACTAAATGCCAAACTCGCTGCCAGAGGACAGAGATTAATGGATATTTTATGGATGCTCCCCTGCTGCACTCACCCTCCATCCTTCCAACGTTTTGCAGTGTCCTTAACAGAGTGACAGCAGCAGGGCAGGAGGACAATGGAGGCAGCACCTGTAGGCATTAACCTTCCTTGTACCTCCTCTTGTAAATCCAGGACAGCCTAAAACTCACACCCATCCTGCAGCCATTTCGAGGGCCAGGCCCTGGAAAACTGGATACAATTGTACTCTCAAAATTTCACACAGCACATTGAGAACAAGCGTTCGAAATTCCCACTAAAGGGAAACAGATGTTGGAATGCAGCAATGGAACTACGAGTTGCATGGCGACACAGAAATTATTTTGAAGAATTATTCAAAAGTGTTTGGAAGACACTGTACTTCTAGAATTAGGCCAACTTATAATAAGATGAACATTTTAACATTAATACAGAACAGAGCTGAAGGCTCAGCTCTCATTTCTCTCGACTGCAACACACATTTCTCTTGGAAACGAGTGATGAGAGAAGATGTGTTTTCTTTCAGTGCCAGACATGCACATGGATCTGACACCGAAGAAAGTGTTTTACAATATTCCCCAGTGGCTGCAGCTATGATCCAGAAACTGATCCTTTAAGAGCATTTAGTCATAACACTGGTACTTTGCAAATAAATCAACTCAAAGTGGCCGCAGCCTTAGATAAGACATTGGATAATTTTGCTTAGGACCGTATTTACCAGCGCTGGGAAGAGCCTACTCCACTCTTACTATGGTTTACTTGACTTTTAATAGGACTGGAGTTTAGAGGGAGGCTTTTTTCTATTTTATCTTTTTTTTTCCTTTTTAAAAAGTGATGCTGTAATTCAGATCCTGGTAACCCTGGCAACAGCATCTCTCCTCAAATATATCTGTGTCAATTAAAGTAATTGGGACACTCCAGCTAATGGTGCCTAGATTTCAATATCCAGGCTAGTGCTGAAGGACTCTCAGCTGAGAAACAGATCCTCTGAAAAAAATCTTGTCTTGGAAAGGTCCTGCTCTTTCTGTCAGTATTTGTCAGGTTAGCTGGGAAAAGGCTGCCTTTAAAGAATTGCTTTGTATGTACTCAGAATGCACAGGGAATATTTAGTAATAGCTAACTTGGACATGGAGTTTATCTGTATATGTATGTAGACAAGCAAAACAGAGAAACGCCATTTACTTACCTTTAGGATTCACTAAAAAACTCTACAGATTTACAGAATTAACCTTTTTTCTTCCCCTTTGATAACACGTGTGTACATACACAGGCACACCCCTCCTCGAAATCACATTCATCATGAAACAATCTCTGTACACGGCAGAGTCAAGAACAAACAATATCGACTCTACCACATGCCTCAGACAACCCTAAAAACTGGAATAATCCAGAATTCCCACCTTGTAACACAAGTGGCTGGAAAAAAGAAAATCAAGAAACTCACGGCATCTAAAACCAACTTGTTCTTCACTGAAACCAGAAAGACTCATTTAAAAAAAATTCTCTAACTTATTTTGAAAGTCACACAGACACCAATCAACCACTCAGTTCAGTGACATCCATCACAGCTGCTCTGCAGATATACATGTACTCTCTCAAATAAAAGGTTTTTGCTAAAGGATATCTTCAGATCCAGTCCCCCATGCCCCCCAAAAAAGGCATTAAAACAATAATTCTTCCACAGGGAACGTTCACTGCAACAGCAATGGCAGGTAGCACTGCTAATTAAAAGCTATGGACATTTTAAATGTATTTGCTCATTTTTCACATGTTATTGTATGGCAGAAAGTGATTTTTAGTGGATGCTTTTGTTGTTATGCAAACGGTGAAGTGACCAAACCACATCTAACATCTGTCCCTTCCATCCCTCCCAACCGCAGGGAAACGGAGAAGGAATTAAGTAGCATTTGGGGAAAATTACCAAAATAACAATGGTATGAAACTATTAAAACTGGGTATTTCAGCTGACACACATAACACTGACAAAGGGAATAAAATAAGAAAGTCCAAGCTCCAAGGAATCTTTTCCTATATTAAAGATTTAGTTTAAGTCTTTTCTAAAGCTTCGATGATCCAGGCCTTCCAGGCTGGAAGAACAAAACTGATCAGCTAAAGGGGTGTTCAGACCAAGGCTGAGGCAATTGAGTGATGCTTTGACGTTAATAATGGACAAAGGAGGGAAAAGCAGCAGGCAGAGAGCGCAGCAGCTGAGTCAGGACCAGGCACACATCACTGCCAGCAAAGGCACGGCAGAGCAGGAAAGTCACAGTCCACAACTGTTGCTCCAGTCCCTGAAAGATTCCAAGTTATTTTTATAAGAAATCCATAATTCAATATGGACTGACTCGATCGACAAGATTTAAAGCGAGACACACAAAAGTCTGCAGAGGAACAGCTGCCAGACTGGACTTGGACAGCTCAACTCTAAAAGGCCATTTCTCAGTTGGAAGACTACAATAAGCAGAATTCTGAAATACTATGCCTGTAAAACAGTTTGGAAATATGTTGTAATAGCCAGTAAACCCAGCAAAGATAATGCACGTTTCAACTTGTTACTCGTTACAGTCTGAATATGGAAAACACATCCCAGTCCCTGAAAACCCAGACAGGAAGGTTTTCTCTAACAATTCATTCTTATAAAGTAAAAACTCACAGTTTCACTCTTCAGATGGGTCCAATTCTCCTTCTACTGGAGGAAGCAGAGTTTGACATTCACATCAGCAGCAGCAGAATTGGGCTATAAAGCTACAACTGCACATAAACAGCTGACAGAAAATCATGTTGCAGAGTAAACACAAACCCAAAATTAATTCAGAGTAATTATTTATACAGGCTTAAGTGAGATCAGCATTGTGAATTTTTTAATTTTGTGAAGATAATCTTTATCTTTGATTTATTACCTTCTTTTAAATGAGGAGATGCTGAATACTGTATCTTGCTTGAAAACATTTCATATTTTAGCCTAAATATTTATGGCGAATATCATTCTGAGGTGAAGTACTTTAACTTAATGTTTTAGTTTACTAGCTTTACATAAAAATCAAAGCAGTTCCATTCTCTGCAGAGGAGATTTTAATGCTGCACTAAACCCATTCTGTTGGCCATCAGTGAGAAGAGGCCCACTACAGCAGATCCTGCCAATCAGACCTTCCAGAAACATCAGTGGAATTAAATACACAATAAAGGCTATTGAGAACTTTCAAAAAAAAACCCCAAGCTTGTTTAGATTTTAGATCATTCAATCAAATAAGTATCTTAGAGAAACACATGAGTTGCAATGCAGTTGTGACGAGACACAGAGGAGGTACAGGCAGAGCAAAGCTGCTCAGCAGCTCATGCAGGGGGCTGCTGGAGATCCCATCTGGAAGGGTTACGGACCCAAAATCCACAGGCTTTTCCTTCAGTCACAGAACTGGGATGCTCCTGGGAACAGCCAAGCTGCAAGGCTCGCACAGACCCAGGGACACGTCACGTTGTGTGACTGAAGGGCAACTCATGTCATTGATGAGTCTCACAGAAGTCACAATGACCATCTCAGGTTTACTCAGCACCTGCCAGAGCAGGTGTCTTCTAAAGTCGTACACATGTTCTCTACCTGGAGCAAAATAAGGACAATCTTGGATTTTGCTGCTCTGTTCCAAATCAGAGCAAGAACAAGACAAAAGCCTCTCTGACACTGACAACAATCTCAGAGCAAATCTCCTTGCCCAGCCAGCCCCACACCACAGCACATCTTCTCTCACGCTATTTACAAAGGCATCTGCAGCCTCAGCCTCCGCTGAAATACTGAAAATATTCAGTATTTTGTTCACTTCAAACTAAGTGCAGGATGATGAAAACTCCTGAAACACAATGGTGCCAAAAGAAAATCTGCACCACCATTAATTGCTACACGAGTACATCAGATCTGTCATGAACAGTGACATGCCAGGCATAACAAGCATCTCTGAAGTCAAACTCCCTGTTTCTCTCTGCCATGGAATAAAGGATGCTGATGACAGATGGGCAGAGTTAAACAAGCCGACCGGCCAAAATCCTGGAGCTGCATTTCCCTGCCAAGACCAGAACCTCAGATTGTAGCAGAAACCACTCACTTTCTGGCGTCAGTCAGGGGGAAAAAAGAAAATCTATAAAAAATTAATGTTATAAATAATAAGAATAAAAATGAAACAATCATCCAACTCTTCTGGCTCCTATTCCTAATTTTCTCCTCTGGCTCTAGGACTATTCCCTCTGCCTGACACAGTCCCAGACCCACATATTTGCAGAAGTGCCACTCCACATCACTTCATACTGTTATCCACTGAAGTCAGAAGTCCTCTTCTCTTCTGGCTGTTTCTTTCCCCTCCACCTGAGCTACCACGTACTTTCACTCTGCCGTGCTCTCTGGGTCACTGACAGAAAGATTCAGCCACGCTTTGTGTCTTCTGCTGCCTCATATCCCTCCCCCAAAGGCAGCAGAGCTGAAAAGAGCCTAAGTCAGGGTGATTTCAGCCAAAGTCCCTTCCAGTATTTGCAACATTCACATTTTCCTACCTTTGAATCATAACAGCAAGTCACAAAGTACTGTCATTTGCATAAACTCACCGTTTCAGCTTAAATCTATTCTCAGAAAAATTAAGACAATTATTTACTTAAGCATGACAAAGAACGAGATCACTCCAAGTACACTACGGGCAAAAACAGCACGAAAGTTTTCAAATATTTTTTGATATTGGCAACTTGTGTAGACTTACTTCACTAGTCACTACTACCTGGTCAAAGTGAAAACAATCAATAATACATTCCTAGCAAAAGAAAAGCCCAGCATAACCCAATATCACATTGTGTGCATTAAATCAATAGCCCTCCTCAGTTTTAATGTAGTTGCTGCGATACTTGGAGGCTTTTGAAAGGAGTGTTTTTTAAACCACAGAATCTTACTTGCTTCATTGCGAGCAGAACAGGTTTTTAATGAGCGTTTTTCTATACAGATGACATTCTTTCTAAGGGCTTCAAAAAAGCCTTGCAATTATTAAGAAAAAAAACCCCAAATAACACTTATAACATGTATTTCATAGATGGATAAGATGAGGAAAAGTCTGAGAGCCACTTGCCCCAGACACAGAACAAAGCCAAGGACAGACCCATGAAAGCCAGGTTAAATCTCTATTTTCTTTAGTAAAATAAAATAAACCTGATGTAGAGTTTAAACATGGCCAAAACACCTGCAACACCAAAAAGGGTGTGAGAGGCCAAAAGCAATGGAAGCAGCTCCTGTTGAACGGGGCAGGAGCAGGGATGGGGATGGTGACCCCAAAGAACACGTCTGTGGTTCTGGGGGTGGGAACACCCAAGAGCCATCGCTTCCTCTCCAGGGACTGGGGATTCTTTAAGGCCTGGAGACCCATAGCAAGGCCTGTGTAGTTCTCAGTCCTGGCAGGGAAACTCATATGTATTAATCCCAAAATGCTGAGTGGCAGAAATGCAGGAATAGGACAACGGAAGAAAGACTCAGGGAAGAACAGCCAGAGGACACCATGACTTTTAACATTTCCTCTGTGCGTTATTGCTGCTGGCACAGCTACAAATCCCTCCTGGCTTGGGAAGGAGAGTAGGTGCTCCATGGATGCTCTCCAGAACTTCTGTACTGACTTGACTCATACTCCAGTGCAATAAAACACACCAAGATGTGTTCCCACAGGAGACTTCAACGTGCCTTGGGGGCTACCAAATAAAGCCATGTCACACTGAGCCCCACAGCTTGTGCTGACACTGTGCAAGAGGAACCACAGAAGGAAAGGGAGGAAAGGCACTGCGGTGATGAAAGATGAGCCTGAATTGCACTGGCAGCAAAGGGACTTGGGAAAGGTGTTGGATTCTTTCTGCACGAAGTGCTGGATGAAGGAGGGATGCCCAGTCCCTCCACTGGGATGACGACACAGCAGCACTGGAGCAGCCTCCAGTCGCTCTGTTCTCACACAATGAGGCCATAATTATTTCCTTTTCCCCAGGCTGGTGCACAATATAACCCACCAACCATGCCCAGGTGGTTTCTGGAGGAGTATAGCCACCCTCCACTTGTCCTGGTGCCTCAGAGCTCTGCAAGTCATCGGCTAATTTAGCCCACGGACACAAGGGTGGCATTAGGAAGAGGATGGCACGTTTGTCAAGCTGTATGTTGTATGGGCAGGAGTTCTTCACCATCACTCGTTAAAGACCTCCCAAGGTCTCCTGTTAACACTGAGCAAGGATAATAATGACCACACAGAAAACACCTTTGCAACGGTGACAGAAATATGGGCCTCCCAACAGAGCAAAAAATATGACCTGCTCAAAACCACTAAGTCAGGAAATTTGATGCTGGAAGGGAACAAGCCCAGTGAAATAAATCAGGTGATAGTTACTAAGTACCTGTGTCAAGATAAAGGGCAAACAAAACTCAAGGCATTATATCCAGTGAATTGTGTAGAGAGAATGAACTGCACTGCAGGTCACTCAGGGGTGTCTGTGCAAGGTAACCAGACAGTAACTCACATCACCATGAACTGGTACTTCCAGCACATTCAACTTCTGAATCCCAAAATATTTTGAGTGTATGTTTATATTTATAATGTGCTGTTGCTATACACAGTTGCCACTTGATACATTGATATGTCCATAAAAAAGAAAAGAGAGTCAATGGCATTGAATTTGCATTTTTGAAAGCTTATGTAAAATAAACATCTATAAAGAAGCCATGAGAGTGATATATCTATTAATAAGAAAAACTTGCACTAATAGAATAGCTGTTTTTCCAGGCATTCTGGTTAAGCAAGAGCACATCAGAGCAGATTTAACATTACACCATTCCTCCCCCATGGATTCTCCCCCACTACAACCTGTGCCCCTCCCTTTTCTAAATGTTTAGGTACATCTGAAACTTCACAAATATGGGGGGGCCGGATATTTTGCAGCAGTTGAAGCTTTTTTCCTTTGGAGGGTCTTTCTTACTTATATGACTAAAACATGTGGAAAGCAGCATTCCTGAGATGGAGCTCACCAAATGCCCATACTTAAGACTTTTGGAGGAAAAAAATCCTTGTACCATGCCACCTTTCTGATTTTTAACAAGGGCAGCAACCTTACATTACAAATGCTTATCTCGAAATACACAAGGATTTTGAGAAAATGAGACAAGAGTCCAGTGCTGACCAAACCTCAGCTGGAACTGTTCTAGATGGATAACTATAATTTCCTCTGAGACTTTAGGAAGTTATTTTTCCCTTTGTACACTCATCTAAATTGCTGGTTGGCTTTATCCTTCCCCTCCAACAAGCTGGCCACAATCCATGATGGGAGTGATGGCATTTCACTTTGGAGGGGATTGTTTTATTTGCCATCCCATTTTCATACAGAATCAGATGAAACCGAAAGAAAATGTATTCGGCCTAATTGAATAAGTCGTACGACCCAAAGATCCTGGAGTATTTATTCACAGATACATTAGTTCATCAGCTCTAAAACTCCCAGCTTTATTATGTGCTTGTCAGAATGAATGATAATGCCAAGTGCTGGCAGGATAATGAACAACTGCCAGGAGGAAGGATCGTCACACAAAGCTCCCTGAAATACAAAGATGATGACGTGAGCAACCCTCCAAGCTACACCTACAGTTTCTCTTTTTCCATTTTTCCCCATGTACTGCGCAATTTTCTTCTGTCTCAAGTTTACTTGGCTGGAACAAAGGTGGAACACGAAACAAATTGTGGCTAAATTCTCTAGAGATGTGGAGTACAACTCTGCTGCAATCAATGTATAATTGCACAGTCATGCCACAGATGAATTTACTCTCCATACAAAGAATTCTGCAAGCTTCATAATATATTCACTTATTTCACAGTTATTAGATTTGTTCTCTGATGAACATCTATCTTACCTACTCTGTTAACACACGCTCCCTCCTGTTGCTTCCCACACCATGTAAAACTAAAGGAAGATTATCACAAGTGGAGATTGTTTATGGGGTGTGCAAAAACAATTCCAAACTCAGTTCCCAGACCTACACATCCAGCACTACCTTCCAATCAATGAAAGAACTACAAAGCGAAGAAATCAGGGAAAAGGGGATTCCACTGAACTCTCAACTCCTTTGGCTGCACAAAGATGTGGAAGGGATGCACTGCAGATTCCAGCTCGGCAAACACCACTCACAAACAACCCCTGTTTACAGCAGCAGCACAACCAGCAGACAAGGCTATTCTGTTAAACAACACACTCATGTCCATGTGCCACAGGGGACAAAGGTCCCAAAGAAGAAAGCTCTTCAGGAGCTTTAACAGCATTTTGAGTTTGAATTCCCCACCCCTCGATAAGTTACATTTACAGTTTTTTACATTATTTACAGCATAAATGCAGCACAGGAATCCAGGGGCTGCAGTAAGAGTTGCAAAGGGTCGGGGTGGGGGCAGAAAAAAGTCACACTGCAGGTACATTTTAGAATGGAGCAGGTGTAGGAAGAAGAGATGGATGGAAAAGGGAAGGTCTAGCCCTAGAAATCTCCACGGAACGGGCTATTTCCCCCCTCATTGAGCCTTTATGTTATATACCAACAGGATTTCTAGCGTTCACGTGTGAAGGAAGCAATGTAAGACATCCAGCAGATCAGTATTGCCTCCCTTAACTCCTGTCAGCTTTCTGAGCTCCAAAGTAGGATGAGATTACAGGGAGAGAAAAGAGATTCAGGTCAGCAACCCTGAACACAAAAGCTATCCTTGCAGTGTGGGTAATAGTGAGAAAAGCAATTGCCCGTGAATTCTTGCTGAAGCAAAAGCAATTAGATTTTACAAAAAAGGGAAACAGTTAAAAAATAAGTTTTCTTTAAAAGGATAGCAGAGACACCATTTCCCTCACTTCAGTGCCACCAGCAGAATCTCCCAAACACCTGAAAAACAGGAGTAGCCACTTTTACTCCAGGTGGTCACAAAATAGATTTGGCCTTTTCAACTTTTGGTGTACTTGGAAAAGCTTATAATAAAGTACCCAAAGAAGGAGAAAACAATTTCGAAATAACTGGATCTAAAGTTTAAGTCACAACTTCAAGCTTGGAAAATAGCAAGGACCCGGGGTGGGGGGAGAAATGAAGAAGGAAAAGAACAAGAATGATAAAGACACTCAATAACAGCAAAATCATTTCAAAGATGGACAGGGCCAGCACCTCCAGGGACCACCTTGCCCAGACAAATAAAAGCTGCACTTCCTTTCTTTAAGCAGAGTAATTCAGTGTTTCTTTATTACTGGGGGGGAAGGAGAGGTCTAAGAACAGGCATAAGAAATGCCTACACAAGGCTCAGCTTTGAAACAGTCAGGTCCCGAATTTGCCCAACTTCCACAGGTTTTTATGTGCCCAATAAAACTTAACATAAACAGGGGCTGTTCTCAGAGAACTCTCACAGCAGAGAAAATAGAAAAGAGTTCCCCGAATTCCAAATCGTTACTCATCTCAAAATCTAAGAGAAGATGGGAAGTCATTTTAAGAAGCATCTGTGACCAACAATGCTGGAAAATGACAGCAGGGAATGTCTGAAGTGAGCGGAGATGAAACCCTGCTCCACGTTTCCAGAGTAATGGTTGGGGTTTGCACTGCACTTACAGTCATTCCGAGATGCTGGAAAGCCTTTCTGAGCAGGGAAAATTAAGCAAGAGTTAATTAAACTTCCCAGGGCAAATGCTCGTGTTGCAGATGGCACCATGGGGTCTGTATCCATGCACAAAATAGTGCAGATTTGCCTTCCTGCAGAAAGTCAGAGCAGCAAACACTTCAGGTGCACAAGTCATGTCACACTGAATGGCACCAATACTGCAGAGTTTGAAACCAGGCCTATAACACGCATTAAAACTTTGAATTCCTGCAGCACTTAGACCAAGCTCTTGTTCCAATCTGACCTGGATAATATTTGAATTTGCCTGTGGAGCCTGTAGCCACAAGACTCAAATTCACTTTAGAATTTTAGATTTTCCCTTCTGTAAAAACTGAACTACATCAACCATAAAAATGAAAATATACTTTCTATAGCCAGAGAGTATGTCAGTTGTGGTGGCCTATTACTGACATATCACTGAATAAAATAACAAAGTGAAACTTTAAGGTGTCTTTGGCATACATTTAAGCCTTCTCCTATTCCTCTCCCAGTTCCAGGCAGGGATAGTGCCCATTTCTTAAGACTGCTACAGAAATACAAAATAATCCAGTAAGTATTATTTCTTTTTAACTTGTTTAGGTTAATCACACAACCAACGCTTAGGTTCAGTACTCTAAGACTTCTGTTCGTGAATAGTTTCATATTTTTGGGTGGAAACAGAATAAAATACCACCAGCCTGACATATCCGAGCAAGAGCCAGAGAGGCAAAAAACAAACCTCATCCTGCAACCTCCCCGGGGAAATCTTTATTCATTTTAATACTTGTTCAGTCAGCTGTCTCGGTGAATGGCAAGGTTTTATCTCTAATGTGAATGGCTTCGAAGGCTACTCGCATTATCCATCCTCCAGCAGCTGCTGCCGAAACCACAGGGTTGCAAACTCCTAATTAAATCCAGCTGCCACTCCGGCGAGCTCAGCTCTATCAAAGGGAGCAGCAATGCCTCCTGCTTGCTGGCAAGACTCTGCCTCTGTTCCTAGACAATGTAATTAACTCTTTTGCCCCTTTTAGATGGAATAAACATCAGCACTGAAAATGCTGTTAAATGACTGTAAAATCGTATTTATATAGAAGAATTCTGTTGTGGTCGTTACACCTGAGAAAGCAAATTTCTAGGGGGATGATGCCTGACAACAAAGAGCTGTTTCCTTAAGAGCACCAGGAGGACACCCAAGGAGACACAAGGCACAGGATGGAAGGAATTCCTGTAAAAACAGAGTATGACAAGAGCAGATCTGTTAAGGTGTATCCTAAGGCTTAAAACACAGCCTCTGGCGTAAAGAACCTATCAAGATCCAGCTTGAACAAAACTCAGGCAAGGGCGGGAACAGGAGCAGAAAAGGCATCTCAGGCCTTCCTTCGATGCTGAAATAAATTCTTAAAAGTCATTGGCTATGTCTTAAATCAGACCAGAGAAACTGTGGCTGTCCCATCCCTGGAAGCGTCCAAGACCAGGCTGGACAGGGCTTGGAGCAACCTGGGCTGGTGGAAGGTGTCCCTGCCCATGGCAGGGATGGCACTGGATGATCTTTAAGGTCCCTTCCAACCCAAAGAATTCCATGATTCTACACTTACAGTCCTGACTGAAGCACTCTATACACAGTTCTAGAGGTATATTTTTTCTTTCACAGTCAGAATCTTTTAATACCCATGTGTCAAAAGTGGTTAGGTTGGCAAAAATAATTAGCTACCAAAATCTGACCTTGTCAGTCATAACCCTTGAAGTGCTGCTCAAGGGGGCTCCAATTCCCACCTTTGAGAAGAAACACCGCGATGACAACGCCCCAAGAACATTTCCTGGCAGCAAGAGCGATCAGCAACAACATGCAAGGCCAAGGCCACTGAGGTACAAAGCAACACTCAACTGAGCTTTGGCCGTGGACACTTCTCTCTGTGTTTGCACCTCTTTGGAAACCCTCATCAATCCGAACACTTTTAAGGATGGGTGAGAAAGCACAGCAGAAGACAGAAGTGCCCAATCTCTGACACTGAGAGCAGGAAGGCTGAAAAAGGGGAGAGCTGTTTGTTGAGTGGAGAATGAGATGCCTAGTGACCATCCCCAAAATACACTGGCAAAATGATTTTTAAAAACATAATATCCTGCAGGATATTGGGCCAAATCGGTCAGAACCCCTCGTTATCTAGATGCTTTTTTAATAAAGGGATTGCATACAGAGCTACACAAACACTGAGTGAACCGGGCACTGACAAAGCCCAGCCACGGGACCACAACAGCCTAAACTCACTCCATTTTACGTGCCCCAGTCGATGGTGATCCAGCTCAGAACCCTCTGAGCTGCACTTAAGCAAGCCAGAAACCCCTAAGGGGTTTGCCCACAGTCACAGAAACCAGCAGGAGTCATGGAACAGAATCCAGTTGTTCCCAGAGGCTCAAGGGCCACTCACCCACCTTTTGGGAGCAGGGGAGGAACAGACCCGCAAACATCTCTGCACAACATTCACTCCCCTTCCTGAGCCAAATAAATTTCCAATACCAAATAAATGTCAGCAGCTAGAAAGCAACTTTTCCCCCCATTATTTTTGATTTTTACCTTTCGAAGCAAGCACAAATAGCCTTTTGCAGCAAAGACAATCAGGGCGAATTCGCACTCAAGTGGTTACTCTGAGGTCCATTTACTCCTGACATCTTTGTTTGCTGTTTCTCCACCACTGTCTGTCCGCCTGTCGCTCTGTCCTAATGGCTGGGCAGCCCAGGCATTCCAGAGCCTTTCAGCAAGATGGGCTGGTTATTATATCCTGTCATACCCAGGTGTGATTTTTTTCAGTCAGTGTTTTTACCATCCTCATTCCAGAAAGACAAAGCTTTTATTCCTCCTGGCTTTTTAGTGGCTACTTTTAAAGGGCTTTTTATCTGGAGAGGTTCGGATCTTACCGGCACTGAAAGGTGTTTCTATAAACAGTGGCAAAGAGCAGGTGGGTGGGAAGAGGGAAGCAAAGGAGGGGGAAGGCAAAGGAGACACAATGGAAAGGTTGGAGGAGGCCAAGCTTTCAGGGTTTTTGAATCCTTCCCAGCATCTTTCTCACCACTGGAATTAACCTCCAAATCCACTATTACCTATGACTTAGATAACATCACTTATTTGGTATTGGAAATTTATTTGGTTCAGAGGAAGAACAGAAGAGCAGGTCCCACTAGGGGCAGAGGATGATCACAAGGTTTCTTCCTACCAGAGGACAGGTTCTTTCCTATCCTGAGCAGCCCAATCAGTCAGCTCTGCTACCCAAGCCACAACAGGCTTGCTGGAATTTTGCTAATGGCACTGAGTCATTTGGAGCAGAATGACTGTGATAGAACAGGAAAAAAAAAACCCAAATCTGATAACTTCAACATATCCAATGCACTAAACTGGAGCAATCTGAGCAGAAATTGTCTTTGGGCCATCCTCTCTGCTCTCCACATGGGCTAGTGGAGAATTTTCACATTAAAAATGTTATCTTTGGTAAAACTGCACAGGACTCACAACCAAAATATGAAAAAAGCCACGTCCAAATCCCTGGCAAAGAAAGGGTTCTGCTCTCAGCAGCCACATCAAAGCACTTGTGGAACTAATCTACCCTCCCAAATACTCAGACATCCTCTAGTCTCACAAAAACTGAAGACAGATCCATGGGCAGCAGATCCACGGGAGCTCTCAGCTTCCCATTTGCTACTTTGAAGGGCTCGCAAAGAAGGCAGATTTGTGGCACTGACTCGTGGATATGCACAGGTGGAGGTCTGCAGTCTCAAAGAACAACATCTGCATCTCCACAAGGCACCAGGATGGCAGACAGCACACTAATCAGAGATTTTATCAAATAACTCTTTGCAGGAAGAAGTATTTCCCAGAGAAAAATGGAAGAAAATACTTTTTCCACAGTAAATGAGCAAATATTTTTATTTGCAGGAAAACACATCAAAATTCCTGCCATTTTAATCAATGGTTTCAAAAAAACACACCTTTGTTTTAAGTAGCTCTGGAGTGTAAACTCTGAGCTACCTGGAGCAGGAGGCGCTGACATTTTTGTTTACTAGAATCTTTACATAGTTCAATATCTTCATAGCGTGTGACCAGAGCCAGGGAAGAGATTGACAGCTAGTCAATGAACTGATGAATATCTATCTCAAACATTTCATTTTGCTACCCACGCAGCGTGCATTTTGCCTTTATATCCACATTCCAATGCCATTATCTTACACTTAATTACTCGGGTCTCAAAGCGCTTGCCAAAGCCATCATTATCAACACCTCATGGACAAAGAAATCGAGGCATGGTGGGATAATTTGCTAAGAGTTCCTGCACTAATATCCAAGGTCAGTGGCAGGTGAAAAAGAAAGCTCTTATCAGGCGAGCACTGCACTCAAGACATGTGCTTGGGAAGCTTTTCCTACAGCCCTCAGCCATCCCCATCAGGCACTGTAAAAGAATTGCAAATTCCACCCATGTTACAGCAAACATCACGGTGTAAAATTTAAATCCACTGACACTGGAGCTGTTAAACACTGGCATACTGCATTCAGCTTTCTTCTAATGGTTAAGTTAACAAACATAATGTCTCTGTAATATGACTTTCCCGACAAGTCTGCCCTGGACATTCCTCACCTATTTTTAAACATCTTCTGATAACATCCATCACCTCAGCAATTCTCAGTTGTAGTTATTCTTTCCTAATTATGGGAGCCTCTTGCAAAACCTTAGTAATGCTGGGACTTCGTTTCAACCATGAAATTACAAAGCCTGTTCAGATCTCACTCTGGCTTTTACTTTCAGTATTAAAACCATCGGGAGAGACTTGGTAAAACCAGCAACAACCTGAGGTTTGATGACAAAATGTTTAAGAGCCAAAACTAACCCCTCATTTTGCACTGAGCAATTTTACATACACGAGCAGTAAATAAATAATACTCTTGTTTGTAGAATTTGGAAGGTTTTCACTAGTTGCATGCCCAAGCACAAGTCCCAGGACTGAATTAAACAAGCTAAATGAAATTAATTGACTTCCATGTCGAGCTCAGGTGGCCAGCAGGCCTTGAACAAGATTACCAGGACAACTAGTGAATAATAATGACACACCAGCACTGCAGAAGACCTCATTCTGAGGGCTGGGTTTTACCTTCTCCCTTTTTAGTTACAAGTTTTACCCCCCTTTCACTGGGAGAAGTGGGGATCACGACTACCAAAACAAGTTAAAAAAATAGAAAGCAATCCAGCTTGCAAGTTTGCCTCGTAATTGATATAAGTCTATTATTACAAGATGAATTGCAGCAGACAAGGCAAGAGACAGCTCAATCTGTTACCGAATCGCTGTAATGGCTGGATGAAGAACTCGACCATTTCACTCATAAATCTTTCTTCTGGGTTTTTATTTGCTGCCTGTGTGTGTAAAATAATAAAACTATGGAGTGACGTGCGTAAGAGATGTAGTAACACGTTTCTGAGCACAATTACAGTAGGTTTGCCACAGGACCCCTGACCCTTTCAGCACCTCACCAGGAACGTGTCGTGTTCCAGGCTGCAAAACCACCATATGATATCTCTGAAAAGTCATTAGCTGAGATCACGGCAATTGTGAAGAACCGTCTCTGCTCAGACTGCAGCGAAGCACTGGGCTGTCAGAAATCACTCTGCATGATCCATCACAAACTTTCTGTAGGACAGAGCAGGACAAAACCCCATTTCCAGGAGGCTGACCTACTTCCTGCCTTAATGGCAAACAAACTCCAGCAACGGGACAAGCAAGATTAGAAGGTTACTGAGATGTACGTTCCCATTTACATGTTAGAGTAACTGTATTTAGTAATATCTTTATAATAATTTCTTGCCTATTGTCTGTCGATCATAGCACCCAGCAAGGACATCATGAGAGTCCCTGCACAAGGGGAACTTCAGAATTAGCTGTCAGTGCTGATGACAAACAGAAAGAGGATAAGCAAAGGGGATTGGAGAGGGAGATATAAAATGGGATAAATGCAGCAATTTTGCTCCAGCGAGTGCAGGTGCAGCTGTGAAATGCCCATGATTCCTCCTGTCAGGAGATTGACATGAGGCCACGAAACCAAAAGTGACAGAAACCAAGATTACAACCAAGACTGACCAAGGGGCAGATTTCTGCCAGTAGTTTGTGGCTCCTTTCCCCTGTCCAGCCCTTGGAACAGCTTCCTGAGCACTCTGGCCAAAGAGGAGCCGAGGGACAGAGCCCTGAGGGACAAGGTCAGGGGGTTCTGCACCAGCAAGAGACCCCCCTGACAGCCTCACATCCCACAGCACCAGCTTTTACATGGCCACTTTCCAGCACATTCCAAAAATCAGCGTTGGTTTTCCTGGAACTCCTCGGTTCCCCAGAATCCTCTGAACAGAAGATGCTGGTGGAAGAGCTCCCTTTTCCTTCAGCTCAAGTGCTGGAAGGAAAACAGCCCATTTTACAGCGAGGTTGCACAGGCAAGGCAGGGTCCAGACGTAATGATCACTTAAACCCACAGTGCATTACCATTAAGTAGTGCAGCTGCATTAAATCCAAGCTACTTGCAGAGCAATATTCCACCATCAGCCAGGAAAAACCTTGAGGCTGGAGCTGCGAGTCCCACGGCACATTTCTTTTTCAGTTCTTCCAGCACAGCTGATACAAACCTCACAAGCACCTGACTGGAGACGCCTGCAAGGGTTAAATTACACTCTAAATTACCTTGCTTTTGTTAGGCAGGTGAATGGTCCATAACATTCTCCCTCAAAGGAGGTTTTTCCCTTCAGAATTTAATTTATAAACTTCCTCCTGCCAGGCTGTGATAGCAGCTGCTGTATAAACCCAAAAGTGATGACTCCTGGAATTCCATTCAGGCCTCGGGAATCAATAGAAAGCAGACAAACGGCCGAGATAAAAAAGTTTCCCCCAGCTGCAAAGAGCAAGAACTGCAGGACACCTCCCATTGTTTCACAGTGTCTGCAGTGACCAACCTGTGGAACCACCTCAGCTGAGTCTGAAAACCTGCCCTGTGCTGTCCACACGCTGTGCCCATCACCCACCTGGTGGGGATGCCTCAGTGCCGGAGGCACTTCCAAGCAAAAGGAGGCTCAAAAGACTTGCAAGAACAGTTTATATTTTGCCAAGACTTGCGTTGCATTTGGTAAAAATCTCATTATATGGGCTTCTCAGAGAGCCTGATCTTTTTTACCTCAAAACAGCAGCTCTTCTGTAAGCTAAGACCCAAGCAGCTTGCACTGGTGTCACTCTGGTTCACATCAACTTGCCCAGACCAACTCCCTGTTTCTCTGGGCAGTAAAGAAACCCCCAGTCCCAGGCTCACTGAACTGACACTGTCTGAAGGCAGCTGCAGGCACACTGAGGGCTCCTGTCAGCAGAACCATCATTTGTAAACAGCCCTGCATTTTATTTATTGTTACGTTCCTTCTCTTCTCACTAATGCTTCCCGACAGACAAGCCAGGTGAGGACGTGAGCGTATTAGAATTTAAAAGGGAAGACCTGAAACACTTAAAAATCTGCCTTTCTTTGAACAAAACACAATGTGCTTCGTGTGAAAAGGAAATTATCATTTGCCTAATACAAAAGAAATGCTCCGTCCCAATCACAGCCTACTCTGAAGGAATTACTTTCTTCCCTCCCTTAAGGAGCCAAATGGATGTGGTTCTGTGATTTTGGAGAGCTTTCCACAGTGTGTTAAATTACAAGACAAGGCATTGTGGCTTTATAGATTGTGAGCCAGCATAGGAGACAAAGGATTCTCACCGAGAGTGGGTGACAGTCTAACTCATATAGAATTTAGCCTATAATATGCTAGAACACAGTCAGTGAAATGAAAGAGTGGTGAATAAATAAATTACTCCAAGAATACCAGGAAATGTTTGGTAGCAATCGGTAAAAAAAAAAAAAAAAAAAAAAATCAGCCTTCCTGCTTTCAGATGCACCAAAAGAAATCCCAAGAACAAGTACATTTGGTTCATTTGTTGCATACTTTACCTACTGCACAACTCTTTGGACTCAGATTTTACTCTCCCAAGTGCAAAAGCAACGCTGAGAAATTTAGTCAGAGCACCATAAGGACATGCAAGTTGAGAAGCCATTGAAAGATATTCCACTGGACCCCACAGCTGATATTCAATGATATCACCCTTTACAGACACTCATCTGGTATCAATCAAATTAAATTTTCATCTTTCTTTGTTTAAATTCAGCCTCAAAAAGAGACCAACTTCTGGAAAAATAAGAGAATGACCAAAATAACCACTCAGAAGCACCGCAAGGGCATCTTTGATTTTAGGCCAACGTTAATAAAACATTCACGTTTCGACAACTATTGTTGAAGGCACATTTCCCCCAGACACCAGCAGCATTTCAGACCATTTCCACGTGACTCACCATACTGGCAGCGGGGCCCCTGAAATCCTGCAGGGCACTGGCACACCTGGGATCCTCCTTCCGAGCATTTCCCCCCGTTGAAGCACGTGCCAGCTGTGCAGAGCACTAGTGCACACAAACACAAGGGAACAGGGCATTTCAGCTGATTGTGTGCCAAGGACCCTCCAGAGCTGCCCTTCTGCCATAGCCCTGTTGTAACAGGACCTTCTAAAAAAAAAAAAAAAGAAGCAGCCCAGCTTTTTATTTAAGTGGAAAGGTTAAACTGCAGTAGAGCTTGTTATTGTGGGTGTAACTACCATGTTGATATGAAGAAGTTTAATAAAAATAAAATCAAGATAACACAGTTTAAGTTGAAGACAGTTTTTAAGGACTCAAAGTGCTGCACAAATCCAGAATGCAAGAGCAGAGGAACTTCTCCACAACAACACAGGAATGGTTAAGAACCCCCCAGTGTACTAAAAAAATGTTATGTATGTGAAAGGGAATTACAATTCTTCCCTTCCTCCAACGCAGAACAGTTTTTATTTACAATAACTTAAATTCCACATACTTGAGCCAATCTTGCATAGAATATCAAATATACAAGAGTAATTTAACCACTTTGGTGCCTTAAAGAATTCGAAGCAAGTCTGCACTGCTCTTTCAGGAAGGAAATAACTTCATGCTGTCACTGGTGCTCACATACATTAAATTCCTTCACACCGGAGACCAAAATACAGATTGTAAACATATCTTTGACTTCTCACAACTAACCAGGAGCACACTAAATATGTAGATTCAGGCTGAAACTAACAGGAACACCTCTCAGGTTTGTTTTTGTCTTTTAACTACAAAGACAATCATAAAAGCCAGATCTCTGCAGGCAGCCCTCAAGTTTGTAGGAAGATTGAAAAAAACTACATAAGAACAGATGCTAACTTGTATACAGAAAATACAATTACTGACAAAACAGTAACAAAACTAAACACTGAGGAGGTTGCCACTTTCTACTGATGCCTCATTGACAGTGGCTGAAGCACTTTCTTATCATTTAAATTAAATTCCATCTTTTAGGAAAACATCCAGTCGTGATTAGATAGGAGCAGGTTCTCATCAAATGGAGAACGACAGGGCAGAAACACAATTGCTTCAATGGCAACAACAGCAATGAAAAAGCCAAAACCAGTCAGACTCTGCAGCGAGTGCTACGTCCAAGAAACAAGTGCCTTACAGCAGATTTCTTTGCATAATTTGGGAAACAGCAATAAATTTGGTTGGCCTGTCAAAGCCAGGCTGGCACAAAAATGCTGCAACAACCATAATCAGAGTTTAGACTGTTATAATCGAAACAATAAACAGTTTAGATTAATTAGAGCTATCTGGTCCTTTTGCATGACTGCTTTTGGATTTTTAAAGGACATTTCTTTCCCCATCACTAGGTAACCTGTCTATAACTGGAAATCCCAGTTACAAACAGCAAGTAACAAAATCAGTCTTTCTAGAAGCAGGAACCAGTAGGAAGGCAAGGACTAGGGAGGTCATCTCTCAGTGTGTCACAGTTTTGCCACCAACTCACAGTGCAAACAGCCAGGCTCGTCGTCACGCTGGACCCAGCCCGGGCAGCACTTGTAGACAGTCTGATGCTCCATCCTGTACACCTGCTTGTAAACTGTGTAGTACCCAGACCTACGAGGAGGGAAAGTTCAAGAGAGCAATCACAACTTCTATTCCACTAACTCACATCTCATCAGTAACTCTACTCCTATATCAGATTTACAAGACATTTTTTCAGCCTCTCTGAAGTTCTGGTTAAAAAATGAAGCAAATATTGCAAACTGCATCCTGATAACATCTTACATACCATGTCCACATATTTCTTTGAAAAATTTGTATTCGGGCTAGTCAAAGGTGAGTAATTTTGTTCGGCAATCAATTTTGGGTTTAGCTGCTGGGGGAGTCAGATCTCCCATCAGTTTCAAGCATACGACAGAAATAGAAAGAAGTTCAATTTTTCAAAGTCAATGACTTGACAGCTGGACTTCACCTGAGACAGGAGCATTTTTTGATAGTGGAAAATTGCGATCTAAAGCCAGCCAAGAAGTTCATGACCAACACAAAACACAAAGTCTCATTTTCTACTCAGTAATAACAGATTTTAAGTAAAGTCTCTGCAGGGCGCAATGTCCACAACCAAGTCACACACAATGCTGATGAAATAGTTTACACCTTGCTCATAAAGGAAGTTAAAGAACTTGCACAAATTTTAGTAATGAAATCCATTTTTAATGGCAGAGAATATATTACCTTCTCTCGTAGCTCACACACCACCTCCTCTTCGTGCACCCTTGTTTCCACATCTTCACCATCCGACTAAAGGCTTGGACACAGGGCTCTTGGTGACCCACCAGCACCAATTCAAACACCGGGCACACATTTGGCCTTGAGGGAAAGAAAAATACAGACCTTATTACTTCCAGCAGAAAATTTAGACATTTAGAGAAATACACATAAAATGATGCTACATAGACCAGCTAAGAACAGTTTGAAACAACTGACGCTGCTGTTTGCAAACACTGCAGCTCTCGTGCCTTGGGAAGCAGCACATAAACAAACACTGAAATTCAGGCTCCACACAAAGCAGTGAAAGATTTCCCGCAGATTCAAGGGCGGATAAGATTTATCTAAACTATTGCTGAGGAAATTGTGCATTCTGGGAGACAGTCCCCCTTGCTATCAGTCCCCTCAGGGAAGCGCATGAAATTCATAAGGGGAAGTATCCTTGTTGTCTGCTGATTATTCCTAAAATAACCAAAAGACCAAAATAAAAGCACTGCTTTGGAGGATGACATGCAATCTTCATCCTGCCACCTAGGCAGAGGTCAAAACCAGCAGGATTGCAGGAGGGTCAAAACAAAGGTTACATGTCGATGGTTCTGCAGTGATTGTGAGCCTTGTCCACATTTCTCTGTCCTGGTGTAAATGAGGAAATTCTGTATGACGGAAAACAAGGGCATCAAACTTGCAGGGTCTAACTAAAACCACAGAAAACAAGAGAGTTTGTTGCCTTTTAAGGCAGGAGCCCTTTGTAACAAAATGAAATTAATTCAGGCATTTTTTTTTCAAGCGGTTTCCAGATTGTTAACCCAATAATCGAATCACCAATTCCCCAAGACAGCCTGGTGATGCTTTTCAAACTTCAGCCTCAATAACCAAAACACACGGTGGGGGACAACAAAACAACATTCAGCAGACAAGTCCTGCCCCAAATTTCAGGGCGAGACCTCTCTCCGAGCCCAAGAGTCACCACGTAACACACACACACTGTCCCACTCCTTTCCTCTGTCACTCAACAGCTCCATGACCATGAGCCTGTCCTACCAAACCAGGGCGGGTTGCTCAAATAAGAGGGAACAGTTGTAGCCCAACAGCTGCGGGGCAGTTCCTCATCATCAGCCACCCCAGATATCGTGAACATCTCAGGCAAGATTTATGGTGCTTTTTATCTCAGAGGCTCCCTGTTGTGTCTGAATGGCACACAAAGTAGCCTTGCTAATAATAGAGCCCATCTTTCATCCACAGGTCTTCAAGTAGTTTACAAATATCATTAAATTAAGCCTGCGCAGAGCAGGAAAATACTATAACCATGATAAATTTTACTGCTGAGCTGAATACACGATCAAATCCACTCTGCAATATTCCCTGTACTCCCCAAAGGCTGGTGGTCCTGCCAAGCCCAGGGGATGGGAGATCCAGCCAGGTATCCCAAAGGTACCACAGCTCCCAGGGAAATGCCCGAGATGTCATCTCAGGGTAAAGACCTATGCCCAACAAGGACGTTTCAGTAGAGAAACAAATCAGATTCAATAACAGATCTTAAAGCCAGCCACCCTCTAGGGAATCCAGGTAGCCAGTGGAAAGGATGTCAGGAAAAAGTCCCCAGCTGCATGCTCCAGTTGTCCTACCTCACCATGGAAAAGCAGGAAGGAGCCCATTTGTACCAGAAAACCTTGTCTGACAAAGTTAGTCTCCTGAACCAGAGTGTTTTCACTGCTCCCAGGCTTTGGAGAAGCTGCTCATCTCCATCCCATTAAACCACTCTGCCAGGGTGCATCACTCCATGTCCTTCCTCCTTCCACGTAGAGTCTGTTTTCCATATTGCTCCATATTTCCCATTCCTTGGGTCTGCCCACACCACAAAGCAGGACAGAAGACACTCACAGCACAGTTTCAGGCTGCCAAAAATTCCTACAGAAGCCAGCCTTCCTCCCCATTCCCATGCCAAAAATTCCTACAGAAGCCAGCCTTCCTCCCCATTCCCATGCCAAAAATTCCTACAGAAGCCGTCCTTCCTACCCATTCCCATGGCATCTCCATCACTCAGCAATCCTTCCCATGTGTCCCAGCTATTCCTTCCCTCTGGAATTACCTCCCCATTCAACATGTTCAGCTTAAGCTCAAAGCCATTGTCCCCAAGCTATTCTTAGCGCCAAGTCTGCCATTTGTTTCCCATCCAAAGAACATCTTTTTGTGCCCAAAATCTTGCCTGCCTTTTTTTTTCTCCCCATTACGTCAGTTGGTCTAATAAAACCCTCGCCTTACTTAGCAACCATGCCTCACTTAGCAGGCTTTTTAAAATGACTCTCCCTCCAGTGAATAGAACATCATGTTCTGATAATTCATGCATATCTCCTTTTATTAGAATTGCCTAAAACTTCCCAGATAAACGTACATTCATGTGCATCACTCTTCCATAAATAAAAGGGGGAAGCTGACAATTGTTGTAATGACATACTGAGCCCACCCCATAAGTTCCTGCTCGTGTGATAGTGTCATGTTTCCAGGAATAGCTGTATTGACTTTTAGGATATGGTTAATAGGAACAAACGGCACTCCCAGAGCAAAACAACCCGGCAGCACAGTCATATATTTATTAAGATTTATTCAAAGTAAGCCCATGCCTCCTCGATGCCCTTGGGATAATTTAAAGGCAGATATCAAAACCTCTGAAACACTGTAATTAAATCGCAGCAATTGCATAACATGTGCTCCTCTGCTGGCAAAGCTGAGAATCAAACATGCCCTCGCCAACAACTCATCATCTTCACAGCTCTCCCCACAGAGCCAACACGACCATTTTTAAGCCAGCTGACTTTATTTGATGGCTCACCCATTAACTCAAGGACAGTGATCTGAACAGGACCACAGCTATTGAAAGGTCAGATTTGTACGATGGGATTCTGTTAATTAGAGGCCACCCAAGACCAACCTGAAGCTTCAAGTGGATTCAACGGTGTATTTAGAGGAGAACAGCCTCATTTTTACTGCCATGCCCTTTGCGTTCAGGAAATATTTCTTAATGGGAGTTTAAGTGTTAAAACAAGCACACCACTCAGATGCATATTGTGGCCTGTGATTTGATTGATACACCGGTCCCTTGGAACCCTTTTATCCTGATGATCTCTGTTAGCCAAGGCTAACACAAAGGCTATTATTAGCCTGTCAGTCTGACTCAGGCAAGGCAGAAAGCTCTCAATATTTGCATTAGGAGACTGCCCTTTAAACAAAGACACCCTACACACTTCCAGCTCAAGATTTGAGATTCTAATGAATGGATAATTAGACCAACGCAAAGGAAGAGCAGCCCGGGCTCATCGGTGGCTGTGGTGCCCGTGAACCACTGCACAACAGGAAAGTTTGGGGAAAATTAAAAGCATCTCCAGGCAGGATGTAATTCATTCTTGTGTTTAGAATTTTAACCAGAAAGGGAACAGCTCTACCAGAGAGTCACAGAATGATTTGAGTTGTAAGGGACCTTAAAGATCATCCAGTTCCAACTCGCCCGCCACGGGCAGGGACACCTTCCACACTCCCAGGTTGCTCCAAGCCCTTCCAGCCTGGCCTTGGACACTCCTGTCTCTAAAGGTCCATCATATCTCTGTGACAGGGTCTTTTCTTTCTCTGCCTAGCATGAGCCCAACACCCGGCTCTCTGAATGACAATTAATCTCTCATTCTACCAGTCCACCTTCTTCCAGCTCAGTGCAAAAAGCCCAAGTCAGGTGGATTTAACGGGAGCGAGAGAGCAAACACACATCAACACATCCCCGAGGGCTTCCTTCTACAGTGCAAACCTTAAATCAAAACATTAACGAACACAAAGCAAAGGCTGATTTGTCTGTCTGATTTTAGGTCTTTCCACAGAGATGAAGAGAACGACACCACCTCCCACGCTAAGTCAGACAGCTGTTAACATGTCCCTAAAAGTGAGATGCCGTAGCCTGTATTGCCTCAGCTGACAAATTTGCAGCCTGAACACTATTGATCTTCCCATAAAACAGTCAATAGATGAAACCTGTCATAAGCAGCAACTTGCTGGAATTCTGTGTTTTCAAAACACTAATTGGTTGATGCTCCTTCCCTTTATGCCACTATTAAAAGTTTAGAAAAGCAGAGTCTGCTTTGCCAGATTTACTTTGACAACATCAAATGTGAACTTTCCTTAAGGAAACCAAGATTACAGTCAGGGCTAAATTCTCCACTGCCAAGATGACAAGTGGTTTTGCTCCAGAGATGCACGGATGTTGATCAGAAAATAGTCATACGTTGCTACAACAGCCTTGGTTACAAACTTCTCAGGGTAGAAAACTGTCTGAATTCCCTCACACCTCCAACAACACGTGCAAAACCTCTGCAGATCCTCACACAGGCAGGGTGGCACCACAGCGGAGAAAGAGCCAGCAACACGACATATGCAGAGAAGACGTCAATTGAAAGTTTTCTGTATAGATAACCGCTACTGGAAAGGAGAAAAAAGCAAATTTTTTTTTTTTGAACAGAGAAGTCGTCAAATTAGGAAACAGGCCACAGAACCAAAAAGTCCAAAGAACAAGTTACATGTATTTATTTCTATAGCTAAATTTCGCCTCTAGATATATATGGCTTAACAGCAATAATACTTCACCAAGCCAGGAATGACAGAAAAGGCTTTTCTTTCTTGAACTGCCAAGCTCCCCTTTCTACCCTTCATCTATTTTCAGGCTCATTTCCCCACATTTCCCTGATAAAATTAATCAGCACTACCAGAGACAATTAGGACATCCTTCTCCCTTGACCACCAATCAATCCCTGCTCTCTCCTGATCCTGTATCAATATTTGTGATGTTTATACACCCTCTGGGATAGGGACTGTAAGCACCAAGCTCATGTACATTAGGTCTCGTTCTCACTGCTGTTCTCTGGCTCTGTGGATGAAGGTCCACCACAGAAGACCCTCCGGAAGCCACAGGTTACTAAGGCACCACTTCTGTGTCTTCCTACATCCTCCCTCCTGAGAGGGAGCAGCTGAAGAACGTGAGAGTTCCTCAGCCTGCATCCAGATGAGGAGCAGATCAATAGGAGATGATTAATTACACACTCAGCTATTATAACAACAATGAAATTTTTAGTTCTTGCCACAGTCAAAGTGTGGCTTCTATTTAACCCTCCTCCTGCCACCCCCAGGACAGAATATAATCAGAAGATAAGCATGCACGTCCACATCGTTTAACTACAATTTGCCAAGTCATCTTTTTTTCTTTTCCTCATCTTAAAACCAGGGAGTGATTTTTACTTTTTTTGTAATAGTCACCCAGCCTCAGTCCCCAGCAACACCCAATTTTACAGTTTCTTCTGCATCATCCAGGGGTGTCAGCATCACTGCCAGTGAACAGGCCTGCAAAGCTTCAAGCAGCACCAACATTCAGTTACAGACAATTTAAGGACCCTTGTCCCAAAGATCTGTCCCTAATGTCAATAGAAAACCATACGGGACATCACACACAATGCCAAGAAATAGTTTACGTGCACTCATTGTTGACACAAAGCAAATAAATGTCCAGAATTCAACACAAACTGAAAAAAAAAAGTGAATTAAATTTAAACAATTTAAAAATGTGAAATTCCAGAGGGAGGCACTGAGTAGCTGCAGGTATCTCAAGCTGAAATGTCACTTTAGCTACATCCACCCCATTATTGTCCCACTGCAGAGGGGTGTGTGACAAGTCACCCCAAGAAGTCTGCCAGGCACACACACCTGAGCTCCCTTCGGCAAGAAGGCACAAAGGGACCTGACACAAAAATATTAAAAACCATTCAAAGTGTCACACCCCTTTGTCATAAGGGCACAAAGCTGATTTTGGTTCACAGCAAGTGCCACTGGTATCTAAGAATTGTTCACTGCCTTTCTGGTGCTTGCCAGATTTTAACAGTTTCAAGCCAGAACCTTTATCTTGAAAGCTTTCTTTTGAAATAATATCTAATATACATCAGAAAAATCCCTACATGCCAACATTTTAAGCGTTAAAATATCCCTAGGCTTCTGCTCCCCTATAAACCATTAGCTTGGTGCCACTGGTGCAAATGTCCATTTGTTGGAGGGTTTTGTTTGGTTTGGGGGGGTTTGTTTGTTGTTTATTAAACATTAAGCAATTTCAGTAGAGCTGAATAATGTATTAAGTTAAGTCACATAAACACGGCAACCAACAAGTGTGCATTAGTGGATTAATGCTCAACGGTGGTAAAGGGGGGGGGAAACAACTCAAACATGTTGATCTTTAGGATTAGAAACTTATTCCTGGTATTGTCCTACAAAGAGGAGGACAGGCCTTGCCTCATGAATGATACAATTGTAATTGAAGTTTATTCAACTGTATTATTCACCACTGATGATGCACCAGCCAGGCAGGGAGAGCACCAGCACTGACAAACACAAGGGTAACCTCTGAAGTGTCTTCTAAAGGCTAAAATGTATAAAATCTCATTTCCTATACAAGAACACTCTAACCTGAAAAGACCTGACCCAAAATACACAAGCGTTTCATATTTTCAGACTTTTTTTTTTGTTATAAAACAATACAAGGCACCTTACAGACCCTCTTCTGAGGCACAGCCTGAGATATTATGATCTATTTTCAATAATGAATTAATTTGGGTACACAAAACCATGATCCGGGCATGACTTTCTCTGCTAAACAACATTCTGTGCCACTTTCTGCTCTGACTTCAGGGGAAAGCGAGGTGTTCCTAGTAAAGAACACGACAAAGACCATCAGCACTCTGACTTGAACAACGTTCTCCTTTTAAATACATGAGATCAAATATTCATCCACAGGTCAAAGGCACTGAAATACAGCCCAGAGCAGGCTCAGCTTGTGTACACATTAAAGCACATCATCCTACACCAAAGGCTGAAGTCTCAAGTTCACCTCAGGAACAATTAATGAGTAGTTTGAAACCAAGACCAGCCTGGAATCCAAAGCATAAACCCAAGACTTCATATGTTCACTCTGTAATTTTAAAACACTTTGATTTCGCAGTAATGAAAGAAAATTTCTTTCTCCTCAGAAATAAATTAAAAGCAATAGATTTGAGAGAGAACATAAGCAATAACAGGCTTGAATTTCAGAGGAAGGAAATCTATTAAGTGTGTTCAAAGAGAGGAGGTATTTAATTGGTGAATAACACAAGTCTGCAACATGGGCTGTTAACTCTCTGGGAGCCAAAGCGGCGCTTCCATCACTGGAGGTTCTACTGACGAGTCACCCAAAGACAAAGTTTTACACTACAGACAATCCCACCCCTCCTCACCAGGAGGTTTCTTTAAATTTAATGACAAATTTAATAAAAATATTTCATGTTCTCTGTCATGTCTAGATCATGGCATGCCTACAAGTAGGATAAATAAACAGCACTGGATATAAATGATGCTGAAGAAAGAAGTCAATGCAAAGAACAGGCAATTTTCCTGGGAAGCAGAAATACTGCAAACACACAGTATACGAACATCAAACCACTGCATAAATAACTAAATTATATCAACATCTCATAATACAGAACAATTAAACCTGAAGAAACAAACCTGACAAGCTCTCCCCTCTTTTTTTTTTTTTTATTTTTAAAGAGTAACTTGAGAAGCCAAATCTCATTAAAAGTGAAGAGGAGCAGGACCTTACCAACCTTAAAAGTGCAGATTTAAGAACTGTACAGTATATATAAGCTACTGCTGTATGTGCAGCAAATTTCTAAACTTCTCGTAGGTATTTTTTGTGATGTCTCTGATATAAACCCCAAATATTTACAAAACTGGAAAATATTTACAGTCAATCATGAGATCAAGTTCATCTTTGATAAATATAGCAACTTCAGGCAATCACATTTTATCATCCTGTCTTACAGCTATTTCAGAGTTTAGGAGAAAGTCTTGATCTCATTTTTCTCCCAAAGAGCAGGAATACGTCATAAATCAGGAAAAGTACCATACCAAGATGACACTCATTCATTACCTTTAACTCTCCTGACAGTGAATATACCGGGGAGAAAAAGAAGGGGAAAAAAAGAGCCCTTTACCATCTGTTCAGAGACTAAATTCCAAATTAATTTCCCTCTAGGAATTGTGAAACAGAAGCTTTAAACTCGAAGTCTTGGGAAACCGGGATTCTGCGCTCCAGCGCTGAGCAGGAGGAGCGCCGTCTGGTGGCCAAACTCTGCAGTGCACAGCCTGGAAGGACCAGTCTGGGTCAGGATGATGTTCACGCTCCCAAAGATGAGAAACCCCCCAAACTTCAACTGCAGATTAAAGGATTTGGGGGGGGCAGGGATGGGGAATTGAGGGCATGAAACGACCGTCAAATCTGATGCCAAAGCGTTTGAACCGTGCTTCCCTGAATCCCATGATCCAAACCTCAGAGACCGCAGTGGCTGCTGCTCAACAGGGGCGAGGGTTTGACTGCACCCTACGGAGTCTGGGCAGGCAGGAATGGGACGGAGGACGGGAGGTATCACCTGCAAACAACTCATTAGGGGAAAATTCAGTAGTCTAAATCAAAATTCAGCTGTGACTCTGGAGTGCCAGCATCGCTTTAAGGGTAAAAAAAGACTTGATCTTACTCAATGTAACAGGCAAATATAAATAAACTAATGGCTTACTTTACTATCATGTACTTACTGTTACTATCAGGTGCTTATTTTCACTTTTAAAACTTTTTTAACTATCAAATCTCTGAACATAAGGTAACCCATTGAAAGACATGGAAGGAGATTCTACTACATCACTCATTTCAGTTAAAAAAAAACCCTAGACCTACTTTAAGCCCCAGTTTAATGCTGGGAATACAAACTTCCCTCACACCTGCAAATTGGCATCACCAGAGGTGAAAATACAGTGTGTTGGTTAAACAGCCAATTTACCACCAAGAAATTACTACACAACCTACTTTTCACATAATCTTGACATTATTATGACAAAACTTCAGGCTCCAATTCTAAGCTGTATCACCACGGACTTCATAGAAACATTTCTCATGTTACTTTCTTTTCTGCATTGCATTCCAACATATTCAAATTGACCTGAAATTTGTTGCAATCAAAATTCAGAGGCATCTCTTCACATGGAAACATTTTGCACAATAGCAGCAGTTTACCTTGAAGTGCATTCCACTTCTCAAAAAAAGTGGGCTTGGCCTTTTTTAATTATACATTAAAAGACATTTTTATTTCTGCCACTTGGAAATGGTGCCCACAGCCACATCTGTTTGCAGTGAGACCTGTATCATCCCAGCCCAACAACTGGTGCAGCTGAAGGGCCAAGTTTCCTGCAGTGCAAAGGCAGATAAACATCTGAAAGCAAGAGTTTGCTTTTGGGAACATGATTTATCTGGAAGAGTACAAGAAAACCTACAGCACCCCACAGAATGGAAGAAGCTGGAAAACAGTTACTCAGGCAGGAATCCAGCTCTAAATCCAGGTGTTCCTTGGAATGTGACCAGATTTACTTGCTTATGGAGAAAGGGAAAATACGCAGCTGCAACATGTGAGCAGTAAAGAAAAACCCTAAACAAAACAATTTTATTGCAAGACTGTGACTGGACCCTCCAAGACCAAGCCAGCCCCTTCAGATGTCATCCTGGACCTGCAAAACCCCCAGAACCAGTCGAGGGGCTTAGAAGAGACAGAAGGACGATTATCCCATGTTTTTTTCAGAGGAGTCCTCTCTAGTGTCACCTGGGAACAGAGGAATCCATTCTTGAGCCCTGGCCATGGCAGGGAATATTTACTGCACCAAGGAGGTTCCTTGCACATACCTCAACCACTCGTGCCTCCTGCTCTGTCCTGTATCACTAACCACAAGCAGACATCTGGACTGTTCCTAGTGGAATTTTTCTCTAGGAGAGGATTTACCCCCTCTGACAGCAGCTCGAGTCCTCTGCTCTCAGTTCCTATCTCTGCACTTTCCCCCAACCAGCCCCTGTGAAGCACAGTGCTGAAGGTGAACCCAGGGCTAGATAACCCCAATTGGGAACCGTTCAAGATGTGCTTCTTAAGATAAGACACAGTTAATTCCTCATTTCAAGGCCCAAATGTGCTCTACAACGAATGTGGCACATTTGTTCTCTGGCCATTCCAGTGTTCTCCAAAATTCTAATACAAAATCATCAAGGGCTAATTGTCTGGAAGCATAGTTGATGGAAATTAGCAAGTCATCCTGTAATCTGTTCTACATTAAATCTCCTCAGGGGGCTTGGAAGCAGAACACCAACATCCACACAGATCCCTCGCATTTCTAGAGAGGAGCAAGCACTCAAGTCAGCAGCATAACAGAAACAATTATGAGGAATATCCTGTATAGCTTCAGCCACATAAGATCTCAATCAAAACAAGAGCAAAGAACATACTCAGCATGGTGTGTTCCAAGGGATACATTTGTTGTTCTCATTCCATTGACTGCAGATGACCAATGTCAAAAGAACAAAACAGAATCACTACAAAAAGGCAATTTGTGAAGAGAGACCTCTTGGAGATTTCACTGTTCCCTGGTGAAAGCTGACAGACTAAGGAGTAATGACTATTTCTATTTACAACAAAGGTAAAGCCCCTAAATAGCAGAAAATAAGTTTGGAGTAACACTTATTCTTGCCACAGCACAGGAAAAGGATTAAGAATTGCAGCAATTTCAGGAATATGGCCCAAGGGAGAAGCACTGAAGGCTCTGCCACAGGTTTGGGTGGGTGTTCCTGATCGCTGCTGGCTAAGAGGACTCTGCTGCTCCCAGTGCCTCCAGCCCGGCTGTACCATCCCCACCCAGCACCATCTCCAGCTGGGAATGTCTCCTGTATTCCCTCAGCGACACCGCCTTGGAAAAGGTGATAACAACCCAAAATTGTCTGGAGGCAGTTCGCAGCTCACAGCACCTCCAGCTTCAGAAGCGCAGAATCATAGTTGTTACCAATGTCAAGCGCAAAGTGATTAATGCAGGCCAGCGCTATTCTTCCTCTTAACAGAGCGATTGCTCAGAAAGAGAGCAAGAAAGAAACACAGAACGCTTTCCACAAAGGCAAACGCACTACCACGGAACAAACTTAACTTCTCCAACCGCTGCGATGGATACTCTGTGCTCCAGCAAAATGGAGCAGGATAAACCACCTCAAAAGCACTTCTGCTAAATACATATTTACTGGGTATTGCACAGAAAACCTACGAGCTGAGAAATTTCATTTTACTGACTCAAGAAATAACTACATCGAAAGCAAACGCAAGGCGCTAATTACAAAAGGGTGGGATGAAGCTGATGAAGTAAAAAAAACCAGGAAGACAAAAGATTAGAAATTCGGGTACACACAGACCTCTGAAAAGGCGGTTGTCAGGTGGCTCTGAGGGGCGAGCAAGGGCCACGACATTCCTTAAAACCACCAGGAGAGCCTCGCCGGGAAGAGGCACACAAAGCACGGCACAGCTCCCGAAACGCTCCGTCTCGCCGGGCGCAAACTTTCAGCTCGGACCCGCCTTTCCGAACCACCCCCCCCCTGCCCCGAAACCCGCGGCCGGACACAAATGTTGCGGGGCGCTTACAACAAAGGCCATTTGTTGCTCTGACGGCGCGCGGAGCCCCGCACAGCGAACCCCCTCCCGCAGCGCACACGTGCGGCGCCGGCTCCTTTGTGTGCGCTCTCGCGGCTGCCGGAGGATGCTCCCCGCGCCTCTCCCGCTCGCTGCTCTTCCCTCCCGCATTCACGTTTGGGGCTCGGATCCCCTTCCAGCTGCTCTGCCCGGGTGGATCTCGGCGTGTCCCTGCCTGGGTTCGGCTCAGCCTCCCCTCTCGCTCCTTAAACTGGGATTGCCGAGGCGCTCCCTGCGGATCGCGCATCCCCGGGCGCTCACCCAAAGCGACCCGCAGCGAGCTGGGGCGCACCCCCTCCAAACTTTCCTCGCCGCAGGGGACAAAGGCGGCGTGTCCCGGCGGGGCTGTCCCCTCTCCCCGAGCCCCCCCGACCCCCCATCCCGGCACACTCACATGCCCCGCTGCAGCCGCGGCTCCGCCCGGGCGCTCAGAGCCCAGCACAGGGACAGGCACAGGAGCGCCGGCCCGGCTCCCATGGCGATGCTGGGGGAAAGGGAGGATGGAGCGGCAGCAC
>VWZG01003989.1:272174-417968 GCA_013396735.1 Grallaria varia
CGGCAGCAGCCCCGGCCCCCAAGTCATTTAAAGCGGCGGAGAGACGCGCCAGTGGCGGGGCGGCCCCGGCCCGCCCCCCGCTCCGCTCCGCACCGCCTCCGCACCGCCCCGCACCGCCTCGCATCGCCCCGCACCGCCCCGCATCGGGAGAGCTGCCCTTGCTATCCCTGTCACCTCTGTCGCCCCTGTCCCTGCTGCCCCTGTCCCTGCTGCCCCTGTCCCTGCTNCCTGTCCCTGCTGCCCCTGCTGCCCCTGTCCCTGCTGCCCCTGCTGTCCCTGCTGCCCCTGTCGCCCCTGTCCCCGCGGCCACCCCGCCGCGATGTCCCCTCGTCCCCATCCCGCAAAGGGAGCGCCCTCCCGCTCCGCATCCCTGCGGCGCCACGGAGGGATTCGTTCCCACGGAGGGGTTCGCTCCCACGGAGGGGTTCGCTCCCACGGAGAGATGCGCATCGTGCCCGTGCCCCGTTGCCGGGGGTGAGGCTGGGTATGGGTGGGTGTCGGGTGAAGGCGCTGTCCCCCCAGGGTGCCGGGGCGCTGGACGGGCTCCCTGCTGTACTGAACGGGCTCCCCGGGGCGCTGAACGGGCTCCCCGGGGCACTGGATGGTCTCCCAGGGGCACTGGAGGGGCTCCCCGAGGCCTCAGAGATCCTTCCCCCTACGGTGGTCACGGCCCGAAGCCTGGCGGAGCTCAGGGAGTGTTCTTACAATGCTCGCGGGCACGTGATGTGGTTCTTGTTGTCGTCCTGGCCACGGGCAGGAGTTGGACTTGGATGATGTTCGTGGGTCCCTTCCCACTGGGGACATTCTGATTCTATGGGAGGACACTCCCCGCTCTCTCTTCGGCTCTGGGGTGCCAACCTGGTTCTGTTTTGCTGCCAGAGACGTATCTTGGCTTCTCCTTTTTCCTCCGGTCCTTTGTTCTGTGTGTGATGCCCATCGCAATCACATCTGAGCGCTTCAGAGGGGCAACCGTGAAAATAAAGGCGTTTAACATATTCAGGGAGGGATGAAGGGCTACTGCTGGGAGTTAGTGACAGCAGGAACATAAAACCAGGAGCCGATGAGCGGGGTTTAAATCCCAGAGCTGCCTGCCATCCTCCAAGCCACGCAGCCTCTCATCTCTCTGTTCTCTCCAGACCTTTACTGCTGTCAGAAGGCAACTCCTTCCCCTTTCCTGGGGAGAGAAGGGAGACCAACTGACCTGGAAAGGGAACTGCACACAGTAGCAATAAAGAAATGAGAAAAACACACCTGAAGCATTGGATGATCTAATGTAGGTCTCAGGGTCCATCACACCCTGGTTTTCCTCTCTGGAGAGACCTGTGACTAACCAGGCACTGGGCTGTGAACGAGCAGACGGGCCCCGAGCCAGGCCCTGCTAAAACCTGCAGTTTCTCTCCGCTCCAGTGGAACGGGCTTGGACCCAAATTGCTCCAAAGCAGCTCCTTACAGATTTGTGGCAGAGGGAGCTGGATGGATACACCAGCATCCTCACAGGTCAGGAGTCAGCCTCTCTTTTCCAGTGCATTAATTTATCTTCCTTTCAGTCCTGTAACAAGATACAGCGGCTTCTCTTTTTGCACACACTTAACAAGCAGTTTCCTGTATGGTTTTTGTTTTCCAAGGCCTTTGCTGAAGTAGGTAAACATTTACCATTCATAACAAGAAAAGTGTTTTTATATTGGTCATTGCTTTGAAGGTTGCATTGGCATGATCCCTTGAGGTTTTATCAACTGATCTCTTTTTCATGGCAAAGAAAAGACACAGCCCTTATCTGACCGTAGAGCAGATTAATTGTACCCTGAAATTTCCACTGAATGGCTGCGTCTTTCTTGTGTCTGGAGTAGTTTTAACTCTGCAGGACCTTGTGTTGAGATAATCTCATTACCTCCTGCAGAGCACATAGTTTTCTAATCATTTTATTTCTTAAACCCCAGAAAATCTTTCTTCATAAAATAATAGTCCTTCATTATGTCAAGGCTGAGTGTTCATTATGTCATGTGATGTCATCCCAACCTGGTTTATTTTCAGGATCACATCATGGCAAAATGACAAAGGATCTTATTGCTCAGTTGTTTGGGTTTCTTTTTTGCAGGAAAGGTGAATTAGACTTTAAAAAATACTTTCATTTTTTCCATCTTAAGGAGCTCAAAAATAAACAGGTCGATGTTATTTTTGAAAGCTATAAATTACCGACAACATTTATTACACCCAGTTGTTAAGAATAATGGAACAGCAAGATGCAAATTGGGGGATACTGAAATGCAAAGTGAAGGCCACTTAATAGATGAGACCTTTGCCTGGGGCCATGCAGCAAAATGCAGCTGCAGACAAAAATTGTGGAGATGGAGCTGAGTAAAATCTCCTGCAACGTGGGCAGAAAGCTCTGCAGGCCTGACCTTAGCTGCTGTGACACTGGCACTGTCCTGAACCCCAGTGCAAACCCAGTGTGTGCCACGTGCCCTTCTTACAAACGTTACCTAATGCTTTCTCTTCAGTTTTAATTGACAATATCCTGCAGGGCTGTTGACTTCAGAGAGATGATTCCCATGAGTGGGGTTGCAGCTTCAAATCCCACTGGGATATTTGATCCTCTGTGCCCCGAGTCAGTCAGACCTTCAGACCTGACACAGAGGTAAAAGCTGACTAATTTTTTCCAGTCCTTACCATGGTAAGAGAGAGCTGTGCCAGGAAAAAAGGGCACTGGATACAGCCTTAGTGACTTGTTTATCCTCCGTATCCCTGCCATGACACAGGCATATTGTCATGAAATTTATTTGCTATAAATTGTGCATCTTTGATCTTGACACCTACAAACCACTCCACAGCCACCACCAAACCAGTCACCAGACATGTCGGCAAGAGTTCCCTTCCTGATTAGAGAATTAAATTGCATCTTGCTCAGCTAAACCAGCTTTTGAATTGGGCAGATAAAGCACCGATTCCCCTCGGCAGCTTTGAGCAGGTGAGTTATTGTAGGATCCAGCTCCTAGAGCGCAGGTGGTTGGGAACAAAGCAGCTCATGCCCTCCATGTAGCACTGAAGGACTTTCTGGGGTGGGAATTACATGATTTTCCTCTGTTGTTGATCAGAAAATTGTTCTGTCAGATTCCAGTGCAATCCAAATTCAGCACATTGTTTACAACACTGTCCAGATCATGAACTCTGTAAAGGAGTTGGTGTCTCTCACAACATTCCATCCTATCCTCTCCTTTTCAAAGCACATTTCCCTCCTCATTAGCATTTTAATTTTGGTTTATAATTTTGTCTTCCTGCAAAGATGCTGTGACAGTTGTTGTGTATCCCCAAGCATGAGTGTTGCCCACAACTTTGAATCAGGAACACACCACCCTGTTCTATTTTCATTTTTCTGTCTAATTCTCAGTCTCTCCATTTCCAGCCTTTTTTAATCATAGCTAGTTACAGGGTTTCACATTCCCTTCTGATAGAAAGAAATTTTCGTGCAGAGATTGTAATTAGGAAGGCTGAGCTCTGTTCTGTTATTAGCAGGACTTGTGATTTTTGGAGTGGTGGGTTAATTGCTAATAACCATATGCAATCCTTCTGTCAAGATGTTTCCCATTACAGTAATTAACTTAGCAGCTGGGGTAACAGACATTTACCATTTGTCTTCACAGTATCCCTGATTTAGGATTGTTCCACAACCCTGTTTGGTCTCTGTTCAATTCCCAGGTGTAAGATGGAAAAGAGGGGATGCTGAGAAGGGGAGATCCAGAAAGAACAAGTTGCAGGGACAGTACCTGTTTCAGGTGCGAAGTGTCTATCAGTGTATCCTCAAATATCCTCAAATTCTGAATTTTTCTTCGCTAATCTTAGTCTTGGACCATCATTTTCATCAGCACCGATTGGATGGAGAGCATGGCAGAGCAGCCTAAAAGAGAATGTTTTCAAAAATGTATTGATTAGTCTGATGCTCAAATTGATCTGATCATTATGGGGGATTTATTAAATGAAAAGTGGAATTTATTATTGCCTATTCATATCCTTAACCTCAAAATCCCTGTGGTATGTGATTTTTTTTTCCTTCATGTTTTGTAGTCAACTATATGGATATAAACATTTTTTGATAATTGCCTCCTTTCTGTGTTGTCTCACTGGAGTTCCTTCCTTCTCAGAGCTATGTCAGAATTAAGGTAATATTTTTAAGTATATGGCTAACCTGAAAACTAAGAAGAAAATGAAGTTGTTCTCCAAAGCCAGGCCACATGACAGAGCAATAGCAGTTTTGTTGATTTAATTTATCAACAGAATATATTGAAGGGATTCATTTTGCTTACGAGATAATTTTAAAGACTTTTGGGACCACGGGGCCTGATTTACCCCCAGCTTTAAGTTCTGTAAATTCTGTACAATATTATATTAGAGAAGGTTTGTTAATACCCTTAAAGATATAAAGCAGCATGCCAAGGCCACGGGAAGCTTTTTCTGTTGCAGGAAATTGGCCTTGCTCCATTGCAAGGAATGGGGGAACACTAATCCACAGCGACTGAGGATCCAGCCCGAGTTGTTAATCATAATTATGGACTTAGTTTGGGACGTGCGTTTTCTAAAGCAGTTGGGCAAGACAAGAAAATTAAGTTAAAATTATTTTCTCCCATAGGAGGTAAAAGTAGTACATAAATAAATACTCGGTGTCGCAGTAGACCTTTAAAACATATAATGGGTTTCTGGCACCGCAGCGTCCCCCGATATTTTTTCCTCCAGCACATAATAGTAAGTTTCTGATAATAGTGCTCACAGACAGCTTCGATTATAACCACTCGTCAGGGAATGGATAACTAGGAAAATAACACCATTTAACTGTAAAAAATGCTGCCTGAAATACATTAACACAGTGATAATTTCTGCTAATAGCAGCCTCCGAACCCCATCCATTAGCTTTGAATTGAAATTCCTGCCTCATTTCTATCTTTCCCAGCATTTCTGCCCCCTGACCCTCCCTTCCATTACTTGGGAGCAGCAGAGCCATCCACACACGCTCCCTGCCACCACGACTGACACCCTGCACGGGGACAACCTCGCCGTGTCCGAGCGAAGTGGAGACTGGGACAACTGCTGGTGGCCCTGGCTTTGGGAGTGCCACCACGGCAGGGCACAGGGGCTCAACAGGGTCGTCTTCCGTGGGGATATTCCATCAATCCTGCTCATTCCCCAGCCACTCCCATCCTGCCCATCCAACAGTCACCAGCCACACTCGCTCAGAGGGACAGGAATTGGGGTTTTCATTCGTGTCTGGTGGTCCTTCAGAGAAGAAGACAGGAGGGGTTGGAAGGGAAGGAGAATGAAAAGGGTCTGAACTGTTTGACTCCATAGCAGTAGAATCATAGAACTGCTGAGGCTGGAAAAGACGCTTCAGATCGTCAAATCCAACCGTCATCCACCACCACCATGTTCACCACCAAACCGTGTCCTCAAGTGCCACGTCCACGTGTTTTTTGAACACTTCCAGGGATGGTGACCCCACCACTGCCCTGGGCAGCCTGTTACAATGCTTTACAACTCTTTCCATGAAGAAATTTTCCCTAATATCAAATCCAAACCTCCCCGGCACAACTTGAGATTATTTCCTCGTGTCCTGTCACTGGGACACACCTGGAAAAAGGGACTGGCCCCCACCTCACTTTTCAGGCAGTTCTGGAGAGCAACAAGGTCTCCCCTCATTCCCCTCAGCCTCCCCAAAAGGAAAAAAGATGCTCAAACAAAGTATTTCTTTTTGACAGAATTAGTAGAAAGTCATTGATATTCAAGTCAGGAGGATGTTTCTGTAGGGAGCTATTACATCTGATTGGGAAAATAAAATGTTACCCACATTCACAATTACTTCCATAAAGAACACTGATCTCATTCCTGAGCTTTCCTCTTTAGCATTAGTTAACCCAAACCCTGGTAAAAACACGCTCTTGACAAGATAATCCTAAAATAAGTTTTATGCTGGCAGGTAATAGCAACTGGGAGTACTTTTATCTATTTCTGGATTTGGGATAACGACACTCCAGTGAGTGGCTAATCTGGTGTGCTTGTGTACATTCAAATTAAAATCACTCTTTTGGGGGCGACTCACATCTTCTCTGACCTGCACAGGTGAGAGCCAGATGTAACTCTTGATTTAATGGAGCTATTCCAGCCTCATCTCCACACAAAGGAAAGAATCAGGTTTAGAAACTTCAGAGCGATCCATTATTTGGCAGAGCAGGGAGTGCATTACAAGATGTTTTTTAGGAGGAAATCTTTCCTTTGGTTTTTAGCAATTTTTTTTTTTTTCTCAGAGATCTGCTTTTGGCCACGCTGTCACCCACCTGAAAAAACAGCTGAACAAGCATCTCCTTCAAAACGTTAGCAGGGTACCTGTTTGCCGACGTGTTCAGAGAAATCAAATTTGGGGTGTTCGTGCTCGGAGGGATTAAAGGCTCATCAAGTTAGGAGATACAGGGAGCCCTTTGAGACTTGGCCAACCAACCAGAGGGAGACAACACAATCTGATTATCAAACGTTCTCCATCTATCCGGAGGACGGGAAATTTCAAAGAGTTATTCTCTAAGAAAATTCAAACAAATAAATGCAAAAAAAAAAAATTTAAATATGTGATAAAAGACGTCTTCTTCCCGCGATGATTTTTTAAGGTCGTTCACAGCACAGCTCAGTGAGTGTCAGGGCAGCACTGAAAGGGTGAACTCAATCCCACGAACCAGGCGATCCCAGCCCTGGTGGAAAACTACAGCTCAAACCAGCCCTGACGCTTCAATCATTCGGATTTATCCTCAATATTCGGGTTTTAGGTTTTAAAACTGGGAACTCTCATCTACAGCACTGAAAAGGCAGTGGCAAAACATATCAAAGGCAACAGGCTCTCAGAAGCGGGTGGAATTCTCCTCCGGGTTTCCCCATCCCTTGGGAATTGCTCCTGGATTGCAGATGTGAGCTGCCACCGGAGCCCGTGGGGCCTCCTTGGTCTCGCCCCTGCTTAAAAGACTAAAATTCCAAGGAATAAATGCTCTGTTTGTTTGCTCCCAATTAGCAGCTAATGAGATCCCAGGAACACGCTTTCAGGTGGTTTGTCACGGAAGAACTGAAACCCAAGAGTGTGTTTCTGTGGTTGACTTTTCTCTCTGTCTGTTCTGCTGACACGACCAGACCACATTTCATTCTCCCAAACACATTCGACTTTACTGGTTTTTCCTCTAAATTACCTGCCTGGCTACTGTCACCACTGATCTTTTAAGTCCTTGACTGAGTAATCAGTCAGGGAGCTAATTAATGTAGTGGTTTGGAGGGAAGGATGAAATGAAAAGGGAGATTTTTTCCCCCCTTATTCTTCCTGTTTTTATTGCCTTTGAAAGGTGCCTTATCCACAGCATAAAGGAGAAATTTTCTGTGCTTTTTCCTCCTGACAGTCCACCCACTATAAATCTATTTACCAACTAGTAACAGAAACCAGGAGAATTTCATGGGAATTGTGATGCTGAAATCCAAGAGAAGAAAAATCTGAGGTTTTCTATTTATTTTTCCCCCTATTAACACCCACGGACTGCAGTTTGTATTTGCAACGAGTAGCAACTGCAAGCCCTGACCCAGATTGTCAGATGGTTTTAGAACTAAAACAGATGTTTTAAAATTAAGAAAACATCATATTTTGCTAGAAAAAGATGGGGTTTTTTTCTCTCCTGCTGTGTCCACTCCTCATAGACAAGAATGACCCATGTGATCTACAACCCTCAAAATTTATCCATTTACTCATTTTTAACCAAAATGGGTCGAACTCAGGTGCCTGAACAGACAGTTTAAACACCACCACTCAGTTTTATTTTAGTCTGAGACCAAGGACATGAGAAAAGTGAATCATAGAATGGGTTGGGTTGGAAGAAACCTTAAAGATCATCCAGTTCCCCTCCTTGCCCTGGGCAGGGACACCTTCCACCAGCCCAGGTTGCTCCAAGCCCCGTCCAACCCGGCCTTGGACACTTCCAGGGATGGAACATTCACAGCTTCTCTGGAATGCCTCATGCTGAAACATATATTCCAAAAGTACTCATCAGACATGATTTAAAAGCAATAAATAAATGTTTGTATGTTGGTAACCAAGTTCTCTTAAAAGAATAAATGAACTACTGAAGCGTTAGCAGCACACAGATCTTGTTTTCCTCATCATGGATGATGAGGAGCACAGAGGATTCCTGTCATTGTAATAACTATGACATGTGAAAGGGTATTTAATTTCCTTTCTTCACAAGGAATCCTACATATCCTGGAACAGGTCCGTTAATACACAGAGTTAACCTCACACTGCCATGCACACATGGGTAGGTATTTACATATTATGCAGCAGGATTTAAACACTGATGTCTACAGGGAGCTGATGAACTGAAAATGGTTTAATAAGCTTTCTTTTGAAATTCTTAGGGGAGACAGATTTTAGCATCAGCAGTATTTGTTGTTAAATGCAAATAAAATCATTCCGAGTGTGGGAATTGCGCTGACCATGCTCCAGGAAACAGCAAGCACAGGACTGCAGCAGGGAAGTGGCAATTAAATATTTCACACTTGCCTGCGTGGCTGTTTCTCTGCAGCTTAACGGGTTGTGCCACCATCACATCCAACAACAACAAGGTGGTGTTGGAATGGAACCCCCAACTAATAATTCTGTGCCCGATATTAACTCGTGGAGAAACCCACATTCCCACAAAGACTTGCAGGAAAAGTGTCTGAGAAACATTACTATAAAGACTTACAAAGGGACTAAGAATATATAGGCAAAAAAAACCCAAACCACTCTTTGCTCCAACAAAAGCAGCATTGAGTGGGCCAAGTACTGCAAATCAAGCATGTTTTATTAATTCAAATATCAAGACAATAAGAAATTAAGCACCTAAATATAGAGAGGAAAAAGGCAATGTCAGCAGTTACAGACTTTTTGGACTTGACCTCCAAATCTGTGCAAAAATCAAAAATATTTCTGACGTTTACTGTAATTAAAGATTGATGGAAATGGCATAAAACTGTAAAAAGTTTATGAAGCTAAACCTTGCCCCACTAACTCAACATTTTTCTTTTATTATTGACTTTGTAGATGCAAACTCTGTTCCAGACAGACTTCAGCAAAGCATTACTTAGATGTGGAAAATTACTTATTTAACCTCAAGAAAAGCTAAGGAGGATGTAATGGCCAGTCATGTCCAAATGGGAATTGTTTGGTTATGGGAAGCTCATTAATGAAGTCTCAGTGATGAGTCTCGGGGTAAAAATAGCACAAATGGCAGACATAACCTCATGGAGCTTGGTGGTGAAAAGGTTGAAGAAGATGGGAACCTCATGCTGGAAAAACGAGATTATTTTGAGGCCGAAGTCTGTGGACAACCTGGATGAAATCTAAAGCCATGAGAAGCTGAAAGACACACCTGAATTGCTCCTTCTAGGGGGTCTTCTGAGATACCACACAGAGTTTTGACTATTCAGGAGATGGAATTCCGTCAGGAGGAACAAAACAGGCAGCCAGGAAAAGGGGAGGAGTTTCATCTGTTTAGACAAGCAAAAATAAGGCTTGTTTAAACCAGCAGAATGAAGGTTGGGGCAGAAAGAGAGATTGTTACTTGAATGCTCTCTTAAGGCACTCTGTGAAAAGGCGGGTGGGACAGGAAAAATATCAGGGACACTCGAGAATGTTGGCACTGTAAAGGACACACCTGGAATGGGAACAGGATTGTCCAAAGCAGCCACACGCAGGTTGAAGCAGAGAGTGTCTGGAAGAGCCTCCTAATACAGCAGGAGCTAAATGGAGAACAAGCTGCCTGGTGGAAATTTGTTTGTTTTCATTAAAAGAGTTCTAAAATCTGTTTTAATGTGATAAGAGGGGACTGGATCTGGTCACCAGGCAGTGCCTTCCCATCCCACGCTCCTCGCTGGGTTTCAGCCTCCCAGCCATGACTCCTGTCACCACAACCAAGGTCTGTCACAGCCTCGGGTGCAAGGACAACATGCTGATCTTCTTCTGGTGACTGCCGTGCTCAAACCAGGGCTATTTCTGAGGTGGCTGTGGAAAACAGCTTTGGAGGTTGCCAATTTAACCAACTTTCAGTGCCTTCCAACAACTGAGACTTTTGCTCCTCGAAGTGGGAATAATCTTTCTGGTTTGTGCGCAAGAGAATCCTGGGAGTCTTTAGCCTTGTGTTAATCTAAATAACAACCAAAAAATGGCAAACTAACCCTGATACTAGAGCATGCTATGATGTTTTCTCTTACTAAAGAAATACAGTTGTCTTACACCTCACAGAAAAAACACCCAGAGGCTAAAAAAATAGCAAAGACCAGCTACAATTTCCAAAGGCATCTGTTCTGGCACCCCTATCTTGATAGCCTGGGTAGCAACACCAGCGGTGCCAAGGCAGTCCCAACCTGCTCCCTGAGTTTATTTGCAACCTTGTTGGCAATGGGAAATTGTAATTTTCTTATAATTTAGTTAGAATTGGAAAATAATATGTGTCAACGTCCTTTTCGGTGTAGCAGCACCTTCTTTTGCAACCATCTATTTACTGATGAGCCAGCTCAGCCAAGGTTAGCACTGCAGGGCTGACAGAGGAATGAGTTTCCATCACATCTTCCTACACCACCAGCAGGTTCCCTCCTCAGCTTTCTTTTCAAGACCTTTATCTCCAGCAACGACCCATGCAGGAAAAGGACTGTCCATCGGTCAGCAATTACAGAGTTGATTTTGTGGATCCAGACAACTTCAGATTCCATGCAACTGCATTTCCACCCCTTTTTGTAGTGAACTCATGGGAGGAAAATCCAACAGAAAGGTTTAATTTCATTAAATTGATATGGTGGACAACGTTCACTTAACAGCAATTAGCTGTATTACAGCTGATAATTTGGGCAATGTGCAGTCGACATTCAGAACTTGGCGTGGACATGGTATGGATAAAGGGGATGCCATATGGATAAAGAGGAATGCCCTATGGATAAAGGGGAATGCCCTATGGATAAAGGGGTATGTCTCAGCTGCTGAGCTGCTCCTCCCCTGTCACTCAACCCTGTGTGTGTTGAACTCAGTATCAGCTCCCCAGGACATCTGCTCCTGTTATTAGGAATCACACCAATGTACCGAAACCTGGTTTGAAAAGCTCTTTGTATACATTATCCTATAATTTTCAGTGAGAATGGGCTTAGCTTCCTGAACTGCTGTGTTGTATTTTGGCTGTTGCAACATTGCTGAGCTGGAATCTTCAAATGTCTGGTGGTTTTGGTATTCGCTCTCTTTAGCTGTTGAGCACAGCAGTGATATCATTCAGATATACATTATTTACTGATAAATGATCCTGTCCATCTTAAGGCTTGTTTTCGCTTACTTAAAAGTCAGTAAATGCAGCGTGGGAACCAGAATTTAATGGCTTAGGAATTAAAAGCTTATGGGCCATTGGGTTTATTTTCTTGCTCCCGAAGCTCGTAGGTGACCTGAAAGAAGTCAGGAGAAGAGTTGTAAAGCTGTAAAAAAGATAACTTTAGGCTGTTTAGCTCCTTAAGTAGAGCTGCAGCAGAGAAGAAATGGATCCACAGCATCAGCACGGGGAAGCCATATAAATTACCCTGCAGGAAAATACAAAGACATGTCCTAAATCTCACCTTCCTCTGGGCGTAAGGACCGGCCTATAAAAAAACGACTGTCTGGAATCCGCAGCCTGGGATTATCCTGATCCCTGTGCCCGGTGATCACTAATGAAATGGCAATCTTCAGAAGAGGGGTCAAGGCCAAGTCACCACTTTCCCAGCTCAGTTCCTCCTCTGAGGAGCCATGAGGAGCCACAGCCTGCTCAGGACACCCCCATCCATCGACAGCCTTGCCTTGGGTTCCTCTTTCTCTCAGCATTTGTGCAGAAATCCCAATTTCTCATCCCTATTTCTCCTTCGTCAGGTGCTTCCATAGGGGAAGAAGTTCAGGAAACACGGATGGAAGAGATTTTCTTTTGAATTGTTGGGCAGGAATAGGGACCTGTGTCCTTCAGCATAATTCACAGGGAGGGTAAACAGTGGTTCCAGGATCCGTGGGGAGGTTATGTGGGGCAGGTGCCTGCACAGAGGGCTGTCAGCGTGGGGCAGGCAGAGCTGCTGAGCCCAGCCACCGTCCTGGACACAGGGGAGCCCAAACAGATTGTTAGGCATTAGGGGAACATTGCCATCCAACCCATGGCCATTATGAGCTTTAGGCTTGCAATTCTCCCTGCGCCACCAGGATTAAAGCACTTGTATTTCACCTCAATGTCTGAAGGCACCAGGGGGGTTGTGCTTTAATTTCAAATTTTCCTTTAAGTTCTCCCTGCCCTGCCAAGGTGGCCTAAGGAGAAATCCATTAATGCCTGTGATACGCAGGTATATTTACATTATGGGAGTTGTGTAAGCAGGTAGAGCTCGTCAATAATTAAAGGCTTTGTGGGTAAAGTAGGATGTGACCATTTTCTTCTGCCTTCCCAGGGTTTCTGTGCAAGTCCCCCAGTCCACGTGCTTTCCTTATGAATAATTTTAAGGGATGGTGTTTTAAGGGATGACAGTTCCCAGCCTTCCATCTGCAGAGCCTCCCTCATTCCTCACAGAAGTAAGCTAGGGAATTACCAATGTAAAACAGGGATTAGTAAGGGAAGGATCAAGCTCTCTGGTTCTATGTTGATGGCAGTCTGTGCAAGGTGTAATCAAATCAATAGTTTCTCTTGCTGAAAGGGTTCTTTCTGTCTCCAGCAATGACAAGAGGATAGTGGGCAAAGAGCTCTATTAGCTGTTCTTTAGGAATCAATCACACTTAAAAGCAATAGTCAATGTGACAGCAACTGCACAATAGATGAATATTTTTTCACACAAATAGCCTGAATTTCAGAGAAGGGACATACTTTTAAAGAGATAGGAAATAAAATATCTGGTCATCCAAAAAAACCAAGAAAACGCTCAGCATTTGTTACTAAAGACACTGAAACAAAAATGCTCAGGGGGTAAAAGCCAACATACCAGTTCAGACCACGTGAACAAGAGCATGAGATAACGATCAATATTCACTTGATTAAATTTTAAAAGTCATATCAGGAAGCTCAAAATTCATGGAGCGGCACTGCTGGAAGAAAACCACCATGGCTGGGTGACTTCTGCTGGCAACCAGGGGCTTTCCCTCATGCCCAGCAGAACTGAGCCGTGGGATCTGGCAGGAACCTGGGCCAGGGCAGGGTCAGGTGGGATCTGGGGACAAGGTTCTCCCCCCAGAGGGTGGTGGGCACTGCCCAGGCTCCCCAAGGCAGTGGGCACAGCCCCAAGGCTGCCAGAGCTCCAGGAGCGTTGGGACGACAGGACAGGGTGGGATTATTGGGGGTCCTGAGCAGGGCCTGATGACCCTTGTGGGTCCCTCCCAGCTCAGGAGATGCCGTGATTTTGTGGTCTGGTGAGGATGGGAGCTGACCCAGCACAGGACCTGGTGAGGATGGGAGCTGACCCAGCACAGGACCTGGTGAGGATGGGAGCTGACCCAGCACAGGGCCTGGTGAGGATGGGAGCTGACCCAGCACAGGGCCTGTGTCTCACGCCAGATGAGAACCAGCTGCGTTAAACCTCCGGATTTTTGGAGATGCAGTGTCAGGATGTAATTGGCAATTACCAAGTCACATTAAACGGTGTGAAGTAAGCTATTTAGATACCTCAGGAGTGCATGTAACACAAGAAAAATAAAATAAAATAGTGTCAGGTAAGAGCCATATTCATGCATAAATAATGAGGGGGAAATATGGCAGTTTGTTCCGCTGTTTTGCATTGGAATTTCCGTACGGCCCCAGTAATGTGGAAGGGCAAATGAAAGCCAGGAAAGGAACTGTGCTTGGAGAATTATTTCTTGTTGGCACTGGGTGAGCTTATTGTGGCTCCAGAGCAAGCAGGAAAGCACAATCAAAATCCAAACAAACATCTCCCTGCTCCTGTCTGCAGTGCAGGGTTTGGGAGATGCTGTAGTTAAGGAACACTGTCACTTTGAGGGAAAAAGAGGCAATATCTGTGTGTTGGAGCTGCAGGCAGGATGACTTTGTAACTGTGGACAGCAGCCTGTACTCTGTCTTTTCATGCTGTCGTGTTCCTTTGTTGATGTCTCTGTTTTAAGATCTTTTTCCTCCATGCATCACCAATTGTCTTTTGTTTTCTCGCAGCAGGAGAGGCTCAGTTAATCCATATGTCATGACAAAAAGTCCAGGCTTCCCTTTGATAGGAACCAAGCATGACAGCAATCTATTCAAAAGGTGGTTTGGACTATCATTTCTTCCAAGCTAATTTATTGACTGGATGGCTTTCAAAAATAATAGGTCTGTTTCCCAAGATAATGTGCTGAGATGTGACTCATGAAGTCCATGTGAGCACACAGACAGCCTAATTATGAGAAATAAACTAATAATAAACCAGCAGTCTCTAGAAATCAGTATCTGTTGTGATATACAAGTCTAAACATCAGAGAGCATGAATGTTTCCACCTGTTCCCTTCTGCAATGATTTTGGTTTATTGCCCTTAGATATGTAAAACAAATTTCTTCCTATTAAGCCTTAGATGGATCAGGATGATAAGAAAATGATCTTTGGAGATGGGGGGTGACAGTTTTGCTGAGCAAACTCCAGCTCTAGGATGTGGTTATAAAGGGCAAATGCTGTTCAAATTGATACTTAGTCAGAATCCACAGACAGATAAATCAGGGCTGGCAAAGTGAATCATCCATGCAAATAAAAGCCCTTTAACACACCCCACTGACCATGTTTCTTGCCAGTATATTTCACTTTAAAGATATATCCCAGTGCAACTGCATAAAGGATGTATCTTTCCTGTAGCATTTGTGGAACAATTTTAACAATTTTTAACAAATAGTTTCTGTCACTCATTTTCCCATTTCTAGGACAGATGATGGACAGGACACAGCCATGTTTTGCCTGAAGAAAAAGCATATTAAGGAAGTGTGGCATGCGTAGGAAACAGGAATTATTCTCATTCAGTGAATCTTCTTCTAACAAACAAAATGCCCATAATCGTGTCTTCTTCCAGAAAAAAAGGGGGGNTGTCAGGGTGTGGTGAGGTGGGGGGGGGACTATGTCCAGATAGTTTTTATTTCCTGGACTTCAGGAATAATTCTCATCCTGCAAGGAGCTTTCCTGGCATGTTTACAACGTACCAAAAAATGGGTATTCAAAAACATTCCCACCATGTTCTCCCCCCGCTTAGGTGTAAACCCACCAGAACTTTTTATGATTACTGACTGGCTCACTCTGGAGTAATCAGCTATAAAACCAGTGGAACCGCAGAAAATTCCGGGCCTCTGTGTGTTTATCACTCTTTCCAGGCTGGCACTTTTAAGCCTGACCTGAACCATCCCGATTTTTTACTCAGCTGTTGAAACATCCATGTCACCGAGGAAAGAAACCGCTGCCTTCCGATGTTCTTGACCCTGCTCAGCACATCCCTCGTGCCAGAACTGCCTCTCTTTTGGCTGCCAACAAAGCACAGCCACCGTTGTGGTGGGTCTGGCTGAGCCAGAATTTGTTTCCCCGTAGGAGCCCTCACAGTGCTCTGCATAGGTGTCGATAACACACCAATGTTTTGGCTACCACTGGGCGCAGCACTCATTGTTCAGTCAAGGGCAAGATCCTGGGAGGGGACACAAATAGGCCAGCTGAACCACACTGACCAAAGGGATATTCCATACCATATGATGTCAACCCAGATATAAACGCTGGGGCAAGAAGCAGGAAGAGGAGGCACTCATTGTCTCCAATGGCTGCCTGCTAACACAATTAGGGGCCCTGCTTCTCAGACATGGGAAGTAGAGATTAGTTGTTGCTTCTGCTTTGCGTGTGCACCCTGCTTTTGCTTTTGCTTTTGCTTTTGCTTTTGCTTTCTCTATAAATACAAACTGCCTTATTGCAACCCACCATTTGTGCTGGTTTTTTTTTGTTTGCACCCTTATTCTCTCCCCTGTCCAGCTGGGAAGGGGAGTGATAGAGTGGCTGGGTGGGCACCTGGCATTCAGCCACGGTGAACCCACCACAACCATGTTCGGGGGTGACAAACCAATGGAGTTGCGTCGCAGGAGCATTTCTAATTTCTCCTATGAAGGAAGAGCTGTCCCCTGGCTCTGTGACCCCCAGGCTGCTGGGGATGCTCTGCCTTTGGCTCACGTTTCTGGGAGTTACGATGGGGTTTCTCCAGGCACACTCCAGCATGTTGCACTTACATCAACACTCACTAATCCCCAGCAAAACTTCTGACAAATGCACTTCATTCTGGGGGTGGACGAACAGGGAAGATGATCTGGAGCTACAGAGCCACCATTATTTTCTAAACCCTGTTTTGTCTTTAGCACAACAGATGTGCGTTGAAAAGAAAAACATGGTTCCGATGCTTTTAAGATGACAAGGATTTTTCTTCCATAAACATCTCCCATAAAAGCTTCTCCTGAGAAAAATGAGTGACCAAAAGCCCCATTTGGAACTGCCCTGGTGAGCCCCCATGTACACAGATTTCCACTTTCTTCTCCTTTTAGGGGCCTGACTGAGGCCTCCAGTTTGAGCAATTCCCAGTGGTGGGACTGCACAGGAGCAAAAAGTCCATTTAGCAGAGATGAACAGATGCATTTTTATTTGTGAAATAAATCCTGGACTTTAAGGGGTGAAATTCTGAGACATAAATAATCCCATGGGGCCACAGCAACTCTGTTACAGTAAGTTTGAAACCAATTTGCCATAAATATTGGTGTCCAAGCCCAAGCATACAAACCCAATACCTAGTAGGTATTTCTGACTGTGAGACAGCTCCTGTTGGTTTCAATTAAGCTTCGCAAAACCCCCCTTGTGTCAAGAAGGGAAATAATGAGGCAACATAAACCAAAGTGCTCCACTTCCAGTGCAGACTTTGGGCTGTGTGAATCAAATTTGCACTGAAAATCAGCAACTCACCAGCACTCTGAGAACAGCAGGTCAAGGAAAAGCAGGATGAGAGCCAGAGTGGGGGGAAGAAGGGAATTAAAATGTTTTGTAAGACCCCAGTTTCAGCTGGGTACAACCACTTTATTAATTCTTTGCACTGAAACTCTATGGATTGTATAAACAGACTCTATTATCATCTCACTTGGCACTTTAGAACGTTCCTCCTGCAGATTTCCAAACAATTCACAAACCTCTGGCAAAGGCTGCCTTAAAGTTTTGGAAAAGTTTTCCTGAATGCTATCAGCAATTTACAAACAGAGAGGAAAGAAAACAATCCATAAAAAAATCACAGCAAGTATTTTTCTTTTATATCAACAAGCAGGGATGTCCACTGAGACAAAATGAGTTGTGAAAAGATACACAGTGAGAGGTGAAATGGGAAGAAGCAAATGATCATCCCAAAGTCCCAGGGAAGAAAAAGGATGTGTGCAACATGTGCAAAGCCGGGCAGAGGCAGGGATAGGATGCTCGGAGCACGGTTATCTTGAGGCCTGGTCCAGTGCCCAAACCACAAGTATAGCACAACATAATGTTTTGGTTTTTTTCAAGATAGTACAGCACATGTAACTAACCCATGAAAGTGCATCAGCTGGTGGGAAGTTTAGATGAACATTAAACTACTGTTACAGTTTCTGGTTCAGTGACTGAATGAACATCTTTGAACTCTGTGAAAAAATTGCCATCAACTGGAGAAGATTTTTTTCCCCCAATTTCCCATTTCTTTTTTGTGTCTGAAATAAAACAGTTAAATAAAAACCCCTCTGAAATAAAGCATGGACAGGAGCCTCCAATTGCTTTTTATTTTCCTTGAACTGAGTTAGTGTCGAGTGCAGAGAGCAGAAGAGTGGAAGGACAGTGTCAGTATGTTTGTGGAGGGGGAAATGCTGTTGCTCCAAGTAACGAAACCCTTCAGTCGTAACACCCTGTACAATGCCAGAAGCTGCCCAATATGGACAGTGAAAAGATCACCGAAAACCTGTTTATTGCCATGCCTACCAAAGGGTCACCCTCTGAGACAGTGCAATTCTGTCAGTGCAGTGACGGATTCATCTCCCAGCTCACTCAGGAACCAGATGTGCTCTTCAAACCAGAACTTCTCCCAAGGCTGTTGGAAACACATCCGAGCAGTGCAGAACAGAAGCACTGACTTGGGAAGAAATTCTTTCTTTGGAGGGTGGGCAGGCCCTGGCACAGGGTGCCCAAAGAAGCTGTGGCTGCCCCTGGATCCCTGGAAGTGCCCAAGGCCACGCTGGAGCAATCTGGTCTATGGAAAGTGTCCCTGCCCATGGCAGGGAGTGGAATGACATGCTCTTTAAAGTCCCTTCCAACCCAAACCATTCCATGAACGTATTGTGGTATCTTGCAGATCCTTTCCCAAGAGCTGACAGGTTTTCCTCCAACACCTGGAACTGCAGAGGCACAGCCGGTGTGAGGAGAGAGGAACAGAAAACCAGCAGTGACACGTGAATGATGCTACAGGGCAGATGCAAACACTTAATGAGCAGGATCCGCTCAGCCACAGACCTATAGGAAACCACTGGCACAAGAGGAAAAGGCAACCAGAGATGGATAAATAAGAACAAATGGCTCTCCACAAAGTCCTCCTGGAATATGAAGGGTAAATGGTTGAAGGAAAGTCTCACAGAGATCCTCTCACAGAGATCCTTCAGACCAGGAGTTGGACCTTCCTTGGATCCCCATGAAAAAACCACGCTGGCGTAGACAACTCTGCAACAGTTTTGGGGTTTGTTTTTTTCCTGTCAGGAAGTTTGAATATTTTGGGTCAAACCAAAAGTAGTTTTACTTTCACAGGGCTTGGTTTTGTCAGACGGAAAAGAGACAAAGACGGAATCAAAGCTCACCTGGCTCAGCCAGACCCAGCTCCTTCCAGTCTGCCTTGACCTGGAGGTGCAGGAATGCCCGGGAGATGATACGGGAATGCTCAGGAAATGCTGGAACGCCCGGGAGATGATATGGGAATGCTCGGGAGATGATACGGGAATGCCCGGGAGATGCTGGAATGCCTGGGAGATGCTGGAATGCCCGGGAGATGCTGCTGGAATGCCCAGGAGATGGTACGGGAATGCCCGGGAGATGATGTGGCAATGCCCAGGAGATGCTGGAACACTCGGGAGATGCAGGAATGCCCGGGAGATGAAACGGGAATGCCCGGGAGATACTGGAATGCCTGGGAGATGCTTCTGGAATGCCCGGGAGATGCTTCTGGAATGCCTGGGAGATGCTCCTGGAATGCCCGGGAGATGATGCTGCTGGAATGCCCTGAAAATGTGGGAATCCCCGGGATGTTCGGCAGCCTCGGAGATCTGGTGCCACCTGGCGGCCGCGCCTGGAACGGCAGCGAGCGGAGCCGCCCGGGCGGGGGGATCCCAGGAAAGCTCCTGGTCCCACCTTTCCATCCCCTCTGGAATTGAAGGTCCCAAATGTCATTGTCTGAAGAGCCGCATGAACAGCGCCCCGCCTGCGGGACCTTCGGGATCATATTCCTAACATTTGCTGGTGCTGTTGAGGAATCGTAGAGCGTAAAGAGATCAGAAATTAAAAATACATAAATAAATAAATAAATAAATACATAAATAAAATCATCGTTAAACATAATTGATCAAGGAGAGAAGAAGGAAGAGGAGGAACAAGTCTCAAATTGGCTCCCAGCTTGGATGCTTGAATGGTAGAAAACAAAATTACTGAAAAATCACTTGTGCCAGGGAGAAGGACCAGATGGGCTGGAGAAGTTTCTTCTGTAGTGAGTAGCAATCACAAAGTCATAGGATCATTAAGGTTGGAAAAGACCTCCAAGGTCATCAAGGCCAACCATCAGCCCAGCACCACCACCACGTTCTCCGCTAAACCATGTCCCCAGGTGCCACATCCACACACGTTTTTGAACACTTCCAGGGATAGGGACTCCATCACTGCCCTGGCCAGCCTGTTCTGATGCTTGGCAACCCTTTCCATGAAGAATTTTCCCCTAATATCCAATCTAAGCCTTCCCTGGTGCAACTTGAGGCCATTCCCTCTCATCCTGTCACTCGTTACCTGGGAGAAGAGACCAACCCCCACCTGGCTACAACATCTACGTTGGCTGAGAGGTTCACATGCTGGTGCCATCCATAGACTGGAACAGATAAATACAACACAAAAGGAACATCGGAACAACTCCCAGGTAGTTTGGAGAGCAAACAGCCCATCCTGACAGCACACACCCCTGTGGAAAGCAGAACTGTGCTCACTGAGAGCCAGAACATCTCAGCCTTTTCCCACCAGGCTGTGCTTGGAAGGAATATTTCTGTCACTGCACATTCTCGTTACAAGGTGTTAAATTTGGCTAACAAATACATTGCTCCTTTTTAATGTACAACATGCCTGCACTTTAGTCAGCGTTTCTCCTCTCATTAACAAGTAAAACAACATCTCATCTGCACAAGCTGATTTGCATACAGAGGCTTCCCTGTCAGTGCCACGTCTTGGAACATGAAGTCACATTTCATTGAAAACCCTCACAAAAAAGGATTATGTACTCACTTCAAAGGATGTGTTATTCAGCATCTGAGAGGTTACTAAGAACCCCAGAAGGAACTGTTGGATTTGATTCTGCAAATACTGCCACAGATATGCTCAAGTCATTTATTTTCGTGGTGCTTATTGTCATGCAAAGATGAAGTTACAGGTCACGCGGCTCTCAGTCCAAATGGAGATTCCTAAAAAAGCTTGGATAAGCTTCTTGCTGATGAATATGAATCAGAAACCTGTAACATGGCCCTTGTCCAGAAGGCAGCTACATTCTAGAAGTAATGTAAAAAATAAGACACACCAGGGAGCAGGGGATAAGGAATTTTGAGCGTTTCCCTCCTTTTAAAAGGTTACTAATGAGTTGGGGATCAACATCAACTCTTCTTTTTGTCCCCCCCATCATCCACCTTTCAGCTGTGTCAGAATTATTGGCCATTACTAGACGGGCCCTAGTGATGGAGAGACACTAGTTAAAAGCTCTTTACTGCACATTTATTATGTGTGCTCATACCCTGTATTTTGTAATCCCTTTTCCAAATTCTCTTCAGCAACGGGGTCTTGATCTCAGGGGCCAATAGGGCCCCAAAGTAAAGTCCATATAAACTTCAAGGCATAAGGAATTTATGAGATACTGGGCAGAGAAACAGTATGATCAAAGTACAACATAAAAAACCCCCAACTTTTTCAGTCTCAATCTTTAGGTGCAAAGGAAAACAACTTAAATTGGCAGGAGCACATTCCTGGTTGGTTGTTTCGGTAAAAACAGCTCATTATTTGAAGGAAGAAACTCACCCCAGCCTAAAAAACTGGAGATTTACACTGTGATCCCCATCTGCCTTGGGATGACATCAAGACTTTTCAACATGACATCCAAACCAGTCAGAAGGTCGGGGTTTGGAACATTTTAATCACAGAATAATAGAAAAGAACCACAGAATGATTTGGGTTGGCAGGGACCTTAAAGCTCATCTCGTTCCAATCTCCTGCCATGGACAGGGAAACCTCCCACCAGCCCAGGTTGCTCCAAGTCTCACCTAACCTGACCTTGAACACTTCCAAGGATGGAGCATCCACAGCTTCTCTGGGCAGCCATGGCTGAATTCTTCCTTTCCCTGACTCAGAGAAGGCTGTAACTTCCATGTGCCATCTCTCAGAGGGTGTTATCCATGCGCTGCCTGGCTGTGGACACTGACCAGACTTATCCCTCCATCTCAGAGGCAGAGCTTTGGCAAACAGTGTGTTCTGTTCCTGAGGCAGGAGGTGATCACAAAGACCTGACTAGTTGTGACTGAGCACAGAGGGTCCTTTACTTTGCTGTTTTTGAAGGCAGGATCCCAGTCAATGTTTCTTGTAGTCAAGGAGAATTTGAGTTCAAAGGAATTTAAACAGTGTCCCAACAAAGCACTACGGCATGGAAACAGGACAGAAAGCTTGGATGCACGTTCTGGAGCTGTTTTATAACTGGAAGGCTTGGAGCCCATGCAGCAAAATGATTTGCAGTGATTTCAAGACCTATGGCCAGATCTCTTGGGCGAAGTTTCCTGTTATACAGGACTGCTGCACACAGGCTGAGCTGCACAATTTCCTTTGTAAGGATAAAAAAAAAACCAACAAACACCCAAGTATGATCATTAGTGTGTGTCTTTGCAGTCTGGCAGGATCCCTGGGCAGGCACTGACCTGTGGGAACACACTCTGCAGGTTTTAGGGTTGCATGCAGGAGTTGTGAGTAGGGGTGACAGCTCTGGCACCTTGAACAGGGTTTGTTTGCTATTGCCAGCAGAAATCCTGCACCCGATAAACATGCTGGACATCTGCCACCCTCAGGTTCATCACAGAATCATAGGATGGTTTGGGTTGGCAGGGACCTCGTGAAGGTCATCCTGTCCCACCCCCTGCCATGAGCAGGGACACCTTCCACCAGCCCAGGTTGCTCCAAGCCCCGTCCAACCTGGCCTTGGACACTTCCAGGGACGGAGAGTCCACAACCCAAATAAGGCACATGTAAAGGGTCCTCTGAGATTAATATGCCAAGCATCAAGTTTAAACCAAACCCTGCTCTTCTGGATCAACTGTTTTCCCCTAAAGTGACATTGTGGAGTGCCAGCCGCCCACTCTGAGAACCCTGAAGTTCACAGTTGTGTGTTGCATCTCACATAAATATATAACATGATGTATCTGCAGGGGCTTTGAAGCGAGCTGTAAAAAGTGCATTGCTAACAGTGGGAAGTTTGTTAAAGTCAGAGGTTTAGCTGTTCCCTTTAAATAAAGAAAGGAACCTGTTTTCAAGAAAAATATCCTAAATATCATAACTCCCACTCAAAAAATTGACATCTATTTTCCATTAAAAAAAAAAATAAATTACTTTGCTTCAGACCAGGCCATGTGCCTTTGATATTCATAGAGAAAAATACACATATTTTTTTATAATTGATGTGTCCAAAGAGGATGGGTAATGCCAAGGCTTCATGTCTTCAGAAAATCATATAAAACCTACTTCTTAAACTGGTTTCAAAATTTGCACTGAAACACATGAGCAGAGCCCCAAAAGGCAGTGGACACTGACCTGAGGGCAGGAAAAAAGACAGATTAAGAAATTTCAGTAAACTCACTTTGAAACCTAATTATTTCTCCAAACACTACTGCGATAAGTGCAGTAAAAATTTAGGATGAACAAACCAAAGTGGAATATGAAGTTTACAATGTCATCTACTCTATGGTTACTATAATCTATTAGCCAAGCTCCATTTGTGGGTCCCAAAACAAAGACAACTTTCTTTCCTTAAAATACCCTGCAAAAGTGAACAAGAGAGAGTTTGACTTCAAAAGCCCCTCAACCCTGTAACAGTAGATCAAGTGTATTTTAATTAGAAAAAGATTCAGACTGCAGAACAGAGCTCTGGCTCTGGACCTAAACTGCTCTAACACACAGCCTGGCTGTCATGTTTCAGCTGGGGCCTCTTACTTTTACTGTGGAAATAAAAACGAAGAAAATTCTCCACTGCAACGTTGGTGCGAGTCCAAATTGACAATAAAGTTCCTGGAGTTCCTTGGGAGTTACTCTAACAGGAAGTTTTATCGCTCCGTATCAGCATTAGTCATGCCTTAGGTTATATGTTGAGTCAAAACAAAGCAATCACATATTAAATTGTGAAGGGAAAAGAAAGCAAAAGTGAAATCCTGAGCATGCTACAGTCAGTAATCTGACGTTGACTTTAACAGAGCCAGTGTGTCACCCAGCAAACCGCCTGTAGGAATTCTAGCCTTTGTTTTACACACATAATACACATTACATGGTAATTCTCAGAAGTGCAGAGCTTAGGCAAATACAATGCATACTTGATTTGATTAGGAATTGCACTTTCATTCCATCATTTTTGAGCATAAGAGGTCAGGAATTAATTTACCCAGCTGCAACCTTTGGATCTGGACGTTTCTGCTGTCTGAAACCGGAGCATCCACTTCTCAGCAGCATGTTTCTTCTGCAGGTACTATATGACCTCAAGAGCCAAATTTTTTTGTTGCATCAGCTTTCTCCATCCTTTGAGGAAGTGTACGAAGCAAGCAACTTAAATTTAAGCAACCAGGAAGTTTACCTGAGTCACTGTAGAAAGCTCAGCGTAATAAAATGTTATTTAACCAAAATTTGGCAGATTCACTCTCATCATTGCTGGCATCCGAATGCTAAAATACCAAATAATGCATTTTGATTTCCAGTTATTTTGGTTCTTTTGCCCCTTGGAATAGCACAGCTCGAGTCCAGATGTATATTAATCTTCCTTACTGCTTCTGCCAAATTTCTGGTTTCCATTTGCTCAGTGCTCTCATCATGAGCAGTATGTCTGTGTCACTTCCTCCCTATATGTTCAGGCTTTTCCTTGACTCATCCAATCTGTAGGAAGAAAAGCCCAAAGGCTCTTTGGGGTTACTATTTTTAAATACAGGAACTTCTGTGGGGCTGTTTGGGAAGGAGATTCCCTTTGAAGATAAACAACATGCTATAGATAACATGCATGTAAAACTCATCTACAAGGTCTCCTGTTCCAGCCCTGTAGCAGGTCAGTGTGAGACTCCAAAAAAGTGTAAAATATCCAGAGATAAATCACAGAGAATCAGGTTTCCAAGTGTACCTGCTGCTGTGGGGATTTGGGATATCTGCTGAAACATGTGGACTGTCCCCAGCGATCATGGATGTGCCATTCCTGGAGGTGTCCAAGGCCACTCTGGATGGATCTCTGAGCAACCTGGGCTCGTGGAAGGTGTCCCTGCCCATGGCAGGGGGTTGGAATGAGATGGCCTTTAAGGTCCCTTCCAACTGATTGTGGGATTCCATGAGCTGGATTACCAGGTTTCTGGTATCTCTTCTCTCTGCCCCTCTCCTCCTCAGGGACTGGCCTGACATACTGCAAACACACCTTTGAACCCTACAGATGCAAAGCCCCATGAACCAAACCCTCCTCTTTTCACATCAAGGCCTAAATAAGTGGGAAGGAAGAGAGAGCTGCTTTGAGCCCGGAGACAAGGGGCAAAGATGTCCCAGGGGCAGCACAGAGACCAGGAGCTCAGCCCCGTTCTGTGTGACATTTCCACCCCCTTTTAAAGCACAGGGCACCTTCTTGAGGCACCAGCAGTTCCTCTAGCTGCTGGAGGGCCCCCTTTGCAGTTCTGGGGCCAAGGTGATTCCACAGATGAGGTGAATCCCACATTTGAAGCAGAACGAGTGGCAAAAAGCACGAAGATGTTCACAGTACACCAGGCTGCTCTGTTAAGAAACAGCAAGAGACAACCAGGCGAGGCAAAGACCCTCTTTGGGCTTCTGCTCCGATATAAATGGGTTGCAGCGAAGAGCCTTTGTGGCATTAAAGGGTGCCAGGCAGGGGCTGGGCTGGGAGGGTGATGGCTGTGCTCTAGCAATGTGATTCCACTGCAGAGAACATAATCAGGAGTGAAACCCCTGATGCTGCTTAATGCCCTAATCCCATTCACATTCCTGTTTTACTCCCACTTTTCTGTTCCTTTTGCCTCAACAAATAGTTCCAACAGAAGCTTTTCTTTGAGAATCTCGTGGTTTTCAGTTTACTATGAAAAGTAATGGTAGTTTTTTCTGTGATTCCAGTACATATAAAGTATTTTTCTGTGTTATTAGAGGTGAGTCCATGGCACAGTTCAGCCTTTCCCTCCTGGCTCACCCTCCTCTCCCCAGACACCTATTTGCATGAAACTTCCAGGAATGTCGTATCTGACATTGCTGCCCTCTGGTAATTCTGCTTGAATCAGACAATGAATTGCAAGGTTTGAAAGAGAACAACACACAAACACAACACCCTTGGCTTGACTGCAACATCATTTCCTAGGGAAATTAATTAAAAAAGAAAAAAATCAAACAAAAAAAGGCGAGCACTGAGCTGCACTTTGTGTCTCCGAGGTTGTTCATCATCATGGCCAGAGCACAGGAATGTCTGATAACGCAGTGAGGAGGTTTTACTCTCCAGGCTCATTACTTACCGTGCAGTAACTCCGCACTAAGGCTCTGCCCAGCAACTGCAGCACTTCTTTATTCACAATGCAAAGGTGCTCTGTAAAGGCCTGTAAAACGTTATGAGCCCCATTGCCTCCAAGCCCTTACAACGCAGGTATGGTCAATAAATCCTGCACGCGCAGTGTCTCCTGTCCCACCCCAACCTTCCACGGCAATACTCGTGGCACATCATGGGCAAAGAGCCTCTCTGCACTGACTAAGCAATGTCATTAGGAGTGTTTTGCGAACTAATTCTAAAAGACACAAGTCCCCTCATTAGGAGCTGTAGCAGAGATTTAATTAACTTGGCTGTTTTCATCCCCAGCCGTGGCCTTCATCTCACCCACTCCCTGCCTTGCTTACTGACACCGCAGAACACCCACGCCCTCGGCAGTGATTTCTTTATTTCTCTCGGTGATATTTTCGCGTGCTCAGCAGCCGCCTGGTTGTCCTCGATGTTCTGGAGAGTTCCCACTAGGTGGCACCGATATCCAGCATTCCCTCTCCAGCGTGCCCGTGAATTCCCCTCGCTTTGCTCCAGGTCTTCTCTCCCTTTTTTTTTTTTTTTTTGCAGCATTTCCAACCTCTGAGCTCATTGGGTTTAATAACTGCAGAAACAAACAGCTCGTGAGATCTTTTTTTCTGTCCTTACAGTGCTGAACGGATCCAAGCCAAAAGCCAGACAAAAAAAGATCAATTTCCAGTGTCGTTTCTCCAGCTGGTTCAAGAATCTAACTGGTATAATTGTTAATTGTTTCTTTTAGCACCATCTACAGACAAATCCTTAGTGGTTCTTTACTTTGTCATCCTCACTTACGTGCTTAATAAACCTGATATCTGCAAGAACATCCCTTATCCCAAACAGGCTGAGGAGCTGGGAAACAGGGAAAGCTGTGAGGAAACCCGGCGTGGCAGAGACCAAGAGATGCCAGCAGTCATTTATCTGCCAGGAAATAAGAGGATGGGGAGAGAGTCCTGCACAAAACCCTCTGAAGGGAACTCAGACAAGAACTGAATCAGGCAACATGTGGATCAATAGCAAATAAAAAATAATAATTCTCTCAACAAGACACAGTCAAGAGTAATTCCTCGCTAATAAGACAGAAGTAATTTTGGATATCTTTCAGGAGAAGAGATGGAGATTTTTCAGACAAGCCTTTCTCAAATTCAGCTTTTCTCCACTCCTTATACTTTTTATATGTTCCCAAACAAACCCGTAAAATTCCTTTGCATGGAACTAATTTTAGTTTGTATTGTAACAGCAAATACTTCCAAGACCAACAATGAGGAAAGATAGTCGAGCTTTGGGAGAGAAGCCTGCACACATTTTCCTGGTGAATAAGAGCAGCACAAAAGTTAGAGGTCAATAACTCCAATTAAATTAAAACTGCAATTTGGGGATAACTGGCTGGGGAAGCATCTTCTATTTGTGAGTCTGGCAGGCCACGATAACATCACTATCAGAGATAACAGTCCCCTGAAGACAAAAATGAAGGTGGATATGGCGGTTAAAATCCCCAGTTCATTTTAAGCTCATTTAAGGTTCTTTATCTACATCTCTTTAGATTTTATATGTAAATTCCTGAGTGTTTTCTTTCCTCCGGTTCATTCTATGAGGTAAGAGCTTCCAAACTCCATTTAAAAGTTTCCACTTCGGATCCTTAAATCACAAAGATCTCCCAGATATAAACACCAATGAGAAGTCCATTAGTTCATCACTCACTATCTTACACTGCAATGATAATGGAAACTATTACAAAGCTGAGATTTCTGGAAGGCCAGTTTTTCAGCTGTGGGATGTCAGGCCCTGGCTTTTATTCAGGTGCTGGAAAACCAAAGACTGAAAAAAAAAGAATGGATAAGACGGACAAGACTGGAAAAAGCAGGGGATGGAAGAATTCAAAACTCACTGACCTATTTGCTTCTGCATCTGCCACGGCCTCCAGTCTGGACAGCACAGTGGGAAATGCACCAGGAAAATGTAATCGCTGGAGATTATTCTATGTATGAGAACAAAACAGTGTCTGCAGCCGGCCTTCCCAAGCCCAACAATTTCCTCCAACTCATAAAATACGGAATGCAACCGCCGCCTTTTGAAACAGCAAAAGGGGGAAGCCCCTTCCCTGCAGGAGGAGCCCCAATTCCCCCCCAGGCTCCCGTGTCCTGAGCAGGGGGCTCTGCCAGGAGGTGGATTTCATTCCTGCCCTTCCCACGTGCCCGCAGCACAGCCCCACGCCCTGGCTGCGCTCTCGGTGGTGCCCCCAAACTCATCCCCCCGCGCGGGGCAGCCCGAGCTGGTGTCGGTGCTGTTCGCCCTTCACCCGGTGGTTCAGAGGGATCTGCAGCACCAACAAACCACCCAGAAGGAAAACGCTCCCAGATCGCCGGTTTGATGCAAATCATGTGCTGTTAAATCAGTGCCAAAGGGCTCAAATATCCAGCCCTTTAACTGCAGGCGTGTCCAGATTATCATTAGCACTCAATCATTATTAGTGTTACTCCTTTTTGTTCCTCAGGAACGCAGCGGTTTCCAATTGCATGTTTCTCATAAGGTGACCATTGTTTGGGGATCCTACTCTTTTTAAGTGTTTCTATTGTTTTTATGGGAACTGTAGTGTTAAGAACAACCGAGCATGTAATGGCATGAGGAGGCTTTTTTCGCTTTTTTCCTTTTCCCTTTTTATTTTTTTTCTCCTTGGAATTGCAGCAAGAGGCTGATCAAATTTCACTGTTTCTTAGAAGTTGCTCTGCCTTGACAGGCAACTAATGGCTCCAGCACGGAAAACATTCAAGTTCAGCTGTGGTGACTGTATGGCAAGGCAATGGCATAAAGTAATGTATGACAATTCCAAGTGCGTCTGTGTGTGTCACATGTACAGTGGATTTCTAGGTCTGTGGCAAGTGCAGCTCCACTACCTCCTAGTCCTGCTAAAACATCTGTGCATTTTAGTGCATCTGCTTACCTGCATTAATTATTTACAAAGGATAATGTGTTGGAGCCACTAAAATGACAAGACTGTTTAAGTCAGGAAGCACCAGAAACAAGATATCCAAAGTCACAGCGGAGCCTCCTTGGTCAGCTGCACCAGTAACCACATTTCTCACCTCAGCATGGAATGTTATTTAAATTATTCTACGCAGCCACACAGAATTTTCTTACCAATGTTTTATCCCCATTCCTGCTATGAATGCTGAGGAATTTAGAAAACTGTATCTTTATATGCATTCACGAAGTAGAAGTCAATCATCATTTACTCTTCCTCAGCCAGAATTAGGGCACGAGAACACAAATGTCAAAGCTCTGTTGCTTTTGGGTGTCCAGTTTGGGATACCTTGTTTGATTATTTTTTCCTAGCACTTTCTATATCAAAACACAGCCCTCCTTGACCTCACCTCAAATTTGGACATCAACAAACAGAGCTCAACTGATTACTCAAGCTGGACACCCAGACACAGGCCAGGTATAAAAATCCTGACTTCCCCTTATATCACAAACTGTGACCTCAGGCAGGAATAAATTCAATTTTCCCAGGAGCATTCACCTCTTCAAGCCCTTCCTTTCTATTCCCTCAGCTTCTGATCACTAAAAAATGACACTGAGAGTTAAAACAATCTCTGTATGCATTAGTAAGCTTTAGCCACTGGACAGAAAGGCCATTCTTGGCTAAACATCTGCCACTGGAATGTACTTTTTAGCTGGAGAGGTAAAAACACATGCCTTGCCAGAACATTCCTTAGCTTCTGGCAACCAAGTGAATGGGCTGTGTCTTGTATGGGGCAACCTTCGCTCTACAGTTCCAACACTTCGGATCCCGTGATCCATCAATTGGTAGGATTTAAAAAAAAATATATAAATAAATAAAATACCTGATCTATTTAACTGCTGTGCTCACTGCATCATTCTGGAAAACCTCAAAGCTGTTCAGTGATCATTTTTACTAGAAACTGGTATCCCTAGTTACAAAATAATTGTGGCATCAAGTTTAGTAAAACTGACGGTGAAAAAAAAATAGAAAGAAAGAAAAGGCAAGATAATTGCAGCATGGGGGGGGAAAACAGGTAAAGGAGAAAAAACACCCACAAACAAACAAACAAACAGACTGAACCACACAAAGTAGTTCTGTGATGTCCAGATTACAGAGGACTGGCTTCCCGCATTTTGTGTTGACAGTGAGAACCCATGTCCCAAAGAAATGGGATATTTCCATCATCCTTCCCCTGATCAGCTCCTCAATTATCCAATTGAACCTGAGTAGCCTTTCCTTCTGTTAGGGATCTCACAGGGTTGGGACCTTACAGGCTTAGACTTTACATATTGCTCCTCTAATTTCTCAAAACTTGGAGGAACTTCACTTTGCTCAACGTTTGTGCAGTTCAATCTGGCTGGAATTGGCCAACGCCTTGGCCAACGCTCGTACTCCCGGCACAGACTGACAGTTTGGTTGCACAAGCCTTGTTTGCCCAGGAAATGAAGCTAAAAATGATAAATAGGTGTGTATAAATGCCTGCCACGAATTCCCTGTGCAGTCTCAGAGCAGGCTTCCCATGGCTCCCAAAGCACTTATCCCCCATCTTCCCTGATTAGATCAGTAACGCACCCAGAGATTAGTCAAAGCAGCATTCCTCTTCTAGCAACTAATTTAAGGCTTTTTAATATATTACAGTCTCTTTTAGGTCCAAACCTTTCTATTTTGGGAATTCCAATTCAAATTTGCTTAATAGCTTTGCATAATAGTCCCTTGCTCCCAATGAATTCCTCATTTTAACTTTAATTGGTTTGCTCGTGAAGAATCACAGTTTACACAAGGTGAAGAGATGTATCACTAGATAATACTGAGTATAAGTAGTATCTGATAAAATAGAATGAGATACTTATTTGCTTTTTTTCTCAGCATTTGTTAATGGTACTGTCAATTTCTACAAGCAGATAAATTATATTTATAGCATAATCAATGAAATGTATTTGGAATAGGCATTAAATAATGATGTGAATTCAGTGTCTTCCTAAATTTACATTTTATGATTTTTTAAACATTTTTAAACGTTAGCCAGCAGTGCGAAGTAATCCAAACTGAAGGCATAGACAGGTTTTATGGAAGGTGATGTGAGCAACAAGTGGAAACGCAAGAAATTAAATCATATGTAGAGCTGCAATACTGAAGTATAAATCACCTTCAATGATTTCAAAGTCTCAGCCTCGAAATAAAGAATTGTCTCATTTTCCTTACTGAGCTCAGTCTGAGGTGCCCGGCAATGGAAAAAGCACAGGACAGCTGGGAAGGAGCCTGGGAAAGGGAGGGGAGCTGGAGTTTGGGGGGTACTAAGGAACCTTCTGGGAATACTTTGTGTAAGAAATGGATACCCTAAACCAGCTTGAAAATACCTCACCTTGAAACACTTGTGGCTTGAAACAAAAGCTTTTCAATGTAGCTTGGAGCGCCTCAGGAAGCTTTGTAAAGGCGAACAAAAAGCCAGTGATTTTATTTTTCCTTCCAAGCATCACAATTTCGAAGCACTTACAATTCATTCCCGGGTGTCTGACTGATCATTCTGAGCACTTTGGTCTTCAAATGGAGAGCAAGGCATTCTGTTAAATTAAAATAAAACAAAGAGATATTTGAAATACACTTAGATAAATCATACCAGCTTGCGCTGCTGACTGCTACTTATTGCTGGTTAGAATATTTGAATAAGAATTTTTTAAGGTTCTTTGATGTAGCTTTTATTTTAGGGCCAGAATAAGGCCTATGAAAAATATATATTAATGAGTTAGCTATAGTTAGAAAAAAATAACTTTGGAGTATATATTTGGGGGTTTTGTTGTTGTTATTGTTCTTATTACTGCTCCTAGCCTAGCTTGAGTCTTGGTTGGGTTTTGTTTTTCCTATAATAACATATGCTGGGAGGGAGAACTACATTTAGGCTAATTCTGAAGTTGTGCTGCTGGGGTGTAAGTGCCCTGTGTCACCTTTGCACACGCCGTGGTGGGATTTGTCACCACACACACCCCCTGTGCCCCAATTCCATGGCCTGAATTCAGGATTCTGGGAAAGGCCAAGAGCAGCGAAAGCTGTGACGTGCAGCACCTGGAAAAAAAGTGTTCCAAATGACCTATGAATAAGTAAATTTAGGGCAGAGATTGGGAAAAAAACTCTCCCCTGGGAGGGTGGGCAGGCCCTGGCACACGTTGCCCAGAGGAGCTGTGGCTGCCCCTGGATCCCTGGAAGTGTCCAAGGCCAGGTTGGACGGGGCTTGGAGCAACCTGGGCTGGTGGGAGGTGTTCCTGCCCATGGCAGGGGTGGCACTGGATGGGCTTTGAGGTCTCTTCCAACTCATTCTGGGATTCTATGAAGGGTGTAAAATACTCAGGTGGCTGGCTGTAAGAACAGGCTCTTTGGGGCTTTACCTTCCCTCGCCTCTCAGCCCCAGATGGTCCTGGCCGTGCCACAGGGGCTGTGTGCCGCGTGTCACCGTGCTGGCACACTCACCCATGTCACACACCCACTGTCACACACCCCCGTGTCACACTCACCCACAGTCACACACCCCTGTGTCACACTCACCCGTGTCACACACCCACTGTCACACACCCGTGTCACACTCATCCGTGTCACACTCACCCATGTCATACACCCACTGTCACACACTTCATGTCACACTCACCCCGTCACACTCACCCATGTCACACACCCACTGTGACACTCACCCGTGTCACACACTCACCCATGTCACACTCACCCACTGTGACACTCACCTGTGTCACCCTCACCCGTGTCACACCCTTCTCCCCTCACACAGGCCCCGTTCCCAAGGTGCTTCCTGCTCTGGGAGATGTGTGGGGATGTGAGGACGTGGGGATGTGGGGTGTGGGTCAGGAGGTGTGGGGATGTGACGATGGGGGGACGTGGGGAAGTGAGGATGTGACAGATGTGGGAAAGTGAGGGTGTTGTGAGGATGTGGGGATGGTGTGGGGATGTGAAGATGTACACGGGGACGCGAGGATGCGTGTGGGGACGTGAGGGGGTGTGTGGGGATGTGGCGATATGGTGATGTGAGGATGGACGTGCGGATATGAGGATATGTGTGGGGTTCTGAAGATGCTGTGGGGCCGCGGACCGGCTGGCCCCGCTGAGGACGGACAGACCGGCCCCATCTTGGACAGGCTGGCCCCATTGCGGACGGACGGACCGGCCCCATTGCGGACGGACAGACCGGCCCCATTTTGGACAGGCTGGCCCCATTGCGGACGGACGGGCCGGCCCCATCTCGGACGGGCCGGCCCCATCTCGGACAGACGTACCGGCCTCATTACGGACGGGCCGCCCCATCTCAGACGGACCGGCCCCACCTCGGACGGGCTGGCCCCATTACGGACGGACCGGTCCCATCTCGGACAGACGTACCAGCCTCATTACGGACGGACCGGCCCCATCCCAGACGGACCGGCCCCATCCCGGACGGACCGACCGGCCCCATCTCGGACAGACGTACCGGCCTCATTACGGACGGGCCGCCCCATCTCAGACGGACCGGCCCCATCTCGGACGGGCCGGCCTCATTACGGACGGACCGGCCCCATCCCAGACGGACCGGCCCCATCCCGGACGGACCGACCGGCCCCATCTCGGACAGACGTACCGGCCTCATTACGGACGGGCCGCCCCATCTCAGACGGACCGGCCCCATCTCGGACGGGCCGGCCTCATTACGGACGGACCGGCCCCATCTCGGACGGACGCCGCGGGCACCCAATGCGCTCGGGCAGGGAGGGCAGAGCCCGCGGGCGGACCCAATGGGGCGGGGGCCGGGGCCGCACTTCCTTCGGGGAGCCGGGGCAGGGGCCGCGCCCGAGCGGGGTTTGCGTCTTTGTTCCCCGGGGAGGGGACACGGAGCATCCCCAGCATGAGCCCCGCCGGCCCCACCGCCCCCCGGCCCGGGGAGCCCGCCCGGGGCAGCGCGGCCGCGCCCAGGGGCTGAGGAGCTCGGCCGGCCCCGCCTCCCTCCGACCCTGCTTCCCTCCCTCCCTCCGTCCCTCCTTCCTCCTCCTCCTCCTCCCGCGGGCCGCCGATGCCGCCGCCTCCCGCCCGCCGCTGAGCCGTGCCGGGCGGGGGCCATGGGCAACGGGATGTGCTCCCGGAAACAGCGGCGGGTGCTGCAGAGCCTGCTGCTGCTCGCCGTGCTCGGCGGGCTCCTCTACGGCGCCATGCTCTACCGCGAGCTGCAGGGCCAGCTCCGCAGGGCTGAGGCCACGGCGCTCAAGTACCAGCAGCATCAGGAGTCCCTCTCGGCTCAGCTACAAGGTACCGGCTCGGCAGGAGCCTCTGCTGCCCTTCCCCGAGGCGTGCAGGGCATCCTCCTCCTCTTCCTCCTCCTCCTCCTCCTCGGGGGAAGTCTGGGCTCCAGCTGTCCAACCTCTCCCAAAGTTTTGCTCCTCATGCGCTTCTTTCCCCTTCTCTTCCTCCCCAGCCTGTGGGGTTGGGATACCTCACTGTGGGTGGGATCCTAAACCTGCGGAGTTTTTGTCTCATTCCCCTTCACTTCCCCGCGTTTTATAGTGGCTCTTATTCCAGAGGGGCTGCACGTCGCTTGGTAATTCCTGGCAGGAATGGGAAGGGCAGGTGGAGTGCCTGCTGCCCAGCTGACAGTGCAGACCATGGCCAGGCTGGGACCTTTGAGTGCCTCTGTGTTGTCTTAGCAGCGTTGATTTAATGCTGAGCGTTCAGCTGCGGTTCCTGGGCAGCATCAACTTAAATGAAGTCAGGTGGGAGGAGAGTAGAATTCTAATAAAGCATTTTTTTTTTAAAGGGTAAACTTAGAAGCAAAGTTCAAATAAGTTATTTCGATAAGGCTATTCATTCTGTTCCTGTTGGTATAGCTTTGAATTGCTTGGCTTAAAGCTGCCATATAAATACAGATCCTTGTTTTAAAGATGCACCAAGTGTGTGTGTCCTGTACTTGAAGGGGAAAAGATGCCCGTGTCTGACATCTGCATGTCCAAAAATCAGCAGCAAAGAGCACAGGTACGTCCAGGAAACATCAGAGGGCTGGGAAGTGCAGGACCTCGGCACCTCTCTGGTTGTCAAGTGCGAGGTTATCAGGTCAGGAGAGAGCCTAGAGCCGCCAACTTTCAAAACTCCTCCAAGTTTTATTTCTCCAGAAGGTATAAAACAAGAATCAGAGGGATCTGCTGTCCCAGCACGTAACTTCAGGGTGATCCTCAGCCCCACTTTTCCCTGTGGAGGGGCCCATGAAAGCATGCCTGGGAGCGCAGAGTTTGTAGGCAGAGAGCACAGAGCTTATGCTGTGAGACTCTCCCCGTGATTTGTTACCTCGATATGTTTAGTCACATCCGAGGCCGTCCTTACTTAGTATTTCAATTTCAGGCCATTTCCAGGTAATACCGTGGAAACATTTGCCAGGAACCTTCATTTTAGTCCCGAAAAAGGTGTGAATGTTTGGCTGGGAGATGGGTATGTGGCAGATGGCTAAAGGGCTACTCTTGCTAGGCTGTATATTTGCCAACAGTATTTGCAGAGGACACAGGAGCATCTTGTTCTCAAGCTAAAATTTGACAAATTGGCTTTTTCTGTTGCTTTGGCTTTACCAAAGAGGAGCATGCAACAGACTAACACAGAGGAGAGATTCTCTGGATCAGATTTATTAGGTCTGGACTGTGAGATTAAACTTTTCCATGTTTCAAACTTTATTTTGAGTAGCCATCACTATCCAAGCATGTTCATGGAAGCAGCAGGCAACTAGGAGTTGACAAATGTGGTGACAGCTCTGTGCTTTTTATAGTTCTCTCCCTTGTTTCAGTGTATCAATGGGAAATGTAAAATACAGACCATAATCTGATAGCATTAATAGATTTCATGATCAGTGCAATAAATTCACACGGTTCTGGGATCCAGACCAGTGTATCAAGCCTATTAAGCAGGAGATTTTATCCATGCCAAGTATGGTAGCAGTAAACCTTGCCTGAAAAGGTAATTACTAGCAATTAAGTCACAAAATGGAGGGGAAAATATAGCGTAACAATAAAATTGGTTCTTTAAATTTTCCTGTATCATGGAAGGAGCTATTACACCTAAGAGAGGGTGAGGCTGAGAGCCCAGAGACAAACTAAGTGCAGCAGCAACCATTAGCTGCCTAATGTCCCACTAAAGTAAAGGGAAGGGATCTGCCTAAGGACTTCAGAGGATTCGGGAAATAAACTTTTCTTCCATGTCTTTCTTAATGACACTTCCCGAAATGGCCTACCCTGCATAATCACCTGGATTTTTGCAGTAGGAGATTATTGGTGAGGAGAACGTGGGGAATTCAGAGCCTATGCCCACCTCATCCAGAGAGACACAAGCACAGGGCTAAGTGGTGGTGTCCAGCACCAGTCCCATTTCTGAACTCGTCCTATTTAACTCTTCCATATGGAACAAGAGGAAGGAATTTTCTTTAAACAGAGACTTTGAAGCAGCATAAAATGTTGATCAAAAAATCCTGTTTACAAGTGCAGTATCTGACTGCACTTTGAACTTTTGAATTTAAATGACCTGCACTTTAAATCAACAGTGTTCCTGTTGCCAAATAAAAAAAAACTCTGTATGAATACCTGAGCTACCTGAGCTATATACAGCTGTCACTTTGCTGTCCATAGGTTGTTCTTTGAGTTTATTATTATTTGAAGAGAGCCATAAAATTAAACAAGTGCCTTAGTAATGTTATGCAGCTGGGTTTTTTCCCATGCAGTGTAAGCAGATTCTCAATAGATCCCGGTCTGGAGATGACTTTGGGGCCTGAAGTATGGTGGGAATACTTGGAAAGCTTTTAAACATGAACCAGTTAAAGGGCAAAGTCCCTGACGTAGCATTGCCAGGAGGAAAGGACGGCTTGGTTTCTTGGTGTGTTCAGCTCTTCTGGGTGATTAAATCAGACTGTAAAACTCATTACAAGCTGAGGAGATAAACATACCTTGGACTTCTACTTTCTGAGCAACCATTTCATCAGGAGACTTTTATTGTTTTGAATGTAAACTGAAAAAATAAATGACAACTTCTTGAAGTGATGTTTTTGAGGGTCCTGGGACTGTGTTGTGGCAGGCTGGCTGTGCTCCTGGAATTCTGACTGGATTGAAACACTTGGATGACAGTGAAATATCACCTGTCACCTGAGTTTTTGTGGTGTTCTGTAGTGACTGCTGGTGCCTCCAAAGGCAGTTGCTTTCCTGATTGTTCACAGGGAAGCACTGTCAGGACTTGGGAGTGAAACCTGAGTGTGTTTGTGAAATGCCTGAGGATAATGGGCAACTCCTGGGTTTCTGAGTGCCCTTGGTCTGCCCAAGATCTTAAGCAAGATGCTCAGCTGTAGCTCAGAGTGCAACTGCCTTTACTTTCTACTCTCACCTCTACAGTTTCTCCCAGGTTTTTCTACAGTTTTTAGGGTTTTTTCATCTATATTGGTAATAACCCCCCTGCTTTTTGGTACTTGCCAACTCTTCGTGCCCGAATGAGCTGTGCTTTCTGTTTTTGCTGGAAAAGCCAGTTGACTTAGATTTTTATCTTTTTCATTGCCTTGTTTTGCTCAAACACAGCAGGTGAAGCAGGCTCAATACATGGGAAAACAGCTCCCATCTCCCAAGGCAGAATGTACAGGTGCAGGAAGAGGTCTCAAAACCTTTTAACACATACACCTGCTCTGAAGAGAGGCTGCAGATGTGGGGAGCTCTGCTTTCTCTGGTGTTCACAGCTTCAGCCACTCAGCTGAGAAGTGTTTGTGCCCCTTGGAATAAGAGCAGGGTGTGATTGGGAGGGACGGCAGACCTGGGGAACACAATGAGAATTCCTGGTTTGGAGAAGCTGGGGGTCTTAAACTCACCCTCCTTTAAAAGCTCATGTTGTAGAAGAATATCAAACTTCAGCATTTTTCTCTTTCTGCTGGACATGGAGAAAGCAGGGCTGCTTTTGTAACCCTCCAAGGGATAACTGGGGGCAAAATTTAGAGGTGACTCAGAATTTTTTGACTGCTGACAAAATCTGAAGTCATTGTTATCTATAAGTTCTTTCATGGAGAAGATGATCTTCTCAGTAAGCTGATTATTTTTAAATCTCATTCTCTGAGCATTATATGTTTAAACATGAACATAATCTTACTTAGTATTTCTTCAAGTGATAAATTCAAAACTTGATGTTCTTTGCCTCCTACCAAGATGTGTCAAACTAAGTGTTGAACTATTGGCCTTATAGCAACAGGTTTCAGTGGCTAGAACAGAAACACACTGATGGCAGTAGGTGAACCTGGTGGTATCTGTGACTGCCGCAAGATTGAATGTATATACAAATGGCTTTTTAGCCCTCGCAGCTTCTGTCTTCTCATCTTCTGGGTGTTAAGTAACCACTCATGTACTATTTTAATCTGTTTAATCTGTTTTAATCCCTAATCCTAATAACAACCTGCATTTAGTGCCTTTTACTACTGTAATTTTCCTGCTCTTTCTCTGAGAGCCTTAATGTGTCTGACAGCTTCAAGGAGTCTCATTGCAGCCTGAGACTGTGCTGTAATCTTGGGAGCCAGCCCAGCAGGGACTCTGGACTTGAGGGTAGACAAGGTGTGGATTTCCTCAAAGCTTTCTGATGCAGTGCTGGAAAGCACCAGCTGAAAAGCAAATGTAGATTCCTCTGTGCCTGTGGTGCCATTTGTCCTAAATCAAGACCCCTGTTGGAGGTGACCTGCTGGAAGCTGATCAGATCTGTAGCAGCTCTGTGTAGGTAGACTTGCATAATGTATCACAGAACTAGGTCATGGTTCTGTGTCACTTCAGTGGTTAATACTGATATTGATGTTATTTGTGCATGCCAACTACACAGATGCCAAAGGTGCTCTCAGTGTAGCTCATACAGATGTGGATGTACTTCACCATCACATCCCTCTGTTGTTACAGGACTCCTTTTAGACTTGTACCTGAAGTTGGCAGAACTAGGAAGAACTAACTTTTGGTGGCTTATTTTTCACATGCATCATGCAAGTAGAGCTACATCTACACAGCTCCTGTAGGGTTGGTTGTTCTCCAAAACAACAGCCCAAATTCCTGTCATTCCTGTGAGGTTCGGGTTGCACGGAACACCACAGCACTTATTTTGATTGTTTTGTTGCCATCTGAGGTCTGGGAGAGCCATGGTAGGACCATGATATTAGAGGTTGGTTACGGAACATTCGTTGTTGGCACACAAATGTACTTCAGCACCAGGTGTGGGGCTGTGTAAAATGGCAAATACAGCATCCCAAATTCTGCTGCCTGGCTTCCTGAAATGAGATGCTTTGGTTTGTACCTTCCTCTAAGGATCTGCCTTCTGTACTCCCATTCACATTTTCAATGGGTATTTAATGTCCTAAATACTTAAAACATGTGAAACTTTTGAAATTGGGTGAAATTTTACAATGGAAGAGCTATATGCTGTCATGTGTATTCATATATGCATTTGTATGTCTGAAATGTATCTTCAGATAGATATGTCTTGTTTTGCAGCTCAACCTGAAAGTTTTGGGTTATTTGGAATTAGCAGGATTTCTTCATAACCCAAGAGAAGAAAAGGTGCCCGAGCTCTGTTCCTTTTGGTTAACTCAGGGAAGTTTGTTTCCAGGTCTGTAGTAAGATTGCCAGCAGCTGAATTCTAGACTGGAAAGATAAATTGAGCAAGTGCCCATGTTGATATTTATTTTTCATTCCTGTAATCCACGCCCGAGTGCCCTTAAATCACTTTTCTTGTGAACATGATCCTTCCAGGATCAGTTTCCACCCGCACTGGGATGTTGCTTCTGCATTGGAACCTGGGCTGAAGATCCCAGAGCCCGGTCTGAAGGAACATTGAGCAGTGCGAGGTGACAGGGTGGGTTTTTGATGTTCCCCCTGCCCGCTTTAACACAGGCTCTGGTAGCCAACAGTGATGCCAGACAGAGCCTCCATCCCCAAACTCTTTGTTACTGATGGGAGTTTAAGCCTCTTGAAGCCTCTTGGTGCTGGATCTGAGCGGGTTTATGGACACTTCGGGGCAGGGAGGCAGGAGGGGTGAGTTTGCATTCCGGCTCCTTGGACAAGTCAGCTCCTATCACGTATTCCCGGCTGATTGAATTCCTAAGACTTCCAGACAGTGTTCCAAGCACATTGTCTCATTTGGGCTGGTTGTTTTCCTGGCAGGTTTCGGGCTTGTCAGCCTTTGCGTCTGGGTGGAGCAACTCATGAGTGAGGTTTCCACGCTGCGTGAGAGCAGAGTCCCCATCAGAGCATCTCCGATGTAGCCGTGAGGGTATCGCCAGCAATTTGTGGCTGAGAGAGGTCACTTCGCTCATTTTGGAACAGGATCCTCGCGTAGAGAAAGTGATTTAATCTGTCCTGCCGAAAGTCAGGTGCTGCTTTGAGGTTGGATAGTAATGAAAGCTAAATAATTCAGATTACTGAAAAAAATGGGCTATACAGAACAGCTCATTAAAGCAGAGTCTTTCACTGGGGTGTTTTTTTTTTTCCCCCTGGGATTTTTAGGATTTTGGAGCATGACTTTCTAGTCATGTTGGAATCTGAGGTGAGCACTTGAGGAATTCAGCCTGTTTGGATGTAATTCCTTGTTTAAAGAAGGCTCTTCGGAGCTGGATGCAGTTCTGGTCTGTTTCTGGTGATGTAGCTTAACCCAAACTTCTTGACATTTTCTCCTATGTATCAGTCATTAAGTAATAAAAGAAACTGCAATTGCTCCACCTCCTCCTATACATCTCCCCTCTTCCCCCAAGGTGTCTGAAATTAGCCTGGTATCTTATTTTCCTGAGGTGACTCAGATCCCGGAGTCTGGAACTTATTTCCAGGGTTTAATTACAGAGCTGATGAGAGAAGTGTGGCCTGCCTGAGCTCCTGGAGGGCAGGGTAAGGAGCCTGCTCCCATCCCCGCCACCACACTCAGCAAAGCCATTTTCAGTCAAAATTGAGAATCTCTATCTCAAACTATTGATCCTGGATGCAGTTTGTGCCTATATAGATTGTTTTTTTTCCATCAGGGTCTATTTTCTACTAGTTTCTGAATTATATATATTTGTATAGATCCTGACACCATGTAGGTAGAACCACTGGACATGCATAAAATTGCAAAAAAAAAAGGTCTAAAACAATTTTTGAGAGGAAGAACAGGGCCTTGTTTCCTGGAGCTGAGGGTTGAGCAGACCCAAACATTCAGAGATGCTGTGAGAAGAGAACTGTTGTCTCTGCAGCTCTGCTGGGTCTTGGGGTGTTTTTCTGCTAATTTCAGTCTAAAGTCACTACACAGGTTTTGTCTGAACTACCTGCATTTATCACCACTTGGAAAAAAAGCAAACTTTAGCATGGAGAGGTGTGTAAAAAACAGCTTATGCAGGGTGGGATGCTGATCCCACCCATGGTACCAAAGGTTGGAAGAAATCTTGTGGAGTGTACAGATCTTTTCTAGAAAACATGATCTCCTTCCTAATGAAAGTCAGGTTTGAAGCCTATCTGTAAGGGATTAAATATTTAATCTAATTTATTACCCCTTCTCAAACTTATTTTTAGCAGCAGCTATTACAGTTTATTTTTTGAACATGATAAATCCTTCCCTCTATCCCAATTTATCTTAAATCTGTTATTTCCTAGAGATGTTATTGACTTCTAAGAAAAGCAGTACATGAGGCAGGGTAGAGGAAAAGGATTCTATTAAATGTAGATTTTACTCCAATTTAGAAATTAATTTTCCTGTCATGCTTGTAATTGAATAGAGGCCACAATGATTTCTTAGAATTAGAAGTGTGTGTTTCTGGGGTGAACCGAATTAATGTGCCAAATTCCCTCAGCATTCCCCCCTTTCCAGAACTTCAGTCAAAGCAAAACCAGAACTAGTTACTGGAACTTCTTACTTAGAATGGGCTTCTGACTGGAGCGCTGCCTAAGTTAGAGAATTTTAATTGACAGCTCATTTTTGGTGTGGGATCTCTGAAAGCTGATGTTACCCTTTCTCCTCGTGCTGTTGAAAGCAGTAGTGGGTTTATGACACACACCACAAGTCCCCTGAATATGAAGATCCAGATATTAAATACAAAATTTTCTCTTAAAATTGTTAGTACTCTGGGCAACGTAGATGACTAGAGAATTAAATCAAAGCAGTGGTTATTTTTAAGCACAACTTCTAAAGCGTGGTTTAGTTTTCCAGGAGGAATTTGCAGTGACTGGCTGTAATTAGGCAAAGCCATTACTTGATCATGTGAGCAAATTGAAAAGTGTAGGAGTTTGTTTTAAAGTAAAGGTAATTCTCCTACTCCATACAGTTGTGGTTTGCAGTGAACAAAATGAGAACATTCCATCCTTGGCTGGATGCAAAAGTGTTCCATAATTAAGCCTCTCACACAATCAGTTTAACACTGTCTTGGCTTCTATTTCTGTCCTTTTTGCATAAATTCAAACCAGAAAACTTCAAGGACTTAAATTATTAAATAGCTTCCCTGTTTTGTTCAATATATTGTAAATATTTGGGCTTGGAGCAGCCTGGTGTAGTGGAAGGTGTCCTTGCCCATGGCATGGGGTTGATTTTTAAGGTCCTTTCCAACCCCGGCCATTCTGTGATTTTGTGATAAATACGTGTTTTGTAATGGTTTTTTTCACTGTCTTTAAAGTATATTTTCCTGGGAATACTCCCATTGCTTCTTAGATGTTTGCAATGTGGCTGGAATATCCATTTATTACTGAACTCTGAATTGAGAGTCTCTGGAATGGCTGTGACCCTGTGACCAGCATGGCCTGTACCGTGGTGGGGAATCCTGATGCTGGAACTACCCACGGCTTGATAACCTGTTTGTGATAAGATTATCAGGAGTGAAATAGTGGATCTCCTTGTTTGAAGCCACATTCGCTGGCTTAATCAAATACAGAGCTGGAAGGTTAGGAAACTGGTCTTGCTATGTTAGTAACACCTTCTTCCAGCATGAAATGTTGGTGTCAGAGGAGTCATGAAATATCTTCTGAACTCAAAATTTCAATTATTATCATTAGCCTAGAGAACTTATCCTACATCTCTGTTGAAGGGATTCTTCCTTGGCTCGTGGAAGTGCTCTGCTCTCAGCAGAAAAGCCGTTTGCATGGGTTCACATTTTAAATGGTTCTATTTGCAGTGACAAGAATTAACTATTTTTGCAGCAAGTCCATGTTCTACAGACCTTTGTAGTGTTACTAGAAGAGTGCCAGTGTGGTTTATCCCACACTGCTGGTTCAGTCCAACTCTGCCACAGTCTGAGAGAAAATAACACTGACTGTTGCCAAGACTACTGAAATCTGCTGGTTTTAAATGAAAGGTATTACTGTAAGCTCAGAGAAAGATTGCAGAATTGTGTAAGAAACAATCTCATTGAAATCTGTAAAATTCCTTGCATCGTGCAGATTTAAATTCCAATGTAACCTTAATTTTCCAGTATGGGAGATAGTGGGAGCTGGGGTATTTTGTACTCTGGTATAGTGCTCCTGACAGACCAAACAACCAAAGTAACACAGGCACAAAATTGCTGATCATGTAAACTAGGAGATATTTTCTTTTTAATATGAAATAATGGCTTATTTTGCTTGGTAATAGTTTTACTGCTTAGAGGTGCAGAGCAAAAGCAAGAGAAATACCCAGGACTGTTAAATAATTTTGCTTTCCTCACCTCCCTTGGCTCCTGTGTTGCAATTAACGTTCAGCACTGCTCAGAGTGGTGTAATATCCTGAGAACCTACAGAGCCCCCCACGTCCCCTTCTCCTTCCCTGCCTTTTCTGTACCAGTTAAACCTTAAATCAAGGACTGGGTTTAATTGGGATCCCTTCAAGGACTGTTCAGTGTTTCCTTGTTGGAGGTGGAAGGTGTTTTATCCAGCTGTGATGTTACAGTGCAGGTCTGGGCTCTGTGAGTTTATGTGGTTCTTTGTTCATTATTGTAGGTTACATTCTATAGGTGATTTCAGGAAGTAAACTGATACCTGCAGTCATTCCTGCTTTGGAATATTGCATATTAGCCATTAGATGGCACCATTTTTCACCCTTTTTTTTTATACTAGTCTATTAAAGATAATGTAGAAATAAAGGTTAATTACTCATGCAAAGATCAGTACAAAATTAAAAGCTTACCATAGGAAAAATTAGTTGTGCAGTGCCCTGTTGGGCATTCTGTCAGAATCCTTATATAGGTTCCACCCCCCAGTTTTCTCAGAGAAAACCTGTTTGTCAGTGTTTTTATTTCTTTCAGCTTCTTGCTCAGGTGTCTTCTGTCCAGGCTGGCAGTGAAGAAGGGGAAAACCCTGCTGTAGGAACAAGTCCTTTGTAGTTTTGACTCTTAATTTGTGGAAATAATTAACGTTTATGGGAGATAAACTCCTATATGTACTTGTAAGATCTGACCTGCAACCTACTCCTCAAAAGAGCAAGTGAGGACACGTGGAAGCTGTGCTTTCTTAATAAGGATTCTTCATCAAAATCTTCATTACCTTGCACGTGATGGACTTTTATCAGAGAGAAACGTGCTGAGCCAACAGCAAATGAACTCGAAGGGCAGAGGTGAAGGAGGGAGTTGGTTTTAGCCCCTCTTTTCAAGACTTCTCCTCCAGCTTTGTCCCAGCATTTCAAAGGTCAGCACAAGGGTGAGGATGCAGGACCTGCAGAGACCTTGCAATGCAGGGTGAAGCCAGGAAAGGCAGAGCTCAGCAGAGGCTCAGTGAGCTGTGAGAGGTCCCCAACCCCCCCAAATCCTGCTTTCTCCTCCTCCTTTCCCCTCATCTCCTTAGGGGTTTGTTGTGCAGGGTTTCCCCACGCACTTGTTAAAGCCCCGGGAGGAGCCATGGAAGGTGCACTTGCAGAGGGAGGGAGAAGTGGGATGGGAAATGTTACCTCCAAATCCCTTTGTGGTTGGGTGTGTTTGCCAGAACGCCTGTTTGCACCACTGATTGCATGGGAGGGGAAACCCACCATGGCTTGTCATTGCTCTGCTCAGCTGCTGGGCTACAACCACTGTGCCTTTGGCACTATAATGCAGCTTTCACTACCTTCGGGGCCTAAATAAAACCATTATTGTGCCGCTGCCTTGTTTCCCCCCTTCTCCGGGCCTGCTTGCCGTTGACTTTGTGAATATTCATGACACGCTTGTTTTCTTGCAGAGGATGTTGATACATTAGTTTGTCTTGACTGATGCCCTTGACTGTAGAAGATAAATAGCAAAGTGGAGATAGGTGCCAAGGATTGATTAGCAATCCAGCTCCTGAGCCAACACACAAACACTTGTAGATAAGCCTGCAGAGTGCACCTTGGTGGAATTGAGAACAGGATTTAGGGTGCAAGAGGAGCCTCCTGTGGTCGCCAAGATACAAATCTTTCTTTGATGCCTCCTGCCAAAGGCTCACGTTCACCAGTGGTTTATTCTCGGAACATAAACTTCCTAGTTTTGATGGAAAAATCACTTGTTGTATTAATACAAATAAATAAGTCTTTTAAAAGAGTGCAGGTTGTAATTTGGGCAGTGAAAGATCCTTGCGTTAAACTGAGCCTAAACACGTATAATTGTACATCTTCAGGAGCTTTAATTGGTGTCTTTGCTGCAAACTTGGCTATTTCAGATCGTGATCCTTCAGCCTAGTGGGGGCTGAGGAAAGGGTAAACAGGGACTGATGTGACACATCCCAAATTCCACGTCCAAAGCACAAGCTGAATGAAATGCTGGGAGCCAAATGGGGGCACTTTGTGGCAGAGGGTGTTGGATGTCCCAAATACGCACGGATACCGCAATACCCCATCCATGGAAAACCCATTTCGGGATGTACGCAGAGGACCTGTGGGCAGCTTGGACAGTCTTTGGGAGTCATAAATTGCTGGTAGACGGTGCCAAAGGAATACAGTATTCCCAGTTTTTGGAAGACTTTTGGATTTAGGTTCCCCATGCCTTAGCCTAAGCAGCCTGTCCCGTTGTCCCTCTCAGCCATCCGGTTCTTGTGCATCTCTTCCCTCCTTGTGACAATTCCTTTGCTGCCAGGAATTACTCTGGCAGTAAAGATGTCCTGTCTTATTTCCTTGTCTCTTTGCAAACAAGGCAGGAGAGGATGGAATCATGGAAAACTGTGCCTGCATACGCAAGGAGGAAAGAGGATTTGGTGGCTTTCATGTAGCTCCACCACAGCCGACTGTCTCCATAAACATCTCACTCACTGGTTGTCACAGCCGTGTTTATGCGCCCAGATAACCCAGAATTTTGGGTCAATAAAACATCCAGTAATGAAAAAAATACTGTCCCAGGTGACAGCCCTTTATCCTATGCCCTCCTTCCGCTTGTATTTTCCTGATGTGTTCTGTGCCAGCTTTCTCTGGGGGTGTTGGGGTTTGTCTGTGTTACTTTTTTAAATGAATTGTGTGCAAAATTTCTCTTTCCAGTTGTATATGAGCACAGGTCAAGATTGGAAAAGTCATTACAAAAGGAACGGCTGGAACATAAGAAAGCAAAAGAAGGTAAAAATGTGTTTTTCTCTTTGACATTTGTAACTTCAAATGATCTTTGTTCAGTTTTAAACGAGTTGGGTAACACATTAGCAAGATCCCCTTGGCAGAGCTGTGCTAGTCTTTCTAGTAGTTCTTTTTTATTATTTATTCATTTTTAATCAGATCTTTTTAAAAGCAGTCGTCTTTTTAGCACTGTTTACAGGTCACTGTAACAAGACACAGTATACACAGACAATATATTTATATCCATGTACATAAACCTCACACATATGTGGGGCATGGGCATGTGTAAATCCTGTTCTGGCATGCCAAAAATTCAAAATTTGTTCCAAAAGCATGGCAACGTTTCCTGCATTCCATCAATGGGAAATTAGACTCTGAATCACTATTTTACACGTGCTTAAGGGTAAACACATGCTTGCATATCTTTTCCTGATTAAAACTGAGCTCTTGGTAGGGGGGGGGGGGGGAAGGGGAAATGTTGGCACAAATTGTATTTCTTATACGCCTGCCCTGTGTGGAAGTTCAGCAGGATTGAATCCTCTGAGTTTTCTCTCTCTTTCGTCGTTTTAAATTCACTACAATTTTCAGAGGAAAGCTTCTACTCTTCCTAAAACTGAGGGCTCGGCTGCTGAATGAAAACTGCTGCTTTAGCAAAGATGAAAACGAGTAAGAAATGAGTCTCCCCGTGCAGTTCTCAGTGGGTTTCTGGTGCCATCTAGTGTAGAACAGTCCTGCTGACACCCAGGGCTGAGACAGCGTTTTCAGACCCTAAAATGAGTATCAAGGAACAAATGAGGGAATGTTTTATTTCCAATAATACAGGGTTTATAAACGTCCTTTTCCTTTGGAATGATGCTCATGTGCCCATCCAGAGTCTTGAGCCTGTACTTGCTGTATCTCACACCAAGATGTGCAACTTCTAAATGAAAATATTTTACGAAACTGTGATACTTTTTAATGAAAATATTTAGTCAAAATGTTTGCATTTTGTTGACTTCTTCATGGTGTTGGGGTTTGTTTTTTTTTTGAAGATCTTTTGGAAAATTGTGTCTGCATAAGTATTCAGCTATTAAAAGAATTTATTATGCAACAGTTATTTAAGGTTCTCATCTTCCTGATTTTTTTTTTTCTTCTGTACTTTCCCTTTTTATGTTGCAGATTTTCTTGTTTATAAACTAGAAGCACAGGAAACACTAAATAAAGGAAGGGTAAGTCATCTTTCCTAGTACAAGTTTTTAATAGCTGATGCTATTTGAGTTGCAAGAGAAAGGAAATGCTTTGCAATTATAACTGTTCAAAGGAAGAGGTCTTACAAAACACTAATTGAAAGAGCTCTCACTTATCCCAGTCTACTCTGCATGCATAAGTGCTCTCCAATTATTGGAGCTGTAGTAGGACATACTAATATCTCTCCAGAAAATGAATTTAGAAAATATCCTCCAGTTTATATTACGGTAGTTCAAAGGTAATGTTCCTATATTTAAGGGAAACAGGGGATAAGAAGGTGTTAGAAATCTTTTTTGTAGCTTAGTCCACAGGGAAAAGGACTGTGACAGCTTTCTAACGCGTGGTCTTTGAACTGGAAAGTATAAAAACATCAAGAAACTTTGTTTTATATACCAAGTGCCAGAAGGAAAACTGTATCTGGCAGAGAACCCACAGACCTGTAGAGAATTCTTTATAAAGCAAGTAAATTAGGGGTTTATGACTGTTTCATGTTGAACTGGGGAGCAGTTTGTGAGCAGAGTAATGCAAGTTAAAATCTGTTGTTGCTGCAGTAGGTGCAGTGGATGGGCTCGCTGTGCTCCAGGGCAAGGGGAGGGGGCAATTTGGCTCCTGGGGTGTTACATCCCTTGCTTTGTGACTCCTGGATGAAGGGAGCTCGGAGGAATTTCAGTGTGGCTCTGTTTGACACGAGGGTTTTTTGTTTTGCAGCAAGACTCCAACAGCAGATACAGCGCTTTGAGTGTCCAACACCAGATGCTGAAGGTGGGTAACTGCAGCACACCAGTGTCCTGTCAGACTGGTTATGTTGGGAGAGACGGCCCTCCTGGGTTCTGGCTGTTCATTCCAGAATGTCAGGGCATGGATGGTGCCTTCTCCTCACAACAGTATCCTTAAAAGATGATTTCCTGCAGTTTTTCCTAGTTGAGCTCTCAGGGGGTACTTTATTTTCACCAAACACAATTACTTGTGGGGAATGCTGACTTACCAGCCCTCGCCTAGTTTGGCACATCAGGATTTTCTTAGTCACCTTCAGCAGCTCCCGAAGGGACAGTGGGACAGCAGGCTGAGGTGACACGGCCCAGGAACAGGAGGCTGCTCATCACAGAGATGGCTCTGTGTGTTGGGAAGGAGCTTCAACGTGCATGCTTGGAATAATAACCTTCCTGTCCTGAATGCTTCCCATTCATCCGCGCTTGTTAAACAACTCGCCGAGGACAGTGTTAGCCAGACATGCAGACACAGAGCTGCTCCAGTGTCCCAACCTGGTGTTTGCAGAGCCAACACGAAGAGCTGAAGAAGCAGCACGCTGACCTTGAGGAAGATCACCGGAAACAGGGAGAGGAGTTCAGCAGGTCCTTCAGCGTTCACAAGGAGCGGTACCTGCAGCTGCAGCAGGAGAAGGAGCAGGAGATCTCCAAGCTGAAGGGTAAGTGGGACCTGCATCTGGCTGTCCCATTAAACTGCACGTTTGCTGTTGCGTTTTGTGTGGTGTGAGAAAGGCGTTTGCTCTCTTCTCACTCACAGGTCGTTGATGCATTTTGTGCCTCCTGGCAAGTTACATTTTATGAATGACTTTCCGTGGCCTCTTTCTGGAACCTGTTCATTTGTGCTTTGTGTTTCTGTCTGGGTTAGAGAAATAGGAAGAAACCCGGCGCTTAAAAGCTCATCGAGTGTCAGAGGCTGTTTAGCCAGACTTTAATTTTTACTTCTAAGACTTGTATAAACCTGGAAAAATAGGTTTGCCTCTTTATTGTGTTTTGTAATTGAAATGGGATCTAAGGATATTTGCCACTTCCGTCAGAGATTTAATTGTGCTTCTTTATGAAATGACTTGATATACATTTGAGACCTCATTTTCCCCTCTGTGTATCAGCTCCTCTGAAATACGTTGCACCCGTATACCTGGATGATGAATTCCTGCTTTATTCTTGGCATCCAGTTTCCTGTTACAGAGATTTTTGGCAGTTTTCAGACCTCTTCAACCCCCCTTATGCAATTCCATGGAACAAAAGGTTGGGGCTGTCCCCATCAGGGCCCTCAGCCACGCTCTGCCATGTGGCACTAACACACGGCTCAGTTTTGGAGCTGTCTGCAACTTTGTCTGCAGGATTTTGTGTTTATTATCCCTGCCTTGGCAGCCCAGTCAACACAGAGAGCTGGGCTGAGCTGGATTGCAGCCTGGAGTGTGGGAAGAACTTGTCTGTGTCTGCTCATGGTAGTCCACATCAACATCATGTAAGAAGTGGGAATACAAGCCCCTCTCCCTGGTCCCAGAAGCTTTTGAAGCATTCTGGCCATCTGGGCTTGCATTCCAAAAGAACAGCCTGGTCCTGTGACAGAAAATTCTCACCCACCAGATGTGATATGGGGAAAGAGGGGAGAGTGCTTTCCACTCTGCCTTTGAAAGATTCAGATTTCCATAAGGAGTTTTGCCATCTGCAGTGCCCAGCAGGAACTGTGATGCAGAATTCCAGATGCAGACCGAGTGCACTGATATAAAGTTTAACCAAATGTTACAATTTTTGCCTTGAAAATGTAAAGCTTTTAATGGGGCTGGGGAGAGATGGAACATAAACCATACAATTACTCGAGTTAATTTTTACTGTAGAAGTTGCGTGGGATTTTATGTAGATTGTGTTACACTCTGAATTTTGGTGCTTAACCTGGTGTTTTACAGGTTTACATTCTGTATTTATGTGACTATTCTGTGCATCCTTTCTTTTCCCCAGAGTCCCTGTATAACTTACGGGAGGAGAACAGGCAGTTGAGAAAAGCTCACCAAGACATTCACACCCAGCTGCAGGATGTCAAGGTAGGCTTTGCTCTGAGCACAACTTTCAGCATTAGGAGAAATCTTCCCAAGTTTTCACAAGCCACATTTAGGCTGTGCTGGAAACTTGTCGTTTCTGTTATGTGGCAAAAGGGAGAGGAATATGGCTGAACTGGATTTCTTATTTTTGGCCCCCTGCACTTAAGGTAAATTCTCATTTGAAATAAAAAAGGAAGAAAACCAAACACCCCCCCCAAAAAACTGAAGAGAAGCGTTCAGTATAGAAATTACAACTGGGAGCTTGATTTTGCAAGTGAAGAACTGAGTTTTGGCAGAACTCAGTGCCTAATATTTTCCAGGTCTGTTTCTTTAAAACGTTCATCAGCATCTCCCCCAACTTTTAATTTTATTTTAGTTACTCAAATCCTAGTCTCCAAATTTCCTTCCCTGGTGTGCTTCCTTCCTCTGTCTGTTTAATATGCATTCTGTGTTAAATAAATAAGTGCTGTCATTCCAGCTAGGGATTTTCTTTTCAAAATAAATTGAATTATCTTCCTAGTTCCCCTGCCCCCAATTTACCTTCAGAATGAACTCTGTGTGAGACGTGTCATGTTCTTCTTTTTGTGTAGCAACAGCATAAGGACTTGCTGTCCCAGCACAACGAGCTTGTGGTGACCCTGGAAGACCACAAGAGTGCACTAGCTGCTGCTCAGGTCAGAAGGGAAGCAGCTTCTCCTGCCTCTCGCCTTCCCCACGCTCTCTTTCTCCTGGTTCACTCCCTGCAGCGTGTGGTGCATGTGGCCTCGGTCGTGGGGGATCTTGCTGGCACCCTCTGCCCTCTCAGGGAAGCGCAGGAGGTCGAGGGTTTGCTCTTCAGAAGCTGCACCAGGAAATAAATCCAGCTTTGTTGCTGGTGGTACTGCTGGCAGGAGTGTCTCTGCGTCCAGGGCAGCTGGCAGTGCCTCTCTTCCTCTGTCTTCTCTCACAGAACTTCTGGTAGTTGAATGTCCCATGCTCTGATGTTCATGTTTATCACTTAGAAAGACCTGGCTGCTGGTGGAAAGCCTTTTTGTGCATGAGTGGAAGGTCTGCAAGGCTTTTGTAGAATGCCAGAATGGTTTGGGTTGGAAGGGACCCTACAGATCATCTGATCTCCTCCTCCTGCCACAGGCCGGGACACCTTCCACCAGCCCAGGTTGCTACAAGCCCCGTCCAACCTGGCCTTGGACACTTCCAGGGATGGGGCATCCCTGGCTGCCCTGGACAATGTCCATCAGTGCAGCAGCAGCAGAAGAGACATGGAGGAATGGAAACTCCAGATAGAACTCAAATTAATCTCAAAAAAACCCAAAAAAGCAGCAGCGTTGTGTTTCTTAAATGTCATTTTCGAGTGAACTGTCCATGGAGCACAAACTGTTGTGGGCTCAGCGAGCTGTGCCAGTGCAAGCTGTGCAGGCCACGGGGAATCTGAATACAGGAGTAAGGCTGGAGCAGAGGAGGACTCCTGCTGAATGATCAGAGGGAAGGGCAGCGAGGCAGTGTGAAGTTACTTTTATTCCTGACTGATTTTCTTCCTTTATGCGTTTTCGTGGTCCACAAATCATTAGCAGCATTAAAAGCATTGGATCTTCTTCTTCCTATTTCTCAGTTCCGCTTGTCGTGCATGTCAATTTGTGTAGATATTCAAAAAACAGGGAAAGATTAGAAAATTCCCTCTTAGATAAGTATCTGAAGGATCTTAATCTCCAGTACTAAAATATGCTGACAGCTGATTTGAAATTCTTCTCCCACTGGCCACGTTAGCTACTTGGTATGTGTATGCTAACATCTGAAATTCCACCAGGGCAGAGGCAGGGACTGATTTAAGGTTCACCAAATCCAAAGGGAAGCTCCATATACCTCTTCTGGCTTTGATTCAGTTCTTTAATTAGAAAAGCTGCATCACACAAAGCCTTTCTGTCTGCAGTCAGGATGTGGCATTTGTCTGATGGAGAACCTTTCCTTCAGGAGAAGGGTCTTGCACACACTTTCAGAACAGAGGGTATTTTGCACCATTGCAAAGCAGCTGCAGAAAGTTCCCAAGGGATTATTCCACAGCTCCATAAATGATTCCTCTATTCCTACGTGTATTCCAGACATTGAATACCAGTAGTCAATACTGCACTAACGAATTTGTGAGCTGAATCTTTAAAGCATTGCAGTCTTTGTGCTTTTCCACAGCCAGACAGATTAATTATTTATTTTAATGAACCCTGTTTTCTGCCAGTATTAGTACCTTTTCAGCTGTGGCCTTGCATCAGAATGCTCAGTTTCATGACTCAGCAGTTGAACAGAGCACTTGAATTCTGATATGGGTGTGCACTGTTTAAATATCAGAGAAACATGGAATGGTCTGGGTTGGAAGGGATCTTAACACTCATCTCGTTCCATCCCCTGCCATAGGACACCTTCCACCAGCCCAGGTTTCTCCAAGCCCTGTCCAACCTGGCCTTGGACACTTCCAGGGATCCAGGGGCAGCCACAGCTTCTCTGGGCACCCTCACAGGGGAGAATTTATTCTTAATATCTCATCTAACCCTGCCCTCCTTCAGCTTAAGGCTTACATTCAGTGGATATTCCTTTTTTCTCTAAAATTTCTTACTGGCCTCTCCAGCAGTTAATCAGGAAGCAGAACAATCCCTCTGGAATGGCAAGAATTGACTGTGTGTGCTCTGCTTTGCTTTTGAGCTTGTCTGTTTTAGGGGGGGTTTTTGGAGATGCTTGGAGGGCTGTGTGCCAGCAGAGCTGTGTGTGCCAGCCCGTGCCAGCCTGCAGCACCGTGCCTGCTGTGCACCAGCAGTGCTGTGACACCTCAGAGCACACACAGGGGCACTGGGGGGGAACCCAGACAGTTTTTAACCTCAGCTTTAAAAGGGATTATGAAACGCACCTCTGATCTCAGCCCGGCAGCAAACACACCCACCACCCGCACTGGAGCAGCAGAGACACCCTCTGGTGGGGCACCACCTTTTGTATATGCAGCTGGTCAGCTTCCATCCCTCCTGTCCATCTCAAAAAATCCACTTAAACTGATAATCTTTCTTGTCCATCTGCCTAAGAGCCAGGGACTGGTGTCCCAGCCCATCTGGATTTTCTTTAAAGCTCTTTGAAAGTATCCTGATCTTGTGCAAAGTTAAACAGCAAATCAAATGACAGTATTTTACTGTTGCATTTCAGGAAGACTTTAGACATTTACGTTGTCTTTCTACTTTTCTTTTTTTTTTTCCTTGTTTTTTTCCCTTGCCCTTGACCAGCGCTGTGCTGTGACTTTCTTTGCCTCAGTTCTGTATATTGGTTGTTGTCTTGTGGAACAGCTGTCTAAATGTCTAGGATTTGGCATTTTCATGATGTGTATAAACTTTCCTGTTTCTGGAAGAGTTGCCCTCCTTTCTACCAGCAAGGGAGAAGTTGTGGTGCTCTTGATTTCCCCCGCTTTGGGCTGCCAGGGAAACTGCATCACCCCCTTTTGACACTTCTCCTGCTTGGCATGAGTAAAACAAGACTTCCTCTTTGTCCCACAGAGTTGTTTCTAATACACTTTGTATGCATGTGCACTGTGGCTGATGAATCACTATTATTTAATGTGTGGCAAAAAAAAAAAAAATCTATTTTAAAAACTCCTGTCCCTTCTCCTCCCTGGAACATCAAGTCTTTCTACCACGTGTCCTGCCAGCAAGTTTATGCCAAGGTGACTGTTTTCTTAAGAAATTAATTTGGACACACTGTAATTAACATGTTGACTTTAGTCCCAGGTGGAGGAATACAAACAGCTGAAGGACACGCTCAAAAAAATACCAAGTTTCCAACAGTCTGAGAAGTTGAAAGGGGGAAATGAGCAGCCCGAGGTGCGAGGACTGTCCCCACAGAGTGACCTCCTGCAGCACCAGGGGGCTGTGGCCCAGGAGCACCGGGAGGTAGGAAGTCCTGACTGGCTCCATACACCACAGAAATGGTCATTATTCAGCAAAACGTGTGCTGAAAGTCCATTAGAAGTGTATGTTTAATTGCAAAAACTTGTCAGTTCTTGAGTAAAGCACTGAGGAACAGTTTGATCTTACTGAGTAGTAGAGAAATATATTCATGATGACCTTTTCTCACTCTAAGCCAGTTTTAAGCATATTCGTGTCAGCTGTTTCAAGAAGTCGCTAGAAATCTTAATTGTCTTAATAAGTGGTCTCTAAAATTTTAGATACCTCGTGTTACAGAAAAGCCTCTGAAGAAATTGTGTTCTATAAAGTTCCAGGGGCACACTGAAGTCCATGTATTTAAAACTGGCACACTGTCCGGTGTTCAAGAAGAGAGTGTGAAATCTGGAAGTTACAAAATCAGCTGTGATTTTGTTTAACAAGAATTCTCGGGCAGCAGGACCTCCAGGAAATAAAAATCATAGAATCATTAGGTTGGAAAAGGCCTTTAAGATCATCCAACCATTCACCCAGCGCTGCCAAGGCCACCACTGAAATGTGTCTCTAAAAGACAAAAGTTTACTTTGTAGAATTGTTGAGAGAGTTTTTGTTCCACTTCAGATTGAATGGGGCTTAACCTACTCAGTGATGTAACTACACCTCATGTAGCTGGGCAGTGCCTCGGTAGTGACACTGTTTGGCAGGAGGAGTGGCATGTTCCAAACCAGGCATTTGGCTCTCCTGACAATGGGTTCAGTACTCCAGCTGGGAGAGAGGATCTGTGGCTGTCCTTGGCTCCCTTGAAACTAGGAAATCCATAATATCTTGTGCACACATAATCCTGTGTATGTTTTACAGAGTGAGAAGCCAAAAGAGAGAGCAGAAATAAATACCCAGGAGCAAGAAGAGAGGGCTGAGCCCTTCCATCTGCAGGGAAGGACTGATGAGGGCCAGCATCCCAAAGTGCTGAATATTCAGGAGCAGCAAGAAGCTGGAGAAGATGTCGAGCAACGTGCTGATGGAGTTGAAGAAGAACACAAAAAGGAACTTCAGGAGGAAGAAATGGAGCAGGCAGGTCAGCCTGAGCACTTGGGGGAGGAACAGGATCCAGTCCCAGAAGAGCACGAGTGGAAAAAGCAGGAAGAGAAGGAAGAAGAAACCAACATGCTGGGGGATCACCTCCAGTCAGAGGTGTGGAGCTCTCTTCTAATTCATTATTTTTGCTGTCTAAGTGGAGGCTTCTCTTGTCACTGCTGGCCCTGAATTGCACTTGCCTATCTCTAGGTAAAACCATTTATAGAAAGTTTGGGATTCAGAGCACTCACTGCTTTTTAGACAAAATTACTGTCACATTCATAGAAAATTTGGGATTCAGAGCACTTGGATGCACAGGATTCAGGCTCAGCTTGAGCACGCTCGTGCTGCAGTGCTGGCCAAATCCTAATGAACATCAATTCTGCTGATAAAAAGCAGCAGATGGATAGAAAAGAGCAGCAGAGTGAATGCTGTCTCCTGCTTTACCTCTGAGGCCCGTGGTAGCTGCTGAAGGACACAGCAGGTGAGAAGGAGGCACTGGGTTGGCCACATGTCCTGCTTTGCTAATTTGATGCATCTCAGCAAATTGCAGCGTGTTTCCTTGTCAGGCAGACCTGCCTTCTGCAAACACGTTGCCATCTCAGCGCTCTCTGTTGTTTGACAGGAAATTTTAACTGCCAGATGAACATGACTGGAACAGCCAGGGGAAATCAGAGCTCAGCAACAGCCAGTGGTGCTCTGTGCAGCTGGAAATAAAACCAGCAAATCCCAGATTTACATTCGAGATTGGATCTCCAGTGGAAAATGTATCTTACTGCTCTCACTTTAGGCTCTGTAAACACTGGCAGATTAATTGTGTAACTCTGATGTTTCAGCTGTTGCTGAAGAGCTGAGAGGTGCAGTGGGTCAGAACAGCAGCAGTGGGTTAAGCCGTGGAACTGGAGTTAGTTGCAATTATTGCTGAGTGTAAAAAATGTGCAGTGTCTCACTCAAGGCTAAAAGCAACCCCCACTGAGATTGCCAGGGAAATCAGTGGGAACATTTGCTGTCTTGTCAGCCATCCAAACCTCCTTACACTGGCAATATATTGGGGTTGGGGAGGGATTATATTATTGATGTGTAAGAAAAGGAAAGGTTGGCATCCCTCAAGCCATGATCTCCTCTTGCTTCCCCACGTCCTCCACAAACCCTTCCAGTCTGTGTTCAAAAACATATTTAAACTCTAAGCAGAGGCAGAAGAAAACTTCAAAATAACTTAGCTGTGATTTTGCCTATTGCAAGTACCATCTGCACAGTTTTCCCTCTGGACAGGTCTCTCCCTGCTCGCTCCTGATCACTGAAACGATGATTAATCTGTGACAACTAACACATTTCTTGGACAGGTAACGCCAACGAATGCTGTGCCAAAGAGACAGAAACCAGCTTATGAGCAACAACTGGAGCAGCAGCATCTTGGAGCCCAGAGAGCAGAGGAGGCCAAGCAGCTCCGGCAGCACCAGGAGAGGCTGCGAGGGCAGATCCTGCGGCAGCAACAGCTCCAGGAGAAGGAGCTCCAGCTCCACAAACAGGCAGAACAAGGGGAAGAACTCCACAAAAACCAGCTCAGGTTAAAGTCCTCTACGTGATTTGGTCGTGGTCGGTGCTTGAGGTTCTGTGGTGCCAGCTCTGGTCTGCTCCCTTGTCCCTGAGGGCAGTTTTCCAGGGGTCCTGTTGACTAATTCCTTGAAGAGCTGGAATTTTGCTTTCCTACAGTTCAGGGTCCTGACTTTACTCTTTGCCTGACCCATATCCATCAGGAGTGTGAACTCTGCAGGTACAAGCACAAAGTTGGTGTAGCAGGACAAGAAAGTCTTTGTTCTAGCAAGTGTATTTCAGGAAAGGTGATGTGAAAAAATATGAGGTAGTAGAAAGTGAAACTGGAACCCATTCTGGCAGGTGCTGAGAGAGACAGAGGTGGAGGGTTTGTTTATTAAAGCAGAAACACTTGTTTGAAGCTGAAATGATGTTTGGTTTTTAATGTTCTCAGCCAACAGGCTCATTATGATAACATGGACCAGGATATCGTGCAAGGGGAAGAAGAGCAAGGGATTCAGGAGGAGGAAGGAGGTAAGAGAAGGTTCCTGTCCCTGCCGTGCTCACAGGGTCCCTGTGTACTGCCTTGCATGTGAGACTTTAATATTCATTTCATATGCAGTTTGGATTCAACTGAAACATAAACTTGCAATTTAAAACCAGAAGCTCAGATAACCCTGGCTGAACTGACTGAGTGGAATAGAGGAATTACTGAAGATCATATTCACATTTCTGAAAGGAAAAGTGTCCTTTGATTGAGCCCCTAGGATAGGGTTTTGTGGATCTTGGTTACATTCCTGGCTCTGCCTATGGGTTCATTTGATCTCTTTAAATTATACAGAATCCTGGAATGGTTTGGGCTGGAAGGGACTGACTAAAAACTCCTGTAGTACAATAATAACCTAAGAAATTTTTCAGCTTATGAACATGACAACCAGCACCAAGATGAAGGTGAAGATGATGATCAAAATAATGCAAATGAACAGCAAGAACCAGAACATCAAGCAGAAAATCAGCAGGCTGGTGAATCAGTGAGTATGAATTAAAATGCTGTGGATTGCAATCGTTACTGAAGGGAGAAACCCACAGGTCTCGTCTGACATAATTGCGTGTTACAGAAGTGAGATGGAGAGAAGTCTGCTAGGAAGACAGGTTTGACAGTTTAAAATAACATCTATATTTAGAGCTGTCCTTACTGATTTGGGAAGAAATAAAAAATGGAAAAAAAAGCTTCCTTGTTGAAAGCAAATTGCTTATTTCAACATTCCTTTGATCTGTGCTTTTGGTGGAAAAAAGGATTTGGACTTAGCCGGGACCTGAACAGGTCAATTTGGCCTCAAAAAAATAACATGAGTGGTCAGTCAAAAGGAGTTGAGATGGTATTTTTGATGCTGTCATTAGTTAAAAGAGCCAACTCCAGAGCCACTGAAAGCAGCTGGAGTCAGTGCAGAGCTGGGAGAACTTGGAAGAGGATGTGGGTGGGCACTGAGGTGAGTACTGTCAGTCCTGGGCCTTCCCCCATGCTCCATCTCACCTGGTGCTGTGGAACATCAAGGGCATCTTCCTCACTGCCCTCCCCTTCAGCAGGTTAAGGTGTGTAGTAAATCATTCTAGAGCATCTCTAACTCGTTAGCTATAAAGATACAGAACTGCTCTTACTGAATGATAAGCAGAAAGAAAATGTTCCTTTTGTGAATGTCAAAGATGAAAGGTGAGTGCTGGGGGTTTTTATTATAGACATGGACAAGGTCAACAGTGCAGGACAGTCTGGTGCTGAACGATCACATCAGCTCTCTGGAGCTTGGAGCTTTTAAACCCTTATCTTTGTTCACCTGCCCTTATCAGGCACCGTCAGTTGTCAGATACTCAGTAAACAAAAGTTGTTCAACAGCCTGTGTGTTACAGGTCATCTGATTCACCGTGGTTTTAGCAGACAGATAGCCCTGCACTGCTACTCCTTTCTGCTCAGTGCTGGGGTGCTTTTATCCAGTGCCCCCCATCCTGCAGAGAGATTCCAGCTGGTTTCAATGGAGATGGAGTTGGTTCTAGCACAGCCCATGCTAGTGTAGCTTCCAAGGGAAATAGCATTTGAGCTAAAAATATGTATGTAATACGCACTTCTGAAAATTACAGAAGGCAGCCGTGGAAGATGTGAATCCTGCTGATGACCCCAACAATCAGGGAGAAGATGAATTTGAGGAAGCTGAACAAGAGAGGGAAGAAAACCTACCAGATGAAAATGAAAAGCACAAGGAAACCAGCGAGAAACAAGGACATCCAGGAATGGAAGAGCACTTGGTGGTCAGTAGAGAGAAAGGAGGTCAAATGGTGTGGATTTCAAACCCTGTTGAAGCTGTAAATTCCTCAAGGCAGAGACTGTATTTTTATGGCACTGGTCTTTAATGGTGGGGATATTCCATTGTCTTCCTGCTTAGTATGGAAAGTCTTGCTTTATTCTGTGAAGTGACTTTGCTTATAATCATCCTGCTATTTTTAAATTGAGGGCAGTCTTAAATCACATAACCGGGCTCTCATGATTGCTAATGAATGACCTAAAACTTCTCATGCCATTGTTGTTATTTTAGCTTTACATAAAGTTTTAGTTCCACACCATAAAGCTTTAATCCTCAGTCTTCCAAAGTGAATAGACATGCACTGGAACTGAATTTTCCTATGATTTTTGTGCAGATGGCAGGAAATCCCGACCAGCAGGAAGATAACGTGGATGAGCAATACCAGGAGGAGGGAGAAGAGGAGGTAAGAACACAGACCTAAGGCAGGAGTGGGCTCAGGTGGCAGAGCACATCTCCATTCACATTCAGCCTGGGTATCCTGTAGAACTGCAGCAGGAGCCCAGATCACTTTGTCTGACTTTAACAAACCTGGAAAGTCTCTGCCGTTGCTCTGCTGTCCCCTTCTGGATACATTCAGGGTTTCTCATGCTTACATGCAGCAATCCATCAGTCTTCCATGCCACACAGCGTTAATTGGGCAATAATTGAAAAGATTAAGCCGTTCACAACACAAGGAAAAATTCCTGGAAACCTCAAGGTCACAGAAAACCTCATTAATCACACAGTGCTGTTCTGGGCAAACTGCTTCCTTGGCCACTCATTTACTCTTGAGCTCTGACTTTGATTTATTGGTGGTCCTCCCAAGCAATCCAAGCTACGTCAGCCCCTGCAATTGGTGGAGTCAGGCAGGAAGCTGACAGCACACTGAGCTGCAGGAGAAAGGGAGGGGAAGGCCCTTTTGCTTTCCTGTGTCGGGTGTTGTGCTCACTGTGCAGGCAGGAGCCACCTCAGCACTACCTGATTCATTCCTGCTTTCTGCTTCCCACCTCAGCTTTACAAAAAGCTTGGGATCAGCTGCTGGTCCCTCCCTCCTGGGGAACGCTTTGGATTGGCTGGGATGCACTCAGCATTCCCCAGTCCAAAACACGGTTATTTACATCAAAGCAAGTCCTTAGGAACTGGGAATGGTTGGCCTTTGGCAATTCCTCTTACAGGAAGCAATTTAATAGAAGTCTCCTAAGGGACTATGCCCAGTGTGCTTCCTGGAGGTAGTAAAGTGTGAGCAGGGATTGAGGGAGCAATCCAGAGAGCCATCAGATGCTGTAGGGGGGATTCATTTCTTTAGTAACTTGACTCATCTGAGCAGCAATGTGTAACATTTCTTTCCCTCAGTGATCCCAGTGTGATGGATGGGGCAGATAAGCATAACAGCATCCTGCAAAAGACAATCAAGTTCACTTCTAAAAGCATTCCTCTTTTACACTTGCACCTGACATGGAAAGTGGGACATGGAATTGAGGGAGAGTGCTGACAGAACAGAAGGAAGTGAGGGATCCAAGAGCTGAACATCTGGGACAAACAGATTCAGCATGACCTGCTCTCTCCAACAATAGCATTGGAAGAGATTGCTCTGTGCTCCCAATCCCCTCCTTGCTGCTTTGTGGTTTTCCAGGAGCAGTTGGCAGAAGGATCCCTCAGCTCCTGGGAAAACATGGCCAGAGTTCCCATTAAATGCCTGCATTGCGTGTCAGAACTGAAATAGTTGTGGGAGTCCACGCTGGGGTGGAAGTGTCGGTCATGACTCTTTGGTGCATCGTGACACGACACTCCTACTGTGGGGGACAAGGGGAAAATAATGCCTTTGTAAAGGCAAAGCATGGAATGGAAAGCTAAATGTGTTAGGATGAGAGGGGTGTTAGAATTGTGGATAAAAGTCAGGTGCTCTCAGAGGCAGCGAATTTCCTGATTGTTGGGTGTTTGTTTTCTTTATCCTCCTTTGACTTCTCCATGCCCTCTCCTCCCTCCTTTAGAACCTTCATTCTGAAAAGTTTCGCTGTGAAAACGTGCACAGTTACTCCACAGGCCACATTTTAAAAAGGAAATTAAACCATACAGAACACCTCTGTGCTTTGTAGGTCCAGGAAGATTTGACTGAAGAGAAGAAACGAGAAGTGGAAGGCAACGCCGAGGAACCATATGGTGAAAATGAGGACAATGTGAGTGCTGAGCAAACCCTGAGCACAACGAGGACCACGTCACATAATTGCTGCAGCTTGCTTTAATCACACACCTGCCATTTTCATGCTGTCCCAACCTCCTTCCACCTCCACAGCAATTCTTCCTGCCTTGGAGGCCTTGGAAAATCTCCTGTTCCTGTCCCTGAGCTCTCACAACTCCAGCTGAGAGTTATTTCCCTGCCCTGAAACAAACTGTAGGAAAACTGGCCCTGAATCTGTGTGTAATTTTTCTTGTTCTGTTTTCCCCAATCAGGCAGATGAAAAGAATAACAGAGGGACAGACCAAGAGCAAGAAATGCAAGAAGAGAACAACCAGAAAGAAGTCCATGAAGAAAATTATGAGGAGGAGGAAGAGGAGGATGAGGAGGAAGGCAGAGCTGTTGCAGCAAAAACTCGTAGACGAGGGGAGATGTAGCCCCCTGCATTTTTCTTTTTCAGTACAGAAGTTCTTTTTGTGGTTTGTTTTTTGTTTTGTTCTTTTTTAAGAACTTTTTTTAGGATATTTAATTTCAAAAAAAAAGCTTGTGTTTTACACTTTTTACTTTTCTATTAGCTGCTCATATGTTTATATGAATATGGTATTTTGATACTCTAGATTAGGATTTCTTTTCTACTCAAGCTGTACATAACCAGACATCCTCTAGGTTTAGTTTTCTCTAATTCTGGGCATGGTTTATAGAGGCCATGTTGGATACAATTCCACCTTGTCCAGGTCTGACAGGGATGTTTGGAGCAATGTCAGACCCACTGAACACTGAAGGACTATTCCTAGTGCCTAAATCCCGTGGACTTCACTCACTCCAGCTCGTTGTCTTCCATGGCAGAATTTATCCTGACTAAGGGCTGGTTATTCTTTGTAACCTCATGAGGACAAGCACAGGCCCAGCTGTTTGCAGGACCAGGCCTTTTCTGGGTGCAGACCAGTTATAAAATATGCAAGTTTTATAAGCCTTCCGCATGCAGCCAGGTTAGCAGCTGTTCATTCTGGCAGCTGTTTCTATACACATCAATTATGCATTTATTTTAATGAGCATACCCAGGTACCTCAATTACATGCACTACCTGGCAGCTCATGCAAATGGGGGTGTGCTGGAGGAGCTGGAAACCAATTTAGACTTGAAGCTCCGCGATGCCAAATCACAACACTACAGCTGTCCACAGGAATGAGGATTTACAGCAGCAGCAATTTCGTTGTCCTGGTTAATATATAAAATATTGGACCGGAGAGCTACAGTTCTGTTGCCTCAGTGCCATGTTTTCTGGAGCCTGCAGAGAGGAACTGAGCTGACATGATTGGTGCAAGATGTTGAACTAAGGCCTTGACCTTCTTTTACTTATTTATTTGTGGAGTCTCTGCTGGAAGGATTTCTGTGTGCCCTGGTGTGAGGATCAGACTAGAGACAAACCCCACAGAAGTTGTTCTGCCCAGCAAACTTCTCCAGCACTGCATGTTGAAACCCGGGGCGGGGAGGGGGAACAAAACACCAAACCTGTGCCTTGGTATAGGCTATGAACATAATCACAGTGCATGAATCTATACAATATTTGTATTGGTACAGACACGAATTATTTAGTATATGTTAAAGGAGAATGGGAATCTGGATTTCCCAGGCTATGCCCCATTGCTGGAAATGAGGCCCATGGGAGCTCCCCAAAACTGTGTGTTAATATATAAAACGAGGGATTGGGGGGTTTTCCCTTTTTTAATAATTATACATAGCAATGTTTTTAGTTTAACTTTTTATATGAATGTAATTTAATTCATTTTTCTACTAACTCAATTATATTCTGTTTTGTAGTTGGTTTCCATTCTTTGCAATTTTCCTAAATGTCCCCCCCAACCCAGTGCTTATGTTTCATAGGAAGATTTCTGTCAGCAAGTATTTTGGGTTTTCTAGTTACCATAAATAAGATTTACCTTATGTATAAAAAAGTTTACATGAGACTGTAAAATGTATAATATGTACATAATCTTCAGAATACAATTATTTTGGTAAATTGGCCTGTATTTTTAATGTCACGGTTGCAGTATTTAATTATTTGAGGCATAATAAAACTTGACTGCAGTCAATAAACTAGACCACACTTACTGCTCTTGCACAAGTGTGAGGGTTTGTGTTAGTTTTCCTGATGGTGTGCTTGTATTCCCTTTTAACAGGGCCAGCAGGGACAGGCAGGGAAGGACCTGGATTAACAAGCCACAGTGGCATTTTCAGGGAAGTGGAGCATTTATATGAATGGATACAGCAGTACCCACAGAGAGGTGGAAAACAGACTGTCCTGTGCCACAGTCACAGTGCAGACAAAGCCACTTCCAAAGGCACCTGCAGGTACAAGCTCTCTCCCAGTGCAGCATCTTCACAATCAGCTGCTTCTTGCTGCTCTCCCACAGTTTACTGGTTGGAAGTGAAATTAAAGTGCTGCTCCCAGGTCCCAGTGCCCCAGGGCATGGTTATGAAGCAGCTCTGATGATATTCTGTTGGATGTCACCCACGGAGGTGACACTGGTGGCTGGAGCAAGAGGCCAGAGGGACAAACCCCTGCAGGACAAGGGCTGTGCTGGACCAGCCCATGCTCCCCACAGATGGGCAGCCACTTCAGCAGGCACAGCAAGTGCACATAGAGCACAAACAGGCCTAGAAAGTCTTCACAAGGGCCTGCTCACTGCAGACAAGTTACTTGACTGAAGATCAACTCTCTGAGGCTCAAGGCTCAGGTGATGTGGCATCTCCACAGCACCCCTTGGCCACCACTCGCCCAGTTTTGGGTCTTTGCCACACTCCCCAGCCAGCCTTGCTCCCTGTCACCATCTTGGGGCTCAGAGACACAGGACTCAAAACCCAGTTTCAATAGTTTTGCTCTCCATGTAGTTATTCCCTGTGCCTGACACAGGTCACTAGTGCTAGACCCAGTGGGCCCATTGGTGAGAGAATCAACATGTTAGGTCCCCATTGCCAGAGGGTCCCTGGAATTCAGGGAATGCCAAATGCTTTGCTAAATGGAGAAATTAATGAGCTTATGTGACCTAAAAATAAAGTGGAGATGTCCCAGAGCTCCAGCACTAGCACGCAGAACAAACAGCAGAGGGAAAGGCTCTGGCTTAGCTTTGCAGCTCCCAGGGTGTGACTCCCAGCAGGACACTGTGCCTTAGGACTGGTGAGAGCCACACACCAGCAGAGTGGAAGGAGGAATTCAAGGGGAAAAGTTCCATCACTTTGGGATTTGGCAGCAGTGAGACAGCCGTGGGCACAGCACGGCCAGGGCTGACATCCACTCATCCAAATACTGGAGAGAGAGTTCAGAAAACAGGGTGAGACCAATGGGAAAACTGAGCTTACAGAAGGAAAGTTCATGCTCCAGACAGCTGAGGAAAGAGAAGCTGAAGTGACTTTGCTGAGGACCCACAGAGGCAGCCACCCGGTGAGACAGGAGCCCTCAGCCTCCCAGGGAAACACAAACCAAAACTCCCAGTAAAATTCAGGCCAGAAATACAGCATGTTTAGTAATCAAGTTAATTAGTCACTGCAGCAGTAGACTTAAAAGCTGTGATGAGTTTTGTTCATGGAACATCGTTGAAAAGTCTCTCTAGTTCAGCTGCACTTGGGCATCATGAGAGAATCCAGCTGGGCATCACTAGAGAATCCTGCCTACAATATATTGAAAGGTCAGCCAAGAGGATGATAAGAGGCATAAAAACACAAAACAGTGTCACTCAACACGATGAATAAAACCCAGTGGATTCATTCTGCAGCTCAGGAAATCCTCCGAGGGCTCAGATCCCATCCCGTGGCTCCACAGCTCCCTCAGGAAATGCTGCTCTCTTGGCACATTCCTTTAAAAGTGAAGAGCAGAGTGGCTGTGGTTCAGAGCCCAGGCCACAGACACCCTTGGCACTGAGCACAAACCAGACCCTGACATTTTGATCCCCTTTTGCCACAGGTTTTTGGGCAAAGGACCCGCGAGGCACTCCCTGCTCAGAACGACCTTCACTCAGCTTTGCCAGTCTGAGCACATAAAATGTGGTTACAGAGCACACGGAGCTTCTTCCTCTGCCACAGCCAGAAATAAACATGTATTGTTACAGCCAGAACATTTGCAGGGTGGGGAGGAACGAGAAACCCAAAGCTGTGAATCCAGAGCAGGAGAAAAAGCACCTTTAAGTCCATCTGACACACCACCAGCGCTCAAAGAGGGCTCCCTTCCCCTCCACGGTTCTTGGTGCCTCAAATGCTGAATTATTCATCATAAAACCCCAAATAATTTTGTTGTATCTACTAATAAAGTGTTTTTAAATGTTTGCTTTGAAATTCAGTGGATTGAAGGTGTTTATCAGCTCTGGTACAGTCAGGGACTCAGCTGGTGAGATTGGCAACACCTTTCCTGTTCCTGCTGCTGAAATGCACCATGGAGAGTTCACAGGTACATTTGATACCCATAACCTGGGATTCCCTGAAACACAATCACTGCCCTGTAAGAAACTTTCTGTTCTCAAAGCTGCCTCTGCCTGCAGATCTCAAACCATTTCAGCGAAGTGCTGGAGCCTGTCTGGGGGGGAGGCACCGTGGGAAGGCAGAGCCAGGGATTTTAACAAGGGTTTGAAGAGGGAACCTGAGAGAAGAGATGAGATTGGGCCCCAGTTTATCCCTAGAGTCCTGCTGAACCTTCTCATCACAGTCACCAATATAAAACTGTATCTTCTGCATGTTTTCAACCACACAGCAAATGGTTTCATCTATTCAAAAAGTATTTTGCAACAGAGCTCTGAGCCTGGGTTTGTCACTCACGTGTGTGAGCCCCAGACCTTCCCCTGCCTCACCTCTGGTGCCAGCTGGGACCTGTGTGTTTCCTCAGCCCCAGATCTCCATTTCCACTGCACGAATTAATGCTCTGCCCAAGTTTCAGACGTGGCAAAACTCTCAGGGCATCCTTTTCATCAGAAGTGCTCTGCCTGTCAGTCACATCCGTGACCACAGGGGCACAGAATGCCTTGGACACACCCCAGGTGCCCTGAAAGCTGCAGGAGCAGCCTCTCCAGGGAATGCCCATCGCTGAGTTAATGGGCTGGAAAAGCTGGCGGAGAGTCAGAGTTGCCCTCAGTGCAATTATGAGCTTAACGATGAACTGCAGCAGATAAGAAAAGGTGAGCTTTAATGAAAGGTTAAACCTCGCAGGGAATTTTATCCGTGACCTGATGTCAAGGGAACAAAAAAACCCAAAGAACCTCTAGGTGGCATTTTGGAAAAGACAGAATCCTTAATTAACGAACAAATGCTCTCGTTAGCTGCTCCTCAGAACAAAATGGTCAGAGTTCTGTAAAAATGAGATTATGAAATTAATTCCCAGACTCTGCGAGTCCCACTGGTGTCAAAGAGAATGGCAAGACTTGTGGTTTCTCCCTGACCTGTAGAAACCTTGATGTTTCCCAGCAGGAGCTGCAAAGTACCTCTGGAAAGCAGTAATTGTGGTGCAAAGCCCAGGCCAGCCCTGGGGAAGATGCTCCCGGTTGCAGGAATCCGGAGCTGTTTGGGCACAGCAAATATTCCAATGGAATGTGCACAAGGAAACAATTTTCCGGTCATTTGTTGTGACAGGTGAAGAATGCAATGATTCCCATGCATTAAGCTGAAAGGGTTCGATATATATATGTATTATAGTGGGTACGAACTGAAAGAGGGGAAATCGAGTTTAGATATATGGAAGAAATTCTTCCCTGTGAGGGTGGGCAGGCCCTGGCACAGGCACCCAGAGGAGCTGTGGCTGCCCCTGGATCCCTGGGAGTGTCCAAGGCCAGGTTGGACGGGGCTTGGAGCACCCTGGGCTGGTGGGAGGTGTCCCTGCCCGTGGCAGGGGGTGGGATAAGATGATCTTTAAGGTCCCTCCCAACCCAAAACATCTGTGGATTCTATGGATATGAATATACAGGTGTACAGAAATGCCCAAACTATTTGTTTTGATAATCTACATAATTGTATCGACTGTAGCTTGGGCAGGACTCTTGGAGATGTGTTTAGTTCTGAGCTTCCAGAATCTCCTGCCACCTAAGTTAGTCCTGTCTGAACCTCTGCATCCTGCTGGGCTCTTCCACCGAGGAGCAGTGACCTTATGTGGCATAGAAGAGCCAACTGCACCCTTGGCCTTCCATAGGCTCCAGAAGATGTGGAAATAGTTCCCCTCCTTGTTTTACTGCCCTGCCAGATGGCTGTGTTAGGGGATCGATTCGCTTGTAAAATTAGGGGATGTGGTGCAATAATGAAAAATGTTGAGATGTTTCCCATCTCAAGATCAATATTTTGATGGGTTTTAAAATAAATTTGTTGAAAAATTATGCTGTGACTGAAGAAAGTCTTTGTAGAAGTGTTATATTTCACAGTGACAAATATGCAAAGCCCCAAACCATGTTATTCCTGAAGAGTTATTTATTCTGGAGAAAGCATCTTGAAAATTAGAATATTTGACAGCCTGATACCCTTCTTCAGTTTCAAAATAGAGAAGTTATTCAGAAAGGAGTTTCTCCTTGGTGTTTTTGTATAGACATTCAGAAACCCAACCAGGAGACTTATCTAAACCCCAAAAAACCTCAGTTTCTGGGGAATATTTGAGGTTTCTGTTACAAAGCAAAGAGAGAGTGCAAGTATGAGGAAAGAACATGCCACAACTTCCAGGCTGCTTCCATTTCCATATTGATTTGGACTGCAGTGTAATTAGCAGCTCACAGGTTATTCTGCGTGGTGGTTCCACACTGTCAGACGTTCCCTCAGGGCTTGTCCTCCCAGCAAACATCATTAAATTTCCAATTTCCCTCCATGCCTGCTGCACTCCCCATCCAAACCCTCATGTCACATCACTTCAGCTGCACAGAACTACCTCGAAGTGACACCGAGCACAGCCCTGCCCTGCCTTCCCCTGATTTATTTCTTCTATTTTGCTTTCCTGCCTTTAACAGCCGTCCTGGGTTCCCACTTGGTGCCAACCCTCCCGCATGGCACTGGCACCTCAGGTCTTGCCCTTACACACTGACCTGCTTTGTTGAGCCTCTTGGATTTCAGACCTTTGCAGAAAATGTCCCCATAGAATGACCTTGAACTCCAAACTTGGGCTGCAGGTGGGAACCCACAGTGTTTGTGCCCTGCACTGCAGGAATTGCAGTCAGAGGGGCACAGAGGGCAAGAAGGGGGCACTTTTGTTGGATAGCAAAGATTCCCCATCTCCAACTATGACATGTTACAGTGTGGGAAAAGAAGATTATCTGCCATCTCTCTGGATCTTGGGAAGCTGTGAAGATTCATGAATATTTCAAAGAGCCCTGGCTTTTCAGAAAGGGGCCTTAAATCTCCCTGGTGTGAGACAGATGGGGTGTTTTTCATCCCAGGTACGGCCTCACAGATGCCCAGATGAAGCTCTAGCATGAATTTGCTGTATTTTAAGCATTGGGGGGGGGCGGAGGGGGGCTGTGGGGAATAAAAATCAACTTTTAGATTTTTTTTTTCCCTATGGGTCAATCCTGCTCAGTTGGTTCACGTGAACACAGAACTGCAATTTCACAGATGGCTAATTCTCTTGGCAATTAACATTTCCTAAGCCAAGTACAGCACTTGCTGGCCCTGCCTTCCCTCCTCCCAGGCAGCTCCTGGAGAAAGCAGCATCCAGCTGGGGAAGAGCACAGGGACAGCTTCCAGTTTTCAGAAGTTTTGTTTCCTTGCTTGCATAAAGCAGAGTTTTTCCTTCTGATGGTGTTTTCTCAGGATAACTGTGCCCAGAGCCAAAGCAGCTGCCCCCAGCCCAGATTCCAGGGAACCCTATGGAATTCCCTGCTGAGTGGTCACTCAGCCACACGTCAAGCCCCCTCTGGTGTGAGCAGTGGGGTTTGTGACCTCCTCCCTGCCTCAGGAACCCACCAATTCCATCACAGTGAATGCAGGCAAGGAAAACACAGAGAAACAAGGAATTGAGGCTTCAGAATTCACAGGAAGGGCTTGGTTTGGTTCCTTAAGGATAGGAAGATAAAGAACATTCCCACTTGTATTACCAGGCCCTTATTTGACACCTCTGCAAGGCAGGACATCTATTTAGCTGTTCGAGACAGAAAATGGTAAACCTGGAGTGAATTTCCCCCATTCCTTACAAGATTTAGGCCAGTTTTGGTTTCATCTCCTGCACAGCACTGCTGCAAATGGATTGCTACATCACCCCTCCTTACACAAGCCATTCACAATGTTCCCAAAAATGAGAGATCATCCCCTCCTCGCTCTCACCACCAGGCAGCAAACACCCCAAGAGGCCAAGTAAGGCAATACCTAATAAGAGGATTAAGTAGAGAGGAATTCTATTTAATATTGTATTAACGCTGGCTGATACCTTCCCTGCCTATTCTAACTCCCTCACAGGATACAATGTCCACGCTTGTAAGGGAAGCTTATTGACATCTGATCAGTCAATAAATCTGTTCTTGTTTTTAATGACCCCAAGAGCTGTTTCCACATGCTCACATCATCTTACCAACAATTTACCCTCATAAATTAATGATTACCTTTTGGGTCTTTTAGACTCTAGAACCTGTTTTAGCTCCTTTGCAACAATTTTCATCCAATTGCAAGTGAAGGCTTGGCACAAAGCAGGATTAAACCTCGCCAGCCCAAAGAGAGCTTTGTGGAACCCAAACCAGAGCAGCAGAGCCGTGAGGCTCCTCCTGTGCACGGGAATTCTGACACCTACAAACAGCAGCAAAACCTTCCCAAGGGATCCAGGATTCAGGAGAGCAGATTTCTCTCCAGAGGAGGCACCAGGATGGTCAGAGGATGGAGCAGCTCTGCTGGGAGGGAAGGCTGGGAGGGCTGGGATTGTTCAGCCTGGAGAAGAGAAGCTTCAGGGTGACCTGACTGAGATGTTCCAGTGCATGAAGGGACTACAGGAAAGATAGAGAGGGACAATTTACAAGGGTCTGGAGTGATGGGACACAGGAGAACAGCTTCAAACTAAAAGAGGGCAGGTTTTGATTGGATATTAGGAAAAATTCCTCCCTGGGAGGGTGGGCAGGCCCTGGCGCAGGGTGCCCAGAGAAGCTGTGGCTGCCCCTGGACCCCTGGGAGTGTCCAAGGCCAGGTTGGACGGGGCTCGGAGCAACCTGGGCTGGTGGGAGGTGTTCCTGCCCATGGCAAGGGGTGGAATAAGATGATCTTTAGTGTCCCCCTTCCAACCCAGGCCATCCTATGATTTGGAATAAATGGATTTGAGTCCTTTCTTGCTAAACCCTGCACATGACATTTCCACTTAGTTTCCCTTCCCTTCTGTGCTCGAGTTTTCTGCCTGTGTAAACGGGGAGGTGGCATTTTGTTATCATATACAAGGGCCTGATCAATAAGAAGGTATTAAAGATTCATATACAAGTGTATTAAAGCATCCATGCTATGACAATGTCTCCCATTTAAATCCTATAAAAAGCTCAGTGGGCTCTTCACTGAGCCATTAAGAGAGTGATAGGCAAATTGGAAGTGTCCAGGAGAAAAGGAGCAGAATTACACTCTGCTATGAAACACCAGGCAGCTCCCATAAAAATCAATGGGACTGCATAGCAGTAAATTGCTGGGGAGATGAGCTTTATTTCATGGCTCATAAGTGACCATGAATCTCTAACAACCTGTCAGCCCTGACAGCTGTGCCTCTGCAAGGAATTGCCTTCTCCAGGGCTGCCTCCATCCCTGGACCCGCTCCTGTGGGCAGGAGCTCCTCTCCTATCCCAGCCAGCCCTCCAACAGGGAGCTCCAGGCTGGGGGATCAGGCAGGGATATCCCCACATGGAGCATCTGCAGTGATGCTGGAGAGGCTGACTGAGCTGTGCAAACACCTCTGCCAGCTGGGGGGTTTATCATGTGCTCTGCTCCCTGCCTGAGGATCTGCTTCAAGCAGACAACTTATTCACCAAAAACAACGTTATCACTCCACTTTAAAAGGAGGCACTGAGGGAGAAAGCAGCCTGCCTGAAAACTTACAGGAAAACCCAGGACAAGGCTACAAATGGAAACAGAAGCAGGGCTCCCACATGCCTGGAAATGCTGTCGTGATCCAGGGCCCAGCCAGAGCTGGGAGCTGCAGTGTTGCTGGCTGGGTTTATGGCAGGAATGTCGGTGACACATGGCAGTCACCAAATCAGAGGGTCTGCCATTGCGGGGCCACAAAATCCATGACAAGAGGGAAAGACACAGATCTCAGAGGTGGGCTTGGGTGAGTGTGCCATGCCCGCTGAACTGGGGGGGAATGCAGGTTAATGTGCAGGATGCCCTGCTTCCTAAGCTCACTGGCACAGCCTTTACTTCCCCTTGTATGCCAGAAACATCGCAAGTGCCAATCCATTCTCTCTTTGTGAACAGATTCCCATCCCAATAACTGGTTGGGATGCTGGCTGCTCACTCGGGGAGCGCAGTGCCAGCTCCAGACTCAACAAGAGCTACACAAATCAGCACTGTGTGGCCTTATCTAGAGATAAAGGTCCATGGGAACCAGACATAAAAGTCAAATAAACTACATAAATCCCTGAGGTTCTGGAAAAAAAAAAAAAGAAACAGACCCAGATTTAACCGTTGCTCCCTACACACCTTTTCATCTGACAGTGAACAGGATGAACTCCTGAAACACTGAGATGACAAACCAGCCTAAAAACAGGATGTTTTTTGCCTCAAGGCAAGTTCTTCACCTTATCCTCTCCCCAGACTCTGCACTTGCCTTCAGCTCCCCCTTCAAGCTGCCATCCTCCTCACACAACCCACGCCAGGCAGGCACTTCCAGCTCTCCCTGCCTAATCTTTCAACTATTTTCCTTTTCCATCGTGTTTTTTCCCTCCCGATGATTTCTTATTATCCTCCCAAAGGCATTTCAATCTGTTTTCCCAACTCATCCAGCACAATAAATTCTCAGGAATTAAATTAGCTATCAAAGGGCTAATAGACTTGTTCCTTCAGGGGCTAAATTAGTTATATCAAACTTTTTCTGGAAGGGGGAACATTTAAAAATGTATTTTTCCAACAGGTTCTGGTCCTCATTATATACACTGAAGCCTATCTACAGCAGTCACTCAAGAGAGCACAAGAATTGGCTGCTCAGCACAGATGGCCTTGAACTAAAGGTCAGAGAAGAGCATGAAAAACGTGGAAATACTTAAAAATTGTTCCTGCAGACACTGGTTGCTGGCTGGAGTTACCTTTCTGGATAGGTTTCACTGCCTTTGAAATGCTTTCTCGGTGTTACCATGTGCAATTTCATTTTACAAGTGGATTTTTATTTTTTTTTTTTTTTTTTGCTGTGTGTTTTAATCAGGATTTCTGGTATCTCTCAAGAAAGGAAAAAGAAATTTGGCTCATTGTGAAAGGATTAGGAAGTACAGACAGCTGAATTAGCTGAGATATTGGTAATATTAAAGCAGCATAGACCCAATTATACACAACAAAAATAAAAGCCTTCAAAAACAGACTATGAGAACCATTTTCCCCTGTATATCCTGATCCCCACTGGCAGCTGAGTGGATGAAAAAGCTATGCTGGACTTTATTCCATCTAGGAAAAATGCTGGGTGTATAAAAAACTGTTGTGTATAACCCCTTTCTGTTTATCAACTGACATCTGAACAAAACAGAAGATGTAATTCCTGAGACATTTCTGCCTAAATGCTGCTCTCAAAGCACAGAGTTCACATAAAAGCAGGCCCCTGGAGGAGCTGATACCAACCCTCAAACCCACCAGCCTGTGGTGCAATCTGAGCCAAGATGCCCTGTGGGTACAGGACCTTACCTGGCTGAGGCTGGTCCAGGTGCCCTCCAGCAGAGCCTAACCCCTCCTGAACTGTCCCACAAGGTGATGTCCATCATGACCTTTTCTATCCAAGCCTCCTGGCCCCCAGGCTGCATTCAAGCCACAAGACACACCTGGGAGGCAGGAGATCAGCCCCAGCTGACTCTGGCAATGAAAAATGAGCCTTGATTACAGCACAGGTGCAAATAGGCAACAATGGGGGCTCTGTGTTAACACCTTCCCAAACCAAGGAGTGGAAATGCTGATAGGACTTCATTTGGGGTGGAAATTAGTGGGGTGGAAACTAAATGTCATGATTTTTTAGGAAAAAAATGGTTAAACAATGCACAACAGTGACAGTCTGTGATGGACATGTGGGGTTCTCTGGGTGTGCCAGCTCCAGTGTGTGTTGGGAGCTGAACCTCTGCACAGAAACAGCATATTGTGAGTCTAAGAGAGACATTTAAAATGATTTTAAGAAGCACCATAACAAAGGGATTTTATCCTTCTGGAAATATTATGAAACAGAATTCTTTGAGGCCTCCAGGAAGCACTGAAGAAGAGTTTGCACAACCCAAAAAATTAGCACAGAGATGAAAAAAAGGCACTTCAAACGCAGACCTAAAGCCAGCTCCCTCAGGTGGGCTCTTTCAGGCATGCTGGGCCCAACTTAGAGCAAAAACTCAACAGCCAAGAGACCCAGAATGGCTTAAGGAAGAAAGACAAGCTGATTGTTGTTATCAAAAAGTTCAGTGTTCCTCTGTGAAATCCGTGTTTCTTTTGGCTGCAGTTCATTCTGCTGAATAGAAACGTTTCTCTTTTTCTAATTCATTTGAACTTTTTGCAGTGGCTCTGCAGTTCATTGGCCAGGTCTTGGTGGCTGCTCTGCTCTCCACTGTCAGATAGTTCAGGTCAGATCATTTCACCTGAGCCAATGCTCATGGCTGGGACTGCTCCCAGTGCTCACACAGACATCTGCGAAATAGATAAGCCCCTGATTCTGGGAATATCTTCTCTCCCAATCAATGGGCTTTGTTAAAACAGTGAAATGACTAAAAGGAGAGTCTCGAGTGAGCAGCTAAAATTAGTCCTGAGGGAGTTGCAGAGCGCTGTGGTCCAGGAACGGGCCCCACACCAGCTGGTGACAGCAAACCTGCCCTTCCCCTGCCTCTAGGAAAGGACAAGAGCTGAGCATAGCTGGGAAACTGTTCATCTCCTGTGCAACTTGCCCTTGGCTCTGCTGCAGAGAGCACCCCCTCCTACAGCCCTGCCACAAATTAAAGGACCTGTTTCCATGGGAATCAGGAAAACTATTTGTTTCCTCCAAGAAGGAGATGAATTACAACTTAATTAAAACAACCTAAGGAGGCTGGGGAAGGAAGGATGAATTCAGATCAGTCCTAAGGGAGCTCCACAGTCCTTGCAGCACGTGGAAAGAAGACGTTCAGGTACCACACACCGGCAGCACAAGAATTTCCAGCTGTTATTCCTGGGAGGCACAACTGTCCTCAGACAGAGGCTTCACAGATATATACCTTTTTCCCACGGCATACAGAAATCACTCGCTCCAAAGTCAGCTTGTGTTTAGAAACAAGAAGGGACAGAGTTGGAATGGGAACACAGCTCCTGGGAGATGGGAAGTGGCAGCAGAGGGAAGGGGATGTGCCCCCAGTGTGGCATGGAAGGCACCCCCGAGCCCAGCCCAGCAGCCAAGAGGGTGTCCCAGCACAGTCTCCCTGCTGGAGCCACACAGTGCTCTTGGGAAGTGGATAAAGGCAAGGAGAGCATTAAAGCATTTACCTTCAGCAGTATGCAGTCTGTCAAAGAACTTGCTTACCAACTCCTCTTCAGTAGCAAAGCCACATTCGGTAATTAATGACCCAAACTTTATGGCCTATAAAAACTGAGTCATAATCAGCTAACCCTGTTCTGCACTTCTCCTGCAAGGAAAGGCTGAGAGGACTCTGTGTGTTCAGCCTGGAAAAGGCTGTGGGGTGATCTATTTGGGACCTTCAGGAGCCTACATGAAAGATGGAGAAGAACTGAGGACAAGGGCAGGTAGTGACAGGACAGGGGGGAATGGATACAAAACAAGAGAGAGTAGGTTTAGATTGAATATTGGGAAGAAATTCTCCCCTGTGAGGGTGTGGAGGCCCTGGCACAGGTTGCCCAGAGATGCCCCATTGTTGGAAGTGTCCAAGGCCAGGTTGGACAGGGCTTGGAGCATCCTGGGCTAGTGGAAGGTGTCCCTGACCATGGCAGGGGGTGGAACGAGATGAGATTTAAGGTCCCTTCCAAACCAAACCATCCTGTGATTCTGTGATCTCCTCTAAGTCTCACTGCAGCAAAATGACTCAAACATCACCAGTACATTCTGGCTGCTGGATGCACTTTAAATAAAATCAGCAAGGCTCCCCAGATATCACCTCACATTTCCCTGGGATCTCAAAGCCAGAGCATGAAAACAATGAAATAAAAAATTATGAGAACAGAACCAGCTTCCTGCTGGGAAAGAATAAATCATTGTCTGTGCCTTTCTCGTGACTGACCCAGGGCTCAGGTCTAAACAGCAAAGCCTCTGAGAGTGTTCCCAGGAGAGACTCAGCCAGCTCCTAATTCCATGTGCTAGAAGTGGGTGGTAACTTTCCTAGGAGCTGGTAACTGAGACATCTGCCCACGGGACCGGAGCAATTTCCATCTCAGTCTCGCTTTCTAATGCCGAATTCTGGGAAGAGAGCCGAGTCCTCGAGTGCTTCTTGTTGTGATTTGAGCACTGCTGATTGGAACGCTCCTTGGGGTGTGATCCTTTGGGACCAGCCTGTTTCCCATTCCCACCCGCAGCTCCACAGCAGTGTCACACTGCCCCACACTGCCTGGTGTGGGGGGTCACTCGGGGGGAGGGCAATGGGCACGGCTGGGGCACCAAAGGAGTTCCTTCAGGCTCTGTCTCCTCCCTCCTTCAGCTCCCCACCTGATTCCCAAGAACCTGGTGTGTTCTCACACACATCCTCAGTTGGGAAGAATATGTTTCATCCTCTCTGTTCACCCTTCCATTCCCCAACACAACTGTGGTTTTTTATGTTGATTACTGCATTATATTACATCTGGCAGACCACTCGCCACACTCCTCAGAAAGCTTTCCTCTTTTCTGTTCCTCCCCTGCACTTCCTCTGCCCCACTTTGCCACACTGCACAGCACCCCACGCTCTGCTCTGCCTGGTTCAAAGCTCTGCTGGCCTTTGTTTCTGAGTGACCCCCATCATTCTTCTCTGGGTCTGTAAAACCTCGTTGCTGTGTGTTGTTGACCTGTCCCTCTTGATTCCAGGGTCTGTTTAAGAAGGGGTTTGTCTCCGTGGGGTCTGTTCCCAGTGCTGGGGTGGATCACACTGGCCAGATCTGGTTATCAAACCCCCTGAGTGTGATAATACTGCTCTGCTTCCATGGATTTCGAGAATCTTTCCTGGGGGTGACCATCGAGCTGACACTGCTTTGCAGTGCTCCGTTGCCTTTTCCTGTCACAGCTGCAGAAAATACTCCAAGCCAGACATTGTTACACATCCAAAATATGTCATTCAGCCCATGCAGTGTTTTGATCACCTGTTTTCACTGCTGGACAGCCCTAAGGGAGAGCCTGGAAACCTTCCCAGCTGTGCCTTCCCATGCCTGGGTGCAGTACAGATGTTCTACAGGGCTGCTGTGACCTTTCTGCTGCAGGGCTCTGCAGGGCTGAGCTGCCATTCCTCCTCCCCGTGGAACTGAACCAAACTGCCCCTGCAGCCAACACATAGCAGAGAATTTATTGACTGCCTCTGGAATTAGGCAATTCTCTTAATTGTCCTCGTTTTCCAGGGCTCTGTCGTTCTCTCACTGGTGGCACAGCTATTTGTGTGCCAGCAGGAGCTGCTTGGGAAAAAAAAGCTAAAAATTGAACAGCAAATCAATCCAAGACAAGGACAGATACCTCTCAGAGATAATTGCATTCAGATATCCTGGGGAGCCTTTACAAATCCCCTTCAGCTTCCACATCTCCTTTCCCTCTTGTGGCTTTGCTTTGAGGGGCCTCTATTAAGCAACAAGACATTGCTAAACAGTGCCAGCAATAAGTAAAAAGACTTCTTTCCTTTCCATGATTTACCTCCCCAGTGCTCTCCAGCCACACCAAACTGTAAAGCAAGAATTTTTTGCATTATTTTTATATTTCTAAGGGTCAGAATGATGGGAGTGGCTCTGCTTTTCCCTCCTACAAAGGGCATTAAAGAGTACTTGGATATTGGTGAGTTCTTTTATTCAGTTGTGGGTGTTTTTCTCCTTTTTTTTTTTTTTCTTTTTTTGCAGCCTGGGTGTTCATCCCTGTGCCATTTCCCACAATGAATTTGGGGTCTGGACTTGGATCCATTTTAGGTAAATGCAGTGGGAGTCAGTAAGGGTGAATTGTTGTCTACACAGAGCTCCTGGACAAGAAAGTCACCCAAAATTTTTAATACACTGAACTCATGACATTCAGTATACACATTATGTGTTATTTACATAACCATACTTACTTAAAGTCTGTGGCATCACAAACACCTTCAAAAATGTTATATTTCTGCTTCAATGTCTCTTTGATTAGAAAAAAGAAGTAGCAACTCCCATAAGCAGGATTTATTGTCTCTTTTAAGAGGTGGTTGTAGCACAGTTGGGAATCACACAAGAATACAGTGCTAGAGTATATTACACATTTTGTAAAAAAACCTGATCTCCGGGGGTGAACAGTCCTCTGGCAGCTTTGGGATACCATCCAGTATTTTCAGATTTGGCAAACTGGAGAATACACTTCGAGGGAGACAAAAGAGAAATAGAGATAAAAAATCTTGGGAAATTTTGAGAACAAAACAGACAGTGACAAAAACCCAGAGGGTGGATTCAAACAGATCTAAAATAGATTTGTGTTCTTGGAAATCTTGAGTTGTCATTTGTTGCAGAATTTATCTGAAAAAGGGCTAATTAAAACTTCCCAGGTTTCACTCTGTTGCACAAGTTTGATATGCTCAGACTAAGTAAAGCACTTCAAGCATCACACTGGCAGTGAAAGTAACACCAGAGTAATAGCAAATAATACCAATATTTAATTGCTTTAGGAACTGGCAGGTTTGGGAGCACTAACAAAATTAGCAATTATTAAAAAGTGCTTTTCTTCTTTTGTTCTTCTGGAGCTTTTGATACGCAAATACACTGTGAAACCCACCATTTAAAATTTACTTTTTGCTGATATCTGCCCTAAGAAAGCACAAGCATCACCATTGCACTGCCAAAGGGCTGCCTAGAAGGCTAAAGGAAAAACACACTGGAAACGCAGAAAGATTTTCATGAAACACTTTCTTTTAAACTCCTCCTTTCTTTCATTGCCCTTCCAGGAAGAGATGGAAGAGATGTGTCCCATGCCAGACATGCTGTAAGGCTTATCTTTAAAAACCCACAGTGCCTCCTGGATGGCTGACATGGCTCTGTGTTTGTGGTGGGGAAACACATGCAACCACACAGATTTCTGAAGAGGGAGACTTAGAATAAACCAGCTTCTCCTCAGTTCTCTATCTTGTATTTAAATTTCCATTTGCAGTGTCTGAGGCAGCTCTGGCAACACAACCTACACTGAGTGGGGTGTTCAAGGCAGAGCATCTCCCCCAGTGCTGCCAGGGACAGGAGGGATCCAGGGAAATCAATTGCAGGGAGCTCAATTTTCTCTTGCTTTCATTCCCATCCTTCAAGACATCTTTCTGATTCCATCTCTGACATGTAATGCAATTTAGAGTCCTTGCAGAACACACGAGGGATGCAATGAGACTGAAGAGAGTTTGAGTAATAGGTTGTTTCTATTAATAAAAGGAAATTTAATTTGTCTGCCTCTAAACGTGATCCATGGACTTAGCTCAGCTCCAGAACTGCCAGTCATGTGATTAGAAAGCCTCCTAGACAGCTTCTGAATATTTTGGGGCTTTTATCACACACTGGCACACCAGCCCGTGGTCTTGGAGCATTTTGGGTAGTTGAGACTACGGGAAAATGAAAAGATTCTTCTAGAAAGCTTGTTGTATTTGAGATCCTATTGCTTTTAAACTCTCTCACAAACATTTCATCGTGTTTATCAACTTTGGTTGGCTGTTGGACTTACAGTTGTCGGTATCTTTCTTGGAACTCACAGGGATTCCTCTTGAGTATGAGGGATTCAAGCGGAGTGTGTCTGAAATCTGATATTCCACTTAGTGTCACAATGTTATTTTCAGCGAGAGATAAGTGCTGAATCTGAGGGATCTTTGGCAGCTGTTTGAAGGATGTAAAGTGGTTTTTATTGACATTTAATTCTCTGCATCTGTAAAGTACAAAGTGCATGACATCACTATCACATCTGTGACAGAATACAGCTGCCAGCCAGCACAGGGATGGATTTTGTACACTAGTTTTACATTTGTGCTATTTTTGCCTCCCCATGGGCTGCAAGCTCAGGTCCCTACACTTTACATTCTGATTTTCTTTATATTGTACAACGGATGCATCATTATTCCAGTTCCCAATATTAAAACTCTCCATCCACCTAAACATACAGCAACAGGGGGATTGCAAAATACATTTGTCATGGTCGTGCTTGGCCACTGCTTGGGTGATGTCCCACAATCTCTTCATAGAGATTCCTTCAGTGTTCAACAACTTTCCTTTTTGCAAATCTCCCTGAACTGGACCAGACTCATTAACTACTCCCCAGGAATAGAGGGGACATCATCTGATCTCCTCACTGAGTGTTTTCAGCCTGAGGGTGACATGAGCTCAGAATAGCAATATACTGCTGGATTCTCAAAACGCTGCTCCCCAAAACCAGTGTGTTTTCCAGTTCTCAAGAGTCTGTTCCAGACATTACTCAAACAAGTAACAATTTCGGTTCCTATGATATTGCATAAAAACAGAAATAGGACATTTTGTCTACCTTGGCAACCTTATGGCACTTAGGTCTGTCAAAGAATTGTCCACCAACCAAAGCTTTTCCACACGAATTAATCTTCGGAGAATCCTCTTGAAGTTTTCCAGCTGGTAAAGATCACCCAGGTCTTGGAATGAGAGGTTCAGTTCCTGGGAAGGGAAAAATCAGAGAAATCACTTGCTTTTTTCTTGCTTTCTAGTAACTATATCATTAAATATTTTTAATGTCAGAATTACTGAAAAAGTGGATCTATTTTTATGACACTGCTCTTACAACAATTCGTGGTGCCAGTTGCCAAAATCATCTCAGAAACACAGTGATGGACTATTGATGGATTCTTTGAAAGCAATGAAAGAAATCATCCTTTAGGCAGGAATTTTACTGCCCAGCCCCTCTTTGAGTGGGGATGCCAGTGGGTGTGCACTGGGTGGAGAGAGGAGGACTAAGGGATCCTGGCTTATTGGTTTGGCTTCTAAACTCATCTGAAACAGAAGTGCTGTGCAGCAGCCAGATATTAATGTTCACAGAGTCACAGAATGAGTTGGGTTGGAAGGGACCTCAAAGATCACTTCATTCCAACCCCACCTCCCACTAGCCCAGGCTGCTTAAATGAAACCCTGCCCCAACCCAGGATTTTACTCTTCTGGCTCCCAACCCAAACAACAGCATATTCCAGCTCCTCTTCCCCTGTAAAGTCCTTCTGGTTTACAATGTCATGGCGCCAACAGGAGCCTCAAACCTGCTCCCTGCAGGGAGCAGCCAGCACATTATTATTTGGCTTATTTACAACTACAGTACAAAATGTTAATGAGAAAGTTTTACAGCACAGTTTTCCCAGTTCTCTTGCATCCTCTTTTCCCATTTCTCTGTGTCAGTTACTTGTTTCCTTTTTTTCAAAGTATGTTCTTCTCTTCTGAGAAACAGCTCTTCTTCTGAGGGCCCTGGTCAGAGAAAAAGGTTTACAAGAGTGGATGTGATATGGAACTGGCACACAGTTACCTGCTGAAAGATTATATATGTGGCTGGGAAGAGATCTGTAATGAAGAAATATGGAAAGTGTTATAGGTGTGTAGGTTCCCAGGCTCCTAAGGTATAAATTAATGAGAAGATTCTTCTACCATTTCCGGGCCCATAATTCAACAGGCAATCCAAGGTCCTGATGATTTGGTATGTGGTTGGTAAATGACAGCTCTCGTACAGCTCACAATAAAAGCTTTTGTCTAAATGGCTGTTCAAGAGGATCTGAGTTCTAAAATCATGTTTCTGTATATCCTTTCACACTCTGTGAGTCATCCTTTAATTGTTCTGAGAAAGGAGGATGTTTGCAACTGCAGACCACTCACAGCAACTGCAGTGGGGTCAACAGGTCTTCTCAGAACCTCATTTGTGTTAAGAATGACACACACTGAAGAATTAAATCCTTAAGGTCTACTGGAATGTTTAGAGCTATGGACATTTTCAAATTCCTAACTAAAGCAAGGACAGGGTGGAAATTTTTCCACTGTTTAGTGCCAAACATACGAATACTGTATTTTGAAATCCGTCTTTCATTCTCTGTTCTGGACTGTGTCTATAGGTTGTAATGGAGCCAATTCAGCCTTAAAACATAATACTCGTGCCACTGTTTGCAGGTCTGGATTATCCCTCCTGGTTTCTTGTTTGGCATATGGCTGCTGCATTCTGAACAACATTTCAGTGTTAGTGAACTTTTGAGAGAAGTAATCAACACTGTATTAATACTAAATATTGTCAATTTGCAGTTCTGGCAGTTGTTTCCCATTTTTGAAATTACAAAGGATAATTACTTAGTGATTAAAAAAAGCAAGCATGTACAGTACGGGATGAAATCCTGCCCCTTCCCAAGGAAATGGCAAACTCCATGATTTCAGATCCTGGCATTTAGACAGGTACTTTTTGAATAAAGAGAGTAAAGGCTTAAATGTGAATGTGTCTTTTTGATCTTCACCTTCTCTCACTCGGGGACAGAGGAGCTGATGTCCTCGAACATCGTGTTCCTCTATGTCACACCAGCCAAAGTACTTGAAGGAGTCAGAAGGGAGCTTAAAAAAGGCAAAATAAAGACATAGAAGAATCAGTAAAAGTTCTCCAGTTTCTGACTTTGAATTTTCTCATATTTCTGGCCCCATCACAGTAGAAATCCCTCCTGTTAGAGCCACATTCAGAAGGTGGTAAACTCTGTGGGCATTCACAGGTAAGTGTAGTTTGCCACAGCTTATTCTGATTTACTTCTACAAACTAGCTCAAATATTGGAGAGGGCCCTTTCCAGGGCTTGTTATCCCCTCCAGTTTGGTGCACAGAGCTCAGAGGCCGAGCCAGACTCCCTCCCCAGCTCACACCACAGCACAGGATCTTATTTATGATCTGCCCCAGCTTGGGAAGATAAAAGGAGGTAACAGAACCAGCTCCAAAGCTGAGGGAGAGATTTCTGCCTTAGCTGTTCTTTGTCCCTTCTGTAAACTTGCACTCAGGCTGTTAGATCAAACACTTACTGGGGAAGGCAGCCCGGAATTGCAGCTCTGCCTGATGATTCCTCTGGTTTGCCATAAAAGCCGTGGAATTGTGTGTGTGTCTCTCAGGAGGGAGCAGCAGGATGAGTGGGATTTACAGAATTTATGACTGCTTGTAGTCAGACCTGAGGGGCTGAGAGAGAGAGAGACGTGTTAAACCAACATTGATTCTGTTCAGAGCAATGCAAATTGGTTTATAGGTACAGAAAATACCGAGTAGCACAGTCAGATTTATCTCCAGGCAACAGCCACATGGTCCTGAGGTCAAACCAAAGGCAGTCTCCTCACCTCTCACCTGACCTGTTTACTTGCACTTACCAGGCTTCCACAGGTGTGCCCAAACATCAGAAAGAGGAATTTACTGGCAGTTAGTTAGGAAAATTCAGTCTTGGGGAAAACAAAGGACCGAACTTGTTCAGCAACATGATGTGACCCCTTGTACCCTGTGCAGCCCTGCTTTTAGGGATCCAGGTTGGATGGAAAGACCCCTCAGTTATTTATTTTCGTTCCTTATAGATGTATTTAATCTATTATTTCAGTAATATTAGTGTATTTATTTTAATTTATTGACTGTTTTAAGAGAACCTCAGGGTTCCAGACGAAAGCTGAACTTAGTTCAATAGAGTCTGAAAATCATAGAATCATTAAGGTTGGAAACGACCTCCAGGATCATCAAGCCCAACCTTTGACTTGAAGTGCTTTTGTGCTTTGCTAGTCCATTACCTGAGAACACTCCCACAAGCACATTTTATATCCCCCAAACGCTGCAATTCCTCCCACTGAGCTTCAGAGGGACTGAAGGATTTGCAGACTGGCAGCTGCAATTTAGAAGTTTACCATGGACTAGTCGGGGAAAAAAAAAATCATTTAATTGAGCAAGTGTGTACACACAGCAGTGTAATTTGACTTTCAGTGTAGAGGCTCGGGGAGCGCTTGCCAGGAAGTATCAGCTGTCAGTAACAACTGCAGTCGGGAGGGAGGATGAAAATGCAGCTTTGAAATGGTTTGGGGAGCGAGGCAAAGAAAGTTTCATACTGAGCGGAACAGACAAGCCAAATAGAACCCCAGTTAAAGGGTACAATTACGGGTTATTGGAGAGACATGTGCTGGTGACCTGACTACCATTGTGTGGCCCTTCTCAAGCATCAGCACAGCCCAGAATCCCATCTTTGCTGGCTTTGGCCCAGAGTGCTCCCAGCCTGCCCAAACAGCTCCGACACACAGATCTCCTCCGCCCTTCACCCTTTATGGTGATTTTTTCATGGGATCAAACTGGCCCCACTGAACCACAGGTGACTTCAGGGAAGTTGAGTGAGCTCAGCATTTGAGTAATAACAGCTCTTTACTGTTTTTCAAGGTCATCTCGAGGCAAAGAGAGCATTTTCATGTGTGTGTGTTACAGAGCAGCAGGTGTTCACACACCCAGCAGCCCTGTGAAAAGAGGATTTACATGGGGTCAATATTCAAAACACCCAACAGAAAATAAAAACGTGCTGGGAATTCTTGTTTAGCCCTATCTTGGTATTTGTTCTGCTCCTGCTTCCTTGTGTGTTAAATGAGGTCAGACCAAAGAAACAGGTAGAAATTCTTTTATATTGAAGAAAAAGATCTGTTATTCTTCTCAGTTTGGAAGTGATTTTTTAGAATGTATTCAAATGACTATTTATAACTGCAAGACTTTTCCAAACCTACCTTCCCCTCAGCCAGATACCTCCTCCTCTGCTGAGACAGGAATACACACTCCCAGAGCCTTGAAATGTGGGAGAAAACATTTTAGCTGAACCATTTACCAGGATACCTATTTCTGATCTCCTGGCAGAAACCCACTCACAAAGTTCTGTACTGGGGACAGAAAATGAAACATAAAGGTCTAGAATCAATATGAGACAGATATGACTTCTCCCATCAGGTAGGGAGTGAGATTTCCATGGGAAGGAGTGACAGAAGGAAACATTTTTCATCTCAAAACTGCCTGAGTTTAATAAGCACCAGCTGGGCCCCAACATTGTGTCACAGGAGATTTTTCTGGAGGAGCAAGTGCCACACTGCTTTTCCCTCCCTTGCTTTGTTTTCCTTCCTATTTTGCTGCAAAATTGATGCAAAAGAAACAGCAATGAATGAGGCAGGATGCAATTCCAAGCAATTACAGATCACACAATACATGAAAGCAACAAAATTTCCTGCCTTGATTGTGAGGCCCTTCGGCTGGATATGAATCTCCAATGACACCTCTGGGAACAGCACACTAGATTATGTCAAGCATTAAGGGAAAAAAAATTAGATTCATGATGTCTGTCCAGGCTGAGTCATTTCCTCTCACTTCGCCTGCAGTGAGAAATTGGTGGTTATTATAAATCATGGACCTAAACCCTTAGGAGAGGAGAATTAATTTCACTAATGGAAACCCTCTGTGGCAATAGCATTCCTCCATCCTCTCTCTTTTTGGGGTTGGGGGTGGAGTAGCTATGATGTATTTTAAGTCGAGATACTTAACTATATTTTAAGAATCCTATAAAAGAAGCCATGAAAGGAGACTTAAAGTGGTACTGGGGTAAAAACACCTTGTGTGTGTGACCAACTTCCAATTTCTGAGGCTGGCCCTCAGTCTAGTTGCTATCACAGCTACAGCTTTGCCACTGATACCAGAGGCAGGTACAAAATTTCCGAGCGCTCCAGTCAAAATCAAACATCTTATCCCTCCGTCTGCTCCAAGAATGATTTCTCCCACCTAACAGGAGTTGCCAGGCTGGGAAGCCAGGCTTAGCAAATTTTTTTGGCTCTCTCTGCAGTCAGTGGAGACGAGTGGGAATGTCCAGATATTCGCTGCCTCAACCCAGCCTCGATGCTTTTTATTTTCAGCTGGAATGAATCACCATCCACAGGATCCCACAGGTTTTCCTGAGAGCACACACAACTTCAGGGCATCTAAAGTTTGACGAGGAGAATCCCACCTTAAGTGCCTAAAGAATGTTTTGAAATAGAAGGACTTCTGATCACTTCAAAAAAGCTCAGGGTAAACATTCTGTTCCATGAAGCAGCACTGAAATATATAAACCTGCCATTTCATCTAAAGAATTAAACAAACAAACAAAAAAATTGTGCTAAACAATTCTTAACCAGCACCTTGAAGTCTGGCGTGCTCCATGTGAGCAGACCAGAGGTAAGAGAAGGTTCTCATGACTAACCTCATGTATTTCATGTTCTCTCCTCAGCTGAAGTCCCAGTGGGGAATGAGGCACCTGAAACGTTTTGCAAACTGGCAGGAACGAGGACAGAACAGCTACTGCATTTTTCAAAACACGACTGGTGAGATAGGAAACCGTATCTTGGAAAATCATGCACTGCTGTGGAGCTCCCTGATCAAAGTCCCACTTCCCCAAGGCATCGGTGTCAGTCGTGAGTCCCCGAAACACTTCTCCTCCCACTGACATCTTGGCCAAGTTTTCACAGAGCCAAGATGCTGGAAGTTCCCTCAATGCAGTGCAAATACTTTGGAGCCCAGCTGACTTTATGGGCAGAATACATTCAAAGGCCCTGAAATACTTTGAAGAGCAGTAGCCGAGCTACTTCTGAGACTACACCGGGGGAAGACATTCTGAGTGAAAAGCTGAGTGAAAAATCCCTCCTGTGTGTATTTGAGATATTTGGCTGTTAAGAAAGGGCGGGCAATCAAAAGATTCCTTTCTCTCGATGAAATGGCAACCTCAATAAATAAACATCTGAGGTTCCACAGCAGAGGCTCAGCTTTGCCTCCCAGCGAAAGCAAAGCTCAGTGGAAGAGGAGCAAAGATAAAGAAGGTTGTAAGAGAACTCTTGCAGTTGGGATTTGAAAGGCTTTTTGTCCCAGTGTTCTGAGCAGTTCTGGGGTCTGGTCCAGCTTCCCATAGTCTTCTCCCCAGCGGCTGTTCATGAATCAGCAGCCTCTAGCTGGCTTAGCTTTCACTGAGCGACGTCTACTTTCCCTGTAGATCTGAAACACCCCTGATAAAAGATCTGGGAACAAGGAGCAGGGCTATTCACACTAACTCTTCACATATCCAGAGTCAGAATTCCTACGGTGCTGGCTACGGCTTCCCATCCCACCAAATCACAGATGTGATGGAAAGGCACCTGCTCCCATGTGGGTGAGCTCAGCACAGTCTGGTCAGGGTGTTACCAGCAAAGGACTCCAAGTTTGTTCAGTCCTGCTACTACGGGAGTGAAAAACGTGCATCGTTCTAAAGAAACCAAACCAAATGTGTTTCAAGATCGTCTTTCAGGAAAAGAAGATTAAAACCAAACCAAAGAAACAAAGAAAAGGGAGATAAAACCTCCCAGAGCAAAGAGTTCTTATCACCAGGTCGGAACTGCTGATTTTGCAAAGGCTCCAGGAAGCTGGTCCTGGATCTGCCCAGTGCACTTGCACAAGCAGCTGTTTGCTCAGAGAGCACAAAACCCCGTTATTTACCTTGTCCCAGGCAGTGGCAAATGCCAAAGCCCATCCACAGAAATTGGCTGCAGGGTTAACTTACAAACACCATTGCTGGAGGTATTTAAAAGACAGCAAATTCTGAGTTCAGGCTGTTCTTAGTTCCAAACGTACCCAATTTACTGCTCAGGAGCAGCTTTGCTGTATGCAAACATTTATTTTGAGAACTCTCTGAACCTAGAACAGTAGGGGATGTGGACACAGTGTTTCCAAGCTCTATTATTTTAAAATTATTTTTATAGGAGTTTTATGAGACATTATGCAACATTTTGAAGCAGTTCTTTTGAGCATAACATAGTGACAAACACACCTGTAAGTTATGGCTACAACGCATCCTTGCTCTTAGCTGTAGCATCAATTATCTTGCTTTATGCATCATAAAATTGCCCCCCAAAAGACATAATTAACATAATTAGGTCCTATCACTGTAATTATACATACCCAGCGTATTAACTAACCTTTTTCTTCGTGGCTAGAAATTCCACATCTCAATCGATGTGCCTTTCACACGTTTTTACAACAAATTAGACATTTTTGATGGGCCAGCTTTTGCCTTTCAGCAGCCAGTGGCACCAATTTAAAAAAAAACAACAAACCCATTCTAATTCTTGTTTTCTCCGCACAACAACCTCCATTAGCAATACAGGCTGGTACATTTTAAAAAGACACTCAATCCTGTAACACTATCTTCGTTGTCAAAGCATGTCAAGCTGTGCAATGACTACAGGTACGGCTCTCCTTTCACCCTCCTACCTTTCAGACATGTCTCGCTGTTGCATAAAATCCTCACATCTTGCATAAGGCTATTTGTCTACAGTCAAAGCTTATCTTCCCATCTCTGCCCCTGCTTAGGGAAGGAGTTCCATGGCCTCTGGAGAGGAGGAACCCTCAAGGATCCTGGCTGGGGCTCTGTGGATTCACCGTCTCCAAGGAAACACTGTCACCTCGCAACGCAGTCACGTTAGGAGCTATTGTTACCGATCTCTTAAGCACATCAAACAAATTCCTGGGCTGATGGAGCTGGTGTCGGTGAACTGTCCTTCCAGAAGGTGCCTACAGATAGGTGGGTGATACCTGTGGAGGGATACGTGATCATCCGGATGAATCTCTGGGCTGCTCACTGTGGCAACTTCACTTTCCTGAATTGCTTTCACAGTTTTGCCCACTTGAAGTTAATACTTTCTTTGCCTGAAAGACTTCCTTCTTCATTAAGCGTTTGTTAAATGCCTTATTAATTTATCAAAGAACTCTGGATGAAATGAAAATACTTAAAGAGCCTCATATTTTATGTAACGTTCACGAACGTTCTTCATGGGCACCTCTTCACTCTGTTGACTGTTCTTGCCTCATTTGAATGTGCTCAGCCATTTTAGAAATAACCTGCCAGGCTTCTTTCTTGGAATTTGCAGACGAGAATGAAAACAATACACTCTTCTCTTGGTGGGAACCAACAGGTCAGTTTTGTCTCTGTTTTCATATTATATCTTTCTTGAATCATTAAAGCTGTAGGTTTTGCGAATCAGCCCAGTGAAGCTATTCCCTGGAAAATGTGTTTGATATGATGTTTGCTTGGCTCACCCAGACAAAGTGCAGCTGCTGGCAGGGTGCCACTGATGGAATTGCAGCCCAGGGTTGTTCTGGGCGCTGGTTAGTTCTTGCTGAACTTTACAGATGGATTTTAAACTCCAGCAGTGGTTACGGGAACCAGTTTCAGTGTAAGGTTATAATAGAGCACTCAATCACGCCCTATCGATCGGCATCTCCCACACCACAGGCACAGCTCCTGCCTCGCTCGAGCTCCTGGGCTCTGCACTGAAAGGAGAGGGATAAATAAGTTAAAATCAATGTGGAAAAGAGAACACAATCCGCTCTGCCCGGGGATATTCAACTGGAAATACCATATAGTCAAAACCTCCACGGTTCTGACTTCCTACCTTTCAATTTCTTCACAGAAGAATTATTCCTTATGCTCTCTTTCCCTCATATTTCTTTTTTTTATCTTCTTCTCGGCTGTTACAAAGGCTGATCATTGTAAGATTTTTCTGTGTAGAAAGGCCTGTGCTTTCCCCAGCAGTGACTGGAGGCTCTGAAACATTCCCTTAGCAATTCCACTGGCAAACTTCACGGTGCCAGTAAAGTCCAGGAGAATAATGGTTATGAGAGAATTTCAGCTCCTGTGCAAAGGTATTTTGTGGTTCCAAATGTTGAACTGACAGATTGTTATGTGAAATGTAACAAAGCAGTCATTCCACACAGGTTTCATTAAAATTTGATGAGGCAAGAACGGAGTTTATTAGGGGGTGCGCAGAGAGTGGAGTATTAGGGATTCATCAGGTCACTTGAACATATCCTTTCTCTAAGGTTATTCTGCTAAGAATAAAATTAATATCTAAATCAAACAAGGCTGTAATTTGGGCCTTTCTACTTACAATTTTTTCTCTCTATAAAAAACGAAAGGTACTGGTTCCCATCACAGCCTAATGGGTTTCAAGTCTTCTATGGCAAATGCATTCCTCATAAAGCCTCTGCAAAATTATCTCTGTGCTGTTGCAGAGAAATGACATCTTTTCATGGTGTCGGCCTTTCCATTAGAAACACTGTTTTTCAGATCTTTACAACCTGCCTATAAAAATGGGCTTCTGACAAGAAATTCAGCAGCATGTCCCAACTCTGCCACAAAGAGTCTTTCCCCCTTTATTCAATTTTCACCAGTAGTTTTGTGCCTGAAATGGCTGAGCAGGGCAAATATGGGGTGGGCATCAGTCTCAGCCACACATGTCTCACATCTCTGCTCCATCAGGTGATTCCTTGGATGTCCTGAAGGTGTAATCCCAATTATCCTGCCTGCTCTAGACCACCAGAGGCCCTGTTGCTCTGGGCATCACAGAAAGCCACAAAAACAGAGTTTGCTCCAGGGAGTTTGTGCTTTAATTGAACAGAGCACATAGACAAAGAAAAGGAAGAAAGGAAATAATATTATCCCGCTTCCTTTTATACAGAAATAACTGAAATGCTCAGACCATGAAATCCTGGCACTGTGGTAGTTGCCAGCAAAAATTCTGGTCCTGTGAGCAGGGTCAGCATTCCTGGAGGATTCACAGAGACCAGACTGGATGAGCAGTCTGGCTTTAAAGTCTGCGTTTAAACAGCTCAGTTTCTCTGAGCTGACATTTTGTTAATCATCATTAAACAATACTGATAAATCATTTCTCTATGATAAAATTTTTCTGACTCAGGGCTACAGCAGCTTGTAAAAATCAGCCTGTCGATGTAATTTCATGTTCTTTATGTAAAATACTTCATTTACTTAGGTGATATCAAACCACTGAGTTGAAGCCACAAGCAAAATCAGATCTAAAAATTCAACAGCATTTCAGCAACAGCAGAAAGTTAATTTCTATATTGATCTTACCTGGTTTAACCATATCCAGGAATCCACGGCATTGCTGTGGGATGAATCAGTTAGAGAGAGAACTCCTTGGAATATCTCTTTAGGATAACCTGCATGGACAGTCTGGGAAGCACTGGCAGAGGAACACAACACAAAATGCACATGTGCTCATCTGTGCCTCGGCACAACTCGCACAGACTAACAGGGTATTTGGCTGAGTTTCCCAGGCATCACATTCCTTTGTGTCCTTAAAAAAAGTTATCCCACTAAAGGATTTGACTCACCCTGGTAGGACTTGGAGAGCATTCACAGGGAAAAGCCAAGTTCAATAGAATAAAGCCTTGGAGAGAAGGAGAGCAGAGTTAATGAAACTTTTCTTCAGGGTCACCAGACCAAAAGGAATCAACAACAAGCTGCATAAATAATTGAAGTGAAAACTGTATATGTCTGGTTTACAGGTGTTATAAACCCATGGATTCCAAGAGGGTTGGAGGGGTTGTAACCAAGCAACAAGCACTGAAATTTGGGCTTGTAAGTCATAATGACCATGTCTGGCATTGAAGAGTGAGCCTTTCCTCAGAGTCTTTGGATCAAGCCATAAGAAAAGATGTCTATGGAATGAGGAATGGAATTTTTATTTGGTTTAGGAGAGAATTATTTCAGTATCAAATCTGAATTTTCTAACAAAATGTCGGTCAACAATTTCTGCATGAATTAGACTTCATCTTACTCTAAGGAAAGATCACATGTAAATAATGTTTTGAATTTGTTTGCTTTTTTTTTTTAAAAAAAGTTTCCTTACAAAAAAATTATTGGGCACAACTTTCCTTTTCTTGCAGTTGGCAACTTCCCAGTGGATGTATGAAAGGTGAAACCCAATGACATGCCCAGAGCAGTGGGTGGCAGGCAGCACCCCTGCTGCCTGGCGTGGAATAATGATTTCTCCCATCAGATATCTCACTGGTGAGACATGTTTTCCCTTTTACCTTGAAGCTTTTTATAGTGAATGAAGTCATTGTGTCCCAAAGCCACAGACGCACATAAACTCATGCTTAGCCTTGTACCCCCATGAATAATGCCACTGAATTCAGCTGGAGCAGAATCCAACTTGTTCTGTGCACATGGAAAAATCCCAAAGGCACCTGCTGGGTTTCTTCCAAGAGACCAGAGCATCCCTTTCCACAGGTCATGGATTGGAGGTCCATTTTAATGAGTTCGCTGTCAATCTCCACTTGTCCAAGAGCCATTTCAGTCTAACCCCCCGAATTTAAAGGATCTCATCCAAAGCTGCCAAAACAAACAAGATCAGGCACGTGATGGAGAACTCTGGTATGAGGTCACTCTCATTTCCCCCATCCACATCCTCATTACGAATCTCATGTTTCATCTTTTCATAACTTAATTGTTAGCAATTCCCGATGGAATACAAGGCTCATTAAGTACTTCCTAATTTATCAAATGTAAGTTTCATCAGGTAATTTTAATCATATGAAAATCAGTCTAAATTCATTTTGATGTACAATTTCCTGTGAAAGCCTTGTGAGGCTCCTTTTCCCCTGTGTTGCTGGAAGAAGCATCTCTGGTTATTCTCCTCTCTGACTTCCATCATTGCAGATGCCACAATATTTCCACAATTTCTTGTATTTATTTATGAAACTGTTGCCAGCTGCTAAAGAGTTATGTTTCCTCTCTTTGTGGGGAATTGATGACCAGAATTATATTGAAAAAATTGTTCCACTTCATCCATAAAAACCCTCCCTTCCCAAAACTCAGATCTTGCAAATATGGGAATACTTAGGAGTCATCAGAGCACTTCTTTATTAAAGTGGCTTTACCAAGTTGTTACATGTCATTATTTGAGAGAAATAAGCATAATCTCTTTAAGTAGGGAACAGGAAACCTACTGCATTGCTGGGCCAAGGAGGTAAAAATGACCCAGCTCTAAAGAAGCTGAGAAAGGAAGGAAGGAACAGGAAAGCATGGGAAAGCAATGCACTTGAATGACAAACATAATTCAGTTGTTTAAAATTCAGAGATGCCTGTCCCCATTCCAGTCAAAGAAGGAACTGAGAGCTCTGAATGTGTATGTACGGGCAGAACTTGTTCCTGACATCTCTGATTTTTTTAACCCTATTCTTTCTCTGACTCTTATTGCCCAAAAAAATAAAGTTCAAATGAATGTCTTGTTATTCACTCTCTGCAAGGATAATAAAGACGTTCTGTAGCTGAGAGTAGAAAGCAGGGCCTCCTGTGATCATGGGGAAAAGAAGAGAGAAGCATTATGAGAAGAATCAACTGTTTGCATTAAAGGAGGTGTGTCCACACAGCTTTTGTCAGGGAATTCAAAACTTTGCTCCTGCTTGCTTTCATTTTGAAAAAATGGCAGCCTTGTGTTCCATAAAAAAAGGAGAAGGAGCCTTGTTTCTCTCCAGTGCTTCTTTTATAGGAAGGAGACAGACACACTGTGGCTGTCCACAATTCCTGCATTTAAAGTTAGGAACAGGCGTGGCCTGCCAAAAGAAATGAAATGTAATGAAAATGTGTTTCTGCTCAAAGGCTGCATTTGCTGCATCACAGTCTGTGTGTCCCGAGGGCTACGGGATGTTCTTCCAGCAGCACTGGAAGCATTTTTGGGATGGGTTTCCCGTTGTTTTGTCCCTCAGCTGAGGATTTGTACGGGCTGCTGAGCGGGTGTGAGCCCCAGCGTCACCCAACGGGCACTGCTGAATAACAGGCATTGGGCATCACAAGGCACAGCTACAAACACCTGTTTAAATCAGCCCTACTGGCTTCAGTAGGGGAGGGAGTCTGGACTCACGTGTAGTCAAAAGACAAGAAGAGCTCAGGACATCTTCACCTGGGTGATTTACCTGGCCCTTGCTCTCCACAACACCACCTTTCCACCCAAGTTCTGGTGCTGCAGGACACCAAAGCTGCTGGTGGGACTGCCCCGAGCCCGTGTTTGTGATCCCTGATGTGGGCAGTGCTCCATCCAAATGAATTAGTCTTCCCTGCCAAGGGATCCCCTTCAATTAGGGTCCAGGGAAGGGGATCCACTGGCTGCAAATGGAACAACTTCATCCAGTACCTCGCTCTGCTTTAGCTCTTTTCATCCAAAATCCCCTCTGCAGACAGATCTGGATTTTTCAGAGGTTCATTCCCCACCTCACACTTTTGCTCTAACAGAGATGAGGTGATAAAAGCAGCAGCTTTCCTTCAAGGAAAATAGATTAAAACCTGTACTGTTGAGATCCACCCTGATCTTTGCACTTCAAAGAAGCTCTAAGACCACTGCTGGCCTAAAGGGGTTATGAAAGTGCTGTTAAACTGCTTTATGTCCCCATATTCTCCAGCCACAGACCTGCCAGACCCCTGAATAAAAACATTTGTCACACCATCTTTCAGCTGCTCCACTTTGCTGCCAGCTCCATGCTGAATTCCAGCAGCTGGGAAATGAGAATTGTCTTTTCTCCTTGCCTTGCACTGGGGGAAGAAGAGCTTGGCCCTGTTTTCAGCAGAAAACCTGCTGATGTTGCTTCTTCAGGCAAACAAAACTTAGTAAGAAAAGGAACAAGGTGTAACTGTCTTGATTCAGGCAGTTCAGTGTTTCTGCTGATACCTGTTCTTTAGTGTCTGCTTTCAAACCTCGTATTTTTTGCAGTGCAGTCGGGTTGTGAAAGACAAGCAGCTGAGCTTCAGTGGTGTTCCTCCTCATTTTGCATGCTGCCTTCGCTGTTTTGGAGAGTTACTGAATACAAAATGAAGCTGCAAGAGTGTGTTTGCTCTACAGTCAGCAAGGCATGAAGCACTTCTTTCTACAGCTGTGGAGTGCAGCCAGGATATTGCTAACGGTGTCGCTGGAGATGTGACTCAGCGTGTGACATTTGGTATTCCATTGTGTGACACCAGATGATTAATGCTCACAGCAAAACATGAGCCGGTTTAAATAAACAAAATTAAATGTATTTTTATGATTATAGAAATCATGTGTTACATCTCGGAGGGAACATCAGCTGCTGCTCCCGAATGCTTGATTTGTCAGCTTGTTTTTAAAGGCTTTGATTGTTCACTGGGTTTTCCTGCTGCATAAATCCATTGGCACTTTGGCCCAACGAGGCCAGTCAGGGACTTGGCCTGGCGTTTGGGACACAGCAGGTCGCTGCACATCAGCCTCAATCCCGTTTCATGCTCAGCAATTTACAGCATCATTTTGTTCCAGTTCAGCCTCAGAGAGGCATCATGAGACACAAAAGGGCAGGACCTCAGGCCAGTGCCAAACCAGTGGGATTCTCCCAACCCTGTCACAAAGGCATCACACCAACTGGACCTGCTGGTCCCTCACCAGGAAGGTTGTCTTTCTTGTTCCATCAATGCTGTTTTCTGTGGAATGAGTCACTTGGGATACAGCCAAACGGGCGGAGCAGAGCTCGGTTCCGAGTCCTGTGTGTGTTCTGAGATTGAGAACGGGAATAAACACTGATTTTATACCTCTCTGTCGACTCTGGTGGGGGAAAACGAGTCTTCACTGCTGTGTCTGTGCAGGTTTAGATAGTGTTACAGCAGCCGAAGTCCCCAGCAGCATTATTGCTGACACATAGACGCACAACACTGTCATAGATACCCCTGAGTTTATCAGATTGTGTCTTCAGATGTCTGTGCTCATTGTGAACACACCTGCAAAATTAATAATTCCCAGGCTCTATTAAAAAAAAAAAATAGGGCTTTGTACAGAAACTCTAAAAAATAAGCAGGGGCTTTGCAGCACTGAGGGAGATAGAAATGTAAAATATCCTTTCCACTTGAAACACTTTCTCTGTGGAGTCATTAGGATGCATTTCCTGGGGAAACAGCAAAGACTTTGATCTGCCTTTTTCTTGAATGCTCTTCAGATTATCATGCTTACCATGAAGGCTGGAAAATGGGCTGCCAGCTGGTTAATGGCCCTTCTGAAAAATAGTCTTCTCTGTTGCTTTTTGGAAGTCACTTGTCATGGAACTATCACAACATCATCTCTGTACTCTTGTCATCCATAGGAGGGAGCATGTTTTAAGCAGGTGCTATCAAGGCTAAGAGAGCCTGAATTAACTTGTCTCGAAGATACTTCTAAGTGCACTGCCAATAAATCTGCTGGAGAGTTGTTCTCTCTACACGTGCCAAGTGATACAGAAGCAGCAGGTCAGGAGTGAGCTCTGCCAGCTCCTCACGTGGGAGCCGTGGCTCCTCTTCAGGGGCCTCTGTGTTGCCAGTGGCTGGAGAGCTTTGCCCCTGCCCACCGTGTTAAACACCAATATCCCTTTATTTCCCCAGTGTCCTCTGCCTTCATCTGTCTACTCCTGTTAACTCTGTGAATCCCCTGTGCAGCAGTTGTAGGCAGAGGAATATCCTGCAACCAGTTCCAAGGGGCTGGAATTCATCATTTAACTCAAGGGACTGAGAGAGAGGAGCGTACAACCTTTTTATTCCCTTACAGGCATCCTGCACCAAGGAAAAGTCTTCCAGCCTCTAAACCAAGAGGCACAGAGTGGTTTTATTATTTTGTATTGTGTTATCTTATGGTTTCATGCAGCAATAGGTTTTGCATACTTACAAAATAATCACAGGATTTGTGATTCTTGTAGTATATCCACATTTAATGAGTGCATGCACATGTGCACACACACAAAGTACCACTTTACAGATTCTATATCTTGCATGCTTACAGTCTTCACCTCTCTTCTGTATAAACATTGGGATTAGAAGCCTATTTCAGATTTTCAGGTGAGTGGCCTAAAGCAATTCTTGCAAAATTGAGTTCTTACTAATCCCACAAACTCACAGGCATGTCAGTTCCCACCCACAGCTCATGTCTCAGGGCACAGCCTCAGAGAAACCTGCACATGGTCCCAAACTGACTGAAACCAATGGCAATCCTTTTAGGATGGACTGCAAAGGGATTTGGAACAGGCTCCAGGTGACTCTGACTAAATTTAGTTTTTTCTGATAATGCTCTTTGCTGTGGGTTTTTTGGACACTACAGGGTCGTTAGCTTGACTTAAACATTGAAGGTTATGGAACTAGAGATTCCTTAATTTCTGCCCTGCCTACCTTGATGAGCTGGAGCCATCTTCAGCTTTTGGAAGGGCTCGATACAAGGCAAGCTGTTTCACTCATGATTCCAAGCTCTCTGACCCACACATCTTATGATTCAAAGGCTCAGTAATGAAGAGGTCCCCTCCTCAGAACACTTTGTTCCATATGTGTATACACATTAAACTTGTAATGACCCTGGAAAATTAATGAATTAAAATCACTCAAGGTTAGTCTGTTCAGCTTCCACCCCATGAAAGTGCAGCAGTTCTGAAATACCGGGATGATTTGCAAAAAATTTCTGTTCAAAAAACCTGCAGTGAACTTAGAAACTGGAGCACATTGTCTCTGATGCTCTTGCTTAGACCAAGGAGAAAATTCTGTGAAGGAATAACCACTGGAGCCAGATGCAAAACAGGCAGCAGCAGAACGGGCCTCTTTTGCCTTTCTGAGGATTTTGCTGAGGGATTTAATAGAATCTCAGAATGGTTTGGGTTGGAAGGAACCTTAAAGATCACATTGTTCCAACTCCCTGGCCAAAAGCAGCTCAGCTGCTGAAGGCACATCCTTAGGTCAGAGCTGGCAGGAGAGCCTTGTCCTGCTCCTGAAAGCGACAGGTTGTCCCAGGTAATTCCCAGCTGCAGCCTGACCCAGGGAGAACATTTCCCAGGAGAGCCAGTGGATTTTGAGAGCAGCGTTTCTCTTGTAATAAACTTCAGAACCGTTACTAATTCCTGTGTCAAGCTTTGCTGGCTTTTTGGCTGCTCCCTTTAGGAACACGTGTTTACCAAGCGTATTGACAATGACAAAAGCTTTTTGTGTCACACTGTCAGTGACAGTGAGATTTGACTCATTTTTTTAGAGTCCAGACCACGATCCTTACAGGTTTCGGGGCAAGATGGACTTCTTGATGCCTTTTATTTCTTGTCAGGTTCTGTCATATTTTATTCTCTCTGCTCAGGCGATGCTATCACATAGTTACCACCTGTAAGGATTCCAGCTTAGTTTGAAACCATGGCTCTTAACAAATACCTGTAAATAGAGTAAAAATGTAAGTCTAAACTCTTTTGGCAGTAGAATACTTGGAAGAATGGCTGAAGCTCATGTTTTTCCATGTGGGCAATTCCAGTCCCTTAATACAACACTGAAGACAAGATTCAGACACAACCCAGATTTCCTCTGCATGTTTTATCCTTCCTTCCTTAAAAACACTTCTACGCAAACACAGGATTGTTTTTCCATAGGAATTTGCCATCAGTTTGTCCAAAGGAATACTCTTCCACAGGGAAGATGTGTGTTAATGAGAGAAAGATGAGAGCATGAGTCATATCCAAGACACTATTCCTACTGTGATTCAGTGTGTCTGAAAAGATAAAACTCAGGCAGTGGGCTGAATTCCTGAGCTGCAGGAACAATTTCAATTCTTTCCTCAACCAGGTCCTAGTAGACCTAGGATTTTACAATCACTACCTGTATTTTGGATAATACATCTCTCTTTCCCACCTTTCTCCATTACCTGCCTGCCAGAGTGACTGAATAAGCCTGATAACCCCTCATTAGCCTTAACTATTGCACTGTGGTATTGTCTATAAACTGCAATTTCAACTGCATTTTAGTGCATTACTTTTGTCTATCTTTTTATGCTGTTTGCCTAATGCCTAGAGCAACTGGCCCATGACTTGGGCTTCTAATTAGTGCTGTGAAATGAAATATATTCGTGTGGATGCCATTGTAAGGCAGTGCTGTACAAAACGAAGCCCTGCAAGAGGGGGGTTACAGACAGGGAGTGTTAATGAGTTTCAAAGTGCCAACTGTGTGCACTGACAGTGGTTTCTCATGTGTAACTCTGTTTTACAGCCCCTCCCCGATGCCAGCTGGAAGCCAAAGAACCTGGTGAACCAGTGCACGGAGGTCCCAGTGAGCAGATGGAGTCCCCCTTCTGCCTGGACCCCTGTGACTGTGGCAGCTTCAGCCAAACCCCCAGGGGACCACAGACGGTTTTACAAACTAAATTAATCTACAGTTCCTCAGCAGATGCAGAGCAGCTCACAAGGGAAGTCAATTCACTTCTTGCTGGTGTTACCTGAGTTACAAAGGTACTGTTTTCCTCCTCCCTGGCACTGGGTTTTGGGGGTAACTCATCCATCTCTTTCTAATCTGCGTATTTCCATTTTCCACTGTAGGGACAAAAGCAAAGATCGCTCAATTAAAAGGACAGGAACAACTCAAGAATGAGCTTGTAAATGCCACTTTTGGAGCAGGATTTGTCACTTTTAGAAAACCCTTGTAGGAACAATATTGCCTCCCGCCCAGGGAGAGAGAACACCTGCCAGTGGTGTACCCTCAGTGTGCAATGGGAGAACACAGTGGGAATCTGCTCATGGAGAAATTCCAGCCACACTGTGTGAGGCAGCAAGGCAGGGGGGAATTTAGGAGGCGAGCAAAAGAGAACAACAGAATAATAGGAGCAGTACATCAATGACTTCAACCCTAGTTATTTCTCTCGCTTAGAAAAGAAATTCTGTGCCTCGTTGCAGCATTGACTCCAAAGTAACCCCAGAACAGCTCTGAGGCTGTTCACGGAGACAGGCTGAAAGAACAACCTATTTCTGCTATTTTCCCCACCCCAAGTACACAATGCATCATGCAGGCCAGGAACTGGACAAGAATTCCCCATGGAGAGATGAACTTCATCCAGCAATCCATTATCAAAGATACAGAGGAAAGTTTGCAACACAAAGTATTTTGGGGTTTGTTCCCCTGGTCTGCAATTATTAACCACAGGAACTAGGGTCTAACTATGCTCCAAACTCAAGCAACTCTCCTTAATTGTACTGAGATGTACATATATTTAGGTCCCACTCAGGCCATTCAGCTTTCAAACGCTCCTACAGGATTACTGTCAATAGGAAAGTCCTTCCCAGCTCCTTAGGATACAGTGACATCTTGTGGTTTCTTCTTTTGTCCACCACTGACAAATAAAAATTAGCCAAAAAAGCTCTGACTAAGTTTGGTTTTGTTTGTTTCTGGTGTAACTCCAAGATCTCATTTGTATGAGGAGTATCATGTTCTGGATTTGCAGACACTGACACAGCAGTTTACTTTGCCACCATCAAGGCTTGTGGAAGGAGAGTGAAAGTTCATGCTTGCAACAGCAACAAGAACATTCTAGTTCACACAACACCACAAATTCTTGTTTGTAGACCATACAAAAACTGTTTGGTGCTCAAAGTCAGATATGAGTGGGATCTTATTTAATAAGTCAATCTCCAGCAGTAGCACCACTACTGAAAGGATTCATAGAGAAAGTACTCTTTCCAGTTGCAGCTCTGGAAGGAACTCCCACCTGGACTCCAGGACAAGTGGGCAAGGAATCATCCTGCTCGTGCTGCAGCTGCATCACAGAAGGATCAGCACTCAGTGTCACACCAGGGCTCATCACACAGCACAATCAGAGAAGTTTCAGAGATTTATTTTTGATTTAGCCTCCAACACAAACCACAATTTTTAAGACTACACAGCTAAACTCACACATGAGCTACTACTGACAAATTCCCCTCACCAAAAAAGCGATGCAAACAAAAAGACAACATTATTTTGCTAGTACTGTATTGTAAAGCAAAAGCAACTTTGAAAGAAACATGATACAAAATCTAGAGTAAAAACCATGATGGAATGGTATTCATGTACCGTAATAAACTGGTAACAATACTTAGGACATTATTACTACTGAACAGCAGTATTGTTTGAGAGCTATTGTTTGTGGTCTACAACTAACACATTGGCATAAATTGGAAATAAATCAATTCATGTTGAAAACCACGTAATTCTCAATTTTGTAGAAACATAAAAGGGCTATTTTGCATCTGTAAGGACCAGGGGAGCAGCAAGTGAAATCATCAGTGTTTGCATTTCTGTTTCTGCTGCTTTTCCTTTATGCCCACTCAGGCAGTTGTCAGAATTACATCTGGAATGTTTAATTCCACATCATCCCGCCTGTACCTCTGCTCAATCCAGCTGCTGGGGAAGTCTGTGCACTGGCCTGATATCCTCTACAAATATCTCTGCCTGGCAGTTCTCCTTCCAGAAATCCATAGCTTTAGTTTAACTCTGTCTCCAGCCCTTCCTCTGGTAAGGAGCATCTCTTGCTGCAAGGAACTGATGCAAAGAAAACACAAAACTGGTCAGGAAGAACTCCTGATGGACTGAAAATAAACAGGGCTGAGGGTCGGCATTGGTTTTCCTGTGTCTTTCCAAATCAGGTGAACACCACAAAAATTAGCCTGAAAAAAAATGCAGTAACTTAAAAATCAGGCTCCCCTAAGAGAAAAGCCACAAGAGATCCTCAGCACATGGGTCACTTCTACAGACATGAGAGGGTGTTCAGAGAAGCATTTAAATACAAAGAATCAGCCCTTGTGTAACCCACATCAAAGCTCATTTCATCCACAGTGAGACTAGTTCTGTGTCTTGCTAAAAATAGTCCCTGCTCCTTGTGAGCAGCACTCCCTTTTTGCCCTCCCAAGCATAACATTTTCAGCTATACAGAACTAAAATTACAATTTTTGCCTAAATTTGAATACAGACTATAGTACACTAAAAGTAATATGCAACAGCAACACACTAAGAAGCCTCTTTTTGAAACAATTCAAGGAGGCAGGGCTAGAAATGTGTTCAAGTGCCCTTTCTCCAAGGGAGTATAACCAGCCTCCACAGAGAACATCCATCACATCCCAGAGCTGCACCAGCAGGAGAAAAAAAAGAGACTGAAAAATGTGTCAGATTTTGGAAGTCCTCCTTGAATGAATGACTTTCTGGGCAGTATCTACAGTGCTCTGAAGTGAATGAATGCCAGAGAAGCCCAGGACTGAAGTTCAGCCAATACGCATCTGTTCCCATACAATTCCAAAGACAAAACTCCTGCTGACTGAGAAGAAACCCACCTATTTTCCAGAGGTTTGTGCTGATGAGCTCCTCCCTCCTTTGCCCTGTTCTCTCCTGCCTTTTTAATAACTTCTTTTCATTTTGTACTTTGCACAATGAGGCAGGAAATCATTCCATGCCTCTCTGGTGACAGTGGGTACTTCTCCTCCTTTCCAAATGGAAGCACCAAATAATTCCCCTGCTAATATTTACTTGTGCTACATGTCATTCTCCTCTCTGTCAGGTCATTCTCAAGAAAAAGTTGAGAAAAGGATTATGTTTTTCCTTTAGACATTTATTTACGAATAGAACATTTTTAGACACTTAAAATTAAGGATTTGGGTTGTTTGGGTTTTTTTTGAGAAAGAGCATTCTAGATCCCTGAAGCGAGATAGTGAAAAGCTCAGGTTAAAGTAGAACAGCTACTCTGGGGGAGAAAAATAAGTGCACAGGACTGACTTTAGTACCCAGCTCTTGCACTTGAGTGACACACAGAGCTGCTCTGCAGGACAGAGCTCAGACATTCATGCGATCAGTTTATTGGCAGCAGCAGGGAGGGAGGGAGGGAGGGGCAGTGCACTCACATGCAGGAGCATTCCAAAAAGCAGCACTTGAGAACCACGGGGGACAGTTCACACAAAGTCTACCACGCTTAGAGAAGAAAATCCATGGGGCTCAATTGGTTCCATTCCCTTGGATGAACCAGCGCATCCCAGGCTGTTGCCTGCTCTGACAGGAACAGGATGAGAGCACACTGTGCACGTGGAGCTCTTCAGCTCCAGGAATAACCAGCAAGGTTTGCCATTTGCATTATTCAGAGCTGCACATTCTGCTCCTGTCTCATTGGTCAAGTCAGGCTTTGGACTGTAAAAAAATTACAAATAATGGGTTTGCAGTTTCCTGCTTTACAATCCACTAGAACAAGAAACAGTTGTTGACATGTACACAACTTTATTTTAAGGACACAGCAATCACAACAACAGAAACAGAACCATTACTTTAATACTGTAAGCTTTCCTCTGGGAACTGACTTGCACACAGTTAGATCCAAAAGCGTTTGAAACAATATCTTGGGGGAAAACACAGCAAACCTTAAATATATTAACTTCAAACTTTATGTGCTTATCTCCTCTTTTTGGTGGCTGGTGGCAGTTAAAGCTTTTCAAAGTCATGGCCACTTGTACTCATTGCTTCAGGGTGCATTACCCTCCCCATGAATAACACAGTGCCTGTGGAGAAAGACAGAAGGGAGGATGGAAAGATGTCAGAACTGAAGTTAGATTTGAGGTTATGAGATAATGAATACCCATTATAAGCCATGGAGCACGCGGTGCATGATTTTCAGAGGAACATGTCTCAGAAATTGGTAGCCATGAAAGGCAAGGGTTCAACACCTTAACCAATCCTGAGAACTTGGGGTTGTCTTGAGATCAGGGTAACCATCACAGGCCTTTCTTCCAAGACGTTTCTAACCTCAGATTTCCATATCAGCAACGAGCTTTGAAGCTTTAACTACAGTTGTTGGCAAATCCTCTCTCTCCATGCAATGACAAGGCCTGTGCTGTGTTAAGAACTCTCCCAAAGCGACCAGGTTCTACTCTGTTTGGTTTTGGATATTGCACAGGAAAAAAAGGACATATACCCTCCTCCAGAGGTATTTCTGCCTAATAAGTCTACAACAGCAAGGATACTCAATTTAGTTAGGTCAAAAAACCTCCCTCAGAGTTGGTATCCTGCCTTGCTGGCCTTGTTTCAGCTGGGATAAGGTTAATTTTCTTCCCAGTAGCTTGCACAGTTCTGTGTTCTGAATTTGGATGAGAATGAAGGCACACAAGCGAGTCTCCCTAGCTGGACTGCAAGCTTTGCTGCAATCAAAATCATTTCATAAACACTGATCCCTGCGCTGGGGATCTCAAACACAGACCCACACTGTTGTCTGTGAGTGCACAGCAATGTTTTGTCATCCAGGCACAGCCACATCATTAAGACAAATTACAAACATGAAACTAAGGAGTTACTTAATCACTGCCCATTTTGCTGGTGAGGGCTGTTCTCATCCCTCACCTGCCACAGAACACTTGGAGAGCACAACAGAATTATTCATAATTGTAATATCTGTCCATTATGCAAATCATTTGGTACTGGGAACGTATTTCACTCGTCTTACTACAGCCAAGCTCTGAGGGAATGCAGTGATTGTGGATATTCAGGGCAGTAACACTGTGTACTTAGAACAAAAATGGTGAATTTTTCTTGCCTGGGGTTTGAAATCACGTAATTGTGAATGTTTTTAAGGGTTATGTCAGCTTTTGGTGTCTTATTCTGGAGAAACATTCAGGGGGCACTGAAAAGGTGAGTCTTTCAACATTAGGTATTTTAAAGGAAAATCAATAGCTAAGGAAACGTCATAATAAAAATTAGTGAAAATTCACAACACAAGCCCAGTTCACTGATCAAAACATGCAATTTTCTTTGGAGTACTTGATGATGTGCTGTGAAAAATTCAAAAAAGTCTGCAATATTCTCACCTGTTCTTCTGTTTCTGACCAAAAAGAAAAAGGGATGGTCGACTATAACTTGGGGATACAGCACTGCCATTCTGCTGATGGCAATCATTCCTAGAGGCAAAAAAGAACACAGGCAACTTGTTAAACAGCACTGCACCTTCTGCTCCTCACGAGACACTTGTGCAGCTCATGGGCAGCCACAAGTCCCACACCAAGTGCCACTAAGACACAGCAGGACAGTAGTAACTGAAAATGAAAGAGACCTGCAGAGTGATTTTGGCTTTAAGAACGATGAAGAATGCAGAGTGGTGTAATTTCCCAGGCTGAGGGAGCAGCTTCTAAATGTTGAGATCCAGATTCCCCCTCACTCGTAGAAAGGCCCTGAGCTGCTCCAGCCAGCGTTGCTGACCTGTTTGACAAAGCCCCAGCCTGAGGGCACAGTAAAAGGAAACCCTCAGTAACTGTGGAATGGGCAACAAGTAAATGGGATCATCCTGAAGCTTTTATATTGAGTTGATAAACAATGCAGAGGCTGAAAGTAAAACTAACTGAGAATCAGGCAGAATTTGACCCTCTGTTATTTGGAGATGTATGGATTTTTCCAGGACATTAATTCCCAGTGTTTCATGTAATTTTACATTTTCCCTGCACTGTTCATAAAGACTCCAGCATTGCCAGGAATCTCTGTCCCAATTAATGGCACAATTCAATCCAGACCACGGAAGGAATTCTCCCTTTCCTCAAAGACTGGAATAAGTAGAGGCAATTAGAAATTACCTGCAGATACACATTAGCAACTAATGTAACTAATTTCAGTAAAACCATGTGCTAATCATGTAAACCAACCAACTACCCCCAGCATTAACAGGGGTCAGCAATGATTTTGTATTCAGCTCTTCCTATCTTGCATCTCTGAATATCAGCTTATTAAAATGCAATTGCAGCAACTCTCACCTCCTTCTAACTATTCTGGATCAAATGCCTCTGACCATCTCAATTAGCAGATAAAAATGATGAATGCTGAAGTTCCATAAAGAAAATACAAACTGCAGTCTGTACTCTCCTGACAATCAGAAGGAAAATAAGCAAGAAGAGGTTTTTCGCGGGATGCTCAAAATTCTTTGTGAAACACAACATGTTGAAAACAACACCAAAAATTAATTTCCAGAATTCTCTCCTGAAAGCAGCGCCTTGCTATGCTGTGTCTCCATCCTATTTCGCTTTCCTGACGGTACAGCAAGTCAGCTTAAAAAAATTAATTAACACAGAATAACCAGACATTTGATTTAGTTCTGCTTTTCAGTCAGGTACCTGAGGCAGCAGCAGCTTCTGATCCTTCCTCATTAACTTCTAGAAATGCCTTGTGAAATGCCTTTGCAAGGTAAAGTTCCTTGTTATCTGGAGAGGAAAAGGAAACATATTTCAAGTGGCTCAACAGTAGGATTGAGGTATTTAAAGAAAACCCCAAACACTGCCAACCTCCCCCAACACTATTATCCACTTTCTGTACCAGGTAGAGAAGAAGAGCTTTGTTGCATTAAAATACCTTCTGCCAATGCCTTTAATAGCACCATTTACCTCGCTTTTAAATTCGTAATGCTCTCCTACACCATGGATATTAAAATAGCTCAGGAATGCCTGGAGCACCACTATTCCAGAGAGGGTAAAAAACAATCCTTGAAAACAAGATTTTAAATACAACTATTGGAAAAAAGGATTATGACATTATATAGCAAATACTTAGACATAAAGAATTTTATTTCTGCATTGGGTATAATACAGACTTCCTCCAGGAAAATTAGGTCTTTTCTTTCTTCTTCCATTGTAGTTTGAAGAAGCTGAACATAAATATTTATTCAGTCTTGTTTCCCATCCTTCTTTGTCAGTATCTTAATTTCAGTCAGGGGCTGCTCCTGCTTAAGCCAGTGAGTGTTTCATGACTTCCCTTCAGTGGCTAAAGGATCAGACCTATTCAAACACTCAGTAATTCTAATACTGAAGCAAGTCAAGCCCACAAGAAAGAGCAGTTTGAAATGTCTCTCCCCAACAGATCTTGTTGCAGCTACACATGCTCAGCACTGAATGGAACCTGCCACTGCAGATGAGACCAGTCCATCCAGTTAGGCCAGCACTGCACCAGCTCTGGCATTGCTGCTGCTTTAGAAGAAGGTGCAAGTCATGCCACAGATGAGAACTACAGCACAACTTACAGGAGAAATATCCTCTCACCCAGAACGTGCCTGATCCCCTAAACCAAGTTTCTAATCCCCAGAATATAGAGAATGCCTTTATTCAATGTAGTATAGATACCTGTCATTGCTCTGAATCAATTTGATTATTTTTAATCCTACCAATCTCATGACCCCAAGGAATATCCAGCAAGTATCTCTGTGGATAAGTTTTCCATAAGAGAAGCACTTTCTATTTGTTTTCAATTTGTTGCCTTTCACTTCATTGGATATCTTTGTCCTTGGATGATGAAAAGAGCAATTCCACATCCCAAATTACTTTCTCTAGATTTTCTCTTTATATTGCCAAGATCACATCCTTCTCATTCATCTCTCCCTGAAGTGAATGAATCCATTTTCATATGAAAGCACAATGTTGTCACAGAGTTCAGGCAGCTTCTCTTTGATGCAGCTGGTGACTGTCACATCACTGACTGCAACACTCCAATATCACATCTCCTCATGATTATACATCTTTCCTTAATGCTTCACTGGGGACAAGGTGGGGTTCACCTGAGTATCTGCCATCACATCGTTCTTCTCCAGCAGCTTCTTCCAACGTGGATTTTCTTACGAACCAACATGACTTGACTGTTAACATCTCAGGGAGGTCCCGTGGGGATCTGCTGCCAAAGGTCAAGCTTTGTGCAGGACCCAAGCCTAGATCCCCACTAATGAATGGGGGGTGGATCCAAAGAGCCCTCCTAATGTCCATGACTCCGCTAACATCACACTTCATTTGTCATTACACTCCATATGTCTGCAAACTCCTACTCAGCTGCCAACTGGCTGCTCTGCAAGTCTCATTTTTAAAAAATCACGTAGGTTTATTGGCTCTTCTAGCTTAGGCTGTCCCAGAAAAATTATATGTATGTCAGTCAAGACTTCAAAGAGTCATTTACTGGACTGATGCTCTTCTAACTACTTTATATTGTGAAAGTAAGTCACTGAGATCATTTCCCTGCTCACTGCCATACAGGTCACCTTGCATTAAAAGCAGCTGCCATTTAGGACTCTATAAAACAGTAAAAAATATTATAATCATTTGAAAGAGAAGGGGAATTTTAGTATGAACTTAATTCAAGGGTAAGTCTTAAATGGTGTCAAAATACTCAGGCAGTAAGTTTATGTGCTGTGTGAATTCTAAAACCCCAAATATTAGAAGTTGTTCCAAGATTATTTTGAACAGCAGATGCAATCACAGATGCAAGTAAATAATGTCAAGTCTTTTGTTGGAAGTGAGTCAGAACACCTGTAGCCTGACAGCCAAAGAGGAACATACTCACCTGGCAGAACTGACACAGAACCTAATCTCTGCAAGGGAGTAACATTTAAAATGTTGATCTGGATTAGGACTTTCTCTTTGGTTGCTCAGAATCCAGACATGCCAGAAGATAAAGCCAACTCCTCTATTTCCATTTTTCAGACTGAGTGCAAAAAGCAAAAAATTCTGAATGTTGAAAAATAAGTCTGTAATCCTGCAACTTGACTTCTATCCACTAAACCCACATGGAATTTTGCTGAACTCACCAATTTGCCTGGATCTGTTTGCAGGATCAGGTCTGTTGTTGAAATTGCAGTGACTCTCCTTGACAGTAATGCAAAGGCAACAGGCGAAGAGGAGCAGGAAAGTGTTTTTAAACACAACAGAATTTCTCAAAAATCTCCTTAGATTTCATTTATGATTTATGTCTTCCTAAATTAAGTGTCCAGACACAGCTTTTGTCCATTACCTGCATTTAAGGTTCCATGAAGTGCCAAACATTCCAGAGGGCTGACCCTGAGATATATGGAAACTTTCAGCTTCCACATCCATTCAGGTGTTTGTAAAAGCAAGCTTTGAACAACTTTCTTCATGATTTTTATTTTCCCTTCCTCACTCCACATTTCACATTATGAAAATTAGAGATAGGAAACATATTCTGTATTTTAATTATTTAGAACTTCATTTCCATGGCATCAACAGTGGGGTTTTCATTAGAGACATTACATCAAAAACAATTTCTGTATTCTTAATTAACAAATGACCTTTTCCTCCCCTAGTGGCACATCCCATTTTTGGTGAAAAGCAGGCAAGTTACAGTAAAAGTCCTGAACTCTCTCTATACACTGCTGTACACTAAATAAACAAGTTAATCTTTAAATGGCAGAGGAGTTAATTCAGTCATGCAGAAGTTATTTTGATTTTATACAGTACAATTGTCAGAAATATAAAACTTGAAACAAATCACTGGTCACACGGATTAAGACACAAGCACATGATTCTTTCTGCCAACCTCTCCACCACAGAATTAGTCCCTGATATAAAGATGAATTTTACATGGAATTAAGTAAGAGCCAGGAGCTGCCTGCCCATGGCAAGGGGTGGGACTGGATGAGCTTTAAGGTCCCTTCCAACCGAAACTATTTCATGATTCTCTGAACACCTCTCAGGAGGTATTAAAAGCAAAAATATATAATTTCCACCTGAATTTTTAAACGTATTGGATGTTCTAACTTGTGAAAGTGAAGTGTTGACAACACATTGCAACAGGCAGGCAGCACATGTGACTGAACTGCTTTTATCTCTGAACTCTTGCCTGTGCTGCCTCCATAGCAGAGGTACCTGGGGAGATGACTAATTGTACAACAGATTAATGCTCCTAATACTGGGAACAAACAGCCTCTGGAAATACAGGATGGCACCCGCTTTGGTGTGGGAATTCCACGTGCCAGCGAGGCACTGCTCTCCTGTGGGTCTGCCTCCTGCATGGGATCACACTTGCTCCAATTTCCAGCGAGATCCAGGTGCAAAATACTCAAAAGGAACTTACTTAGGTAAAAAACGTGTCTCTTTATACCCCTTGAGAGACAACAGAAGAACCTCTTACCAGACATGGCAGTGAGGTCAGCACTGCTGCTGAACAGCTCTGTAATTCCCAGCCCTCTCCAGACATCTTTCAGATCAATCTCCTGCTCTACTGTGAACCTGGAGAATGTAACAGAGAACCACAAAAAGCCACACGTAAGCACTACTCACTGTTATTAGAAGATTCACATTTCTAGATTAAAAAACCCCTAAGATTAAATAATGCAAAGCAGGAGATTCAGTGCTGACACTTTCCGAAAATGCTTATAAACAAATTAGTTTACTCACAGCTGGATCCTTTTTCTAATACAGAAGCAATCAAAAACATGCTAATGGTATATACAGCCCCTGACCATAAAACCTGAGTGCAAAATTAGGCAGCAGCTAATGGAAACGCTTACTTTTTATACAAGAGGTTAACTATAAACACTGAACTTAATTGTACAAGTACTAGAACAGAATATCAAATGAGGCAAAGAACAGCTGATCTTCATAGAGAGCCATGGGTAAAGGAGCAGAAAGTAAGAAAGATACCCCATTTTTACTGTGACAGTATAAGCAAGGACCAGCAGCTATAAATATGAATATAAAGCATTTCTGACTCGGTTTCTAATTAGTCTGGTGGCAAAACTGTAATTGGGTTTTGATTGTGAGTAAACAACAGGGAAAACAAATAATTGTCAGTGTAAAGACACACGTGAGATTAACCTGGCAGGATTTCAGGGGGAGCTTGCAAAGCCTTGCTCTAGGCAAGGTTACTGGGCTGGCCGGACAAACTGAGATCTGTCCTGAGGGCACGATTTGGGGCAAAAAATTCCAATCACTGCTTTTCAAACAGCATAAAAGCTATGCCTCGTGTCAGTAAGACAAAAGGGAAAAAAAAAAAAAAAGACTCAAGTCCTTTATGTGTGGCCAGAAACAGACTGGACAGCTGGAGAAACAAAGAAATTTGTCAGAAAAATAATAATAATGGCAGTCTCAACCAGAAAATACCAGATGTCTACAGACCAACACATGGGACTGGCTATAAGTGTTTGTTATGGGTGAGCTACGGGTTCTCTGCAGAATGACCAAACAAATTATTAGTGATTTGCATTATGCTGACAGAGACTGACTGTAACTACACAATGACAAAACACGTAGTCTATAAGGTGTTGTCAGAGTTTCTCCAGCCACTGAGTCAGAAACAACTCTGCAGTTACACTGCACTCCTTACTGATGGCACAAATAAGTGCCAGAACCAAATAAAATAGAATGTGTTTCTGTGCAATCTCATTTTTCAGGATTAAATTACCCTAACCACATGGAAGAAAAGGTTCTATTCAGAAGGAAGTGCAGCCCAGAGCTCTGGCCAGAGCACAGCTGAGGAAGAGTTGAGACGTACAAGATCCCAACATGAGCAAACTTGGCACCTTGAAAAGGAGGAATCTGGACATCAAAAATAGAGCTGGGTAAGGGCCAAGTGGATCTTCCTCACTTACACAGAATGAGAAAAGTCCAGTACGCAATCCACATTCACGAGGAACTTACAAATGCCACTGGAAGCCAAAAATCTATGATGGAGTGAGTATCAGTCATTACCCACAGAAGAATTTTAGGAGTTAAAATAAGATCTGGAGATACTTCAGGGCTGATAAATCACTGGTGACACCACAAGCGTTCATGTACCTTGTCCAGAACAATTCTAGGACATGCCTGGAATAAAAATAAAGGAACTGATTCATGTGATTTTATTGCTTTGGCACTTCTCAAAAGAATCAGAAGAGAGCAACAAAGATTTAACCACTGGAAGAAGCTCCTCATGGTGTTCTGATAAGTTCTGCAGCAGTCAGTGGGGAAGCATTTGGGTTTTTTGTTTTGTTTTTAAAAAAAAGGGGTAAAAAAGGCATTATTTTAATGAATGAGATGTAAGTAAACATGAGATGACCTGAAAATGCATAACAGGGTTTTAGGAAATGGAAATGTATCCTGTTAGCTTTCTCTTCCTCTTGGAAAGCTGTGGATGCTCACACTGGTCAAACCCCACCTTACAAACAGAGAAGGCAAATGAATCTTAAAATGCATTTTATAAAAATTTCAGTGCTCTGCATTTCCCTTTTTGGCTTTTGTCATCCCAGTATTAAATCTGTTAAGGTTTCAACACAAGTTAGGTAGGAACTAGCACTGACAAATTAGTAAGGAATATCAGGCAGGAAAGCAGGACGTAAAGTCTGCATAAAAAGCAAAACTGGAGGTAAAAAATAAGAAAAACTGCAAAAAAAGCATTTTTTTCCAACTGCAGAGTCTCATTGTAAGATACAAATGGAAATCAGGTGGGTTTCAGTCTCTGGCCCATTAGACAGGAAACACACACCTGCCAAGCCATGGGTTGTGACCCAGAAAGCAAAGGCAGAAGATGCCTTTCCATACTGATCAGGGGGGATTTGGGACATGTTTTGGGAAAAAAATAAACCTGAAAAGCCTCAGCTGAATCAGGATCTGGAAGAAGGGAAAGCAAAGAAGTTGATTGGTTATACTGCTAAAGAATCCCTGTGTGAAGGTGAAGGAGGGTGGCAGTCACTTAAGATAGAGGCTCTGTCCCTGACTGAAACCTCTGGAAAGGCAAATTCCAAACAGGTGCACGGCTGAAGGTCTACACAGTATCTACAGAAGTGAATTCCTGCTTTATTTGACACAAAAAGCAGACCAAGAATATCACAGCAGCTGTGTAAATATCAGATGATGCCTTTATGAAAATAAAACTAATTACTTCCCTTCTTTCTTTCAGTTTTGTCCCATGGTAAAACCCTGCTCCAAACCACTGTTCCAAATAGTATTTCCCCTCTTTTCTCACTTGCTCTGAAAAGCAGTGAGAGCTACAGATAAATTATTAATGAGACTTCCAATATTTTAGCTGATATCAGAACCAGCCTTTTCTGAGAAAGAACAGGCTCACTTTACACTGGGAGATTTAATTTCCAGGCTGTGCAATCCCATGTAAACACTCAGTGTGAGTTATCCTTCATCAAATTTGGATTTGTGTGCATTCTTTACAGACAGTGATATTGCTATTCAAAATCAAAGTTGACAGCCTAGAACACAGAACTGACATTCCATCTCATTTCCCAGGCATCTGCTGCACCTCCAGACTTTGGGAATGCCGAGCTCCACATGATGTTTGTTGCATATATTGAACCAGATGGTCATATTTTTGTTCCCCACAATCTTTTAGGTGCTCTTCATGCTAAAAATACTATGAGAAATCAATTTCGATCCTTTAGTATCAGAAATCATGGAATAGTTGCAACTGGGAGCTGTAAAAACCACAAAGGGAAGTCTGAGAAACAGATACTGAAGACAAGATTAGGTTGAGAAACCAGCAAAAAATTCTCTGGAGATTTTAGCAGAGAATCAGGTTATTTTAATGAAATTTAAAACTTGCACAAGCATAGATTAAAACGATGCATTTATGTCACTGGCAGTTCTCTGCAGTTCTGTATCTGAGCCTTTAGGTTTTGCAGAGAGCATTAATAACCAACACGAGGCCATCTATCTTCTATTTTACAGACTTTTAAGACAGAAAAAAAAAAAAAAAAGATGGCTCCACCTTTTATGATGCTGTGCAAACCTTCCAAAATGCTGCATTTTTTCTGATTTCTAGATGCTCAAGATTCCCAGAACCACGAAGGATCAGGGGAAGCTGTCTAGTCACACAGCAGAAATATGACTCATCCCAAAGTGTATCATTTCAAAAATTACTAAGGGTTCTGAATGAGCCAAAGCAAGAAAATCCCAGGGTTTCAGATTGGTTCTAATAGATTCAATTCTGCAGAACAAAAGGCTCGCCATCAATATTCTTGCTTGGAGGACTGGCTCTGAGGAGCTGAAGCACTATTTTTACCCAGCAAGCAGCCCCTACAGTGCCAAGCTGCCAGCTGATATCAATTCCGACATTCCGGTTGGAATTTCAGCTGCGTTGTCCCGAGGTGCCAGAACCAGCCTGAATGATTTAATAGCCTGAAAACAAACAAGCAAGAGAGCAAAAAAACCCCACTAACAGCAAAACCAACCCGAAATCTGCCCCCCCCCCCCCGCTTCAGCTGGTGGAGAAAGGCAGGTTGTGGGTTTTTCTCTGGCAAGATCCCTCTTTCCAGGGCTAAATGTGGGCTGCGTAGTTGGGTGAGAATCAGTGGGTCAGCTTTATGCCTTGTATGGCCCATCCATTCCTCATGAAAAGCGGATTTGAAACAGTAGGTTAAAAAGAAACAGACAGAACTTTTGTAATTTAGGTTTAGATTTTTGGTGGGTTTTTTGAGTGGTTTTGGTGTTTTTTTTCTTTTCTTCCTTTTAGAGAAAACAACCTTCAGCCAAAACCACTTTACCACATTTTAAAGATATTTTAAATGTACAAAAAAGCCAGGCTATTGTAGAGATTGGGGCATAGTGAAACAATCCTTAAGAGATGTGCAAACTGTAGCACTGCTGTGAGGTACTAGGTTCCTCCTATGCTCCTCAAATAATTTATGTTACAGAGACAGCTTTGTAAATTAGATTCATGGTCTGTTTCACTCCCATGCAAAAAGTGGATTAAAATGTTGATCATTTTAGTCTGGGTTAAGCTGGAAACAATGATTTGAAAATGAAAATGAGAAAGTATAATTTAACAATTCTGTACAAATCTCTCCTTTGCTATTAAGAGGAATAATACCCAATTTCATTTGCACACAGATAATGCAGACAGAAATTGCAAACTTGTGATTAACTCTGCTTTGGCTCGTCATTCAGGTCCTATTACAAATGTATAAGTTTAAAAAATGTTCACTTTATAATTGGATAGCATCTTTCAAGATATAAAAATTTAATTTTATTCCACTGCTGCTTTCAATTTCTCAGTGGACAGAGCCTGGAGGCCACATTTCATAACATGTTTTTCTGAGTCAGAGCATCAAATATTTATGAAGTGTTTATTTAGAGCATTGACAAAATCCTGTAGATCACCTCTGAATCCCTAATGGAAATCCAACACCTTGGGAGCATGCAATTAATCTTTGGATTTGTTGTAAGGAGACTGCAGTATTACTATTTAGAATTTCAGGCTCACAATAGTTATCTCTAACAATGTGAAAATACTGCAGGTAATTGGCACGTGCTTCTACCTGGTTTGCCTCTGTATAACCTTAATTTGCAAGTGTTTATCAAGCTCTTTGAAGTTCTTGGATAAGAGTGACAGCCATTACAAGTAGCCTGAAGGCAGAATAAATAAAGACATTTTATGATCACACAAAGCCCAGGGCTCACACTCACATCTGAGAACCTGGCTCCAGGAGTCTCTGCCTTTGGGTAGAAGCAAACAAAACCCCAAATCACAACTAGAAACTAAAGTTATAAACATAATTAATATGCTTTCAATGCTATTGATGTATTTAGATACCCAAGATTCTTAAATGTGGGAGCTGCTTTTCCCAGATCCTCCACATAATCAATGGAGAGTGACTTCTGTTGTGGAACTCACACTCTAGAAATTCTTTGAGAGATGTCCAACTTCAGCAGCTGATGCACAGGCTGTGAAATGTTCCAGGCATAAAAGGAAAGCTTAAGGGATGGAAGAACCCTCTGATTTTGCCTCTAATTAACATCTAGGTCAGGTTTGCCCAGGTCTGCAGGAGAAACAGCCTATGAGAAATTCCCCTCTCCTGCATCTTAGTGGACTTTCTGAAGCCCCTGGGACTTGAAGCTCCAAGAGAAAACAAACAAAACAACCCCACAGGAATAGTGTGTAGTAGGTTCAGTTTGTATAAAACCTGCAATGCAGCTCTTTGCTGCTCTCTCCCTGCTCCTTCAAAGGAACAGTGACTTAAAGAGAGAAACATTCACTATAGGGCAGTGAAAAACAGCCCTAAAATGCTGCTGTTCCCTCCCCATTCTGCCTTTAAAGCTGGACAGAGAAGTGGAATTCCATCTCCATTTGGAATCAGGGCACGCTGACAGCACCAGTCCATCTGAACCTAATTTATCCTGGCCCGCCTTGTCTATTGAGCTCAGCTGCAGTCAGTGGTCTTTGCTTTGGGAAGGAAGCTGATGGACTGCAGGGAGTCTTAACACCTGAAATGTGAAACTCAAATCTCCAACTCACCTGAAAACAACTATTTTAATGATTAAAAGGACTCACTCTAGTTTCTTTTTTCTGCTGCTCTGTAACCATTGCACAGAGTCACAAAAACAGAAAAGGAGAAATGATTTCATTCAAACCTGTGCCCTGTTGTTACATAAACACTTCCATGAAATCATTACGAATCACTTGCAGGACACCGTGATCCAACTGTTCATTATTAGTGACATTCAGTAGTAAACAACTCTGCTACTAAATCAGGCATAGAGCATGAAAAATAGTAAGAGGTGGATGAAGCAGGATTCTAGAAAAGATCCCAAGTGCTGGATGTGAGCAAATTGCCACCAAGCACCCACAATCTGTGCCCGCAAACGTACCGACAGAAGTTCCATTCCTTTTGATATAATGTCTTGTTTTTCTATTGCTTCCATAAGGGAAAAGAAAGCAGCACTTATTACAGCAAAGAAAAGCCCCACATTGACTGGAATTACCTCTCAACACTCAACCATTTGTATTACACAGACACATACCACCAGAACTTCTTAAAATACCAGCACATAGAAACTTAATTAGCACCTAAATTAAACATCTGATAGTTCAGACTTGAAATATTTCTGTGGCTCCTGTCTAAGTGGAACTTTTCCATAACGACTTCTGCAGTACTCTTGAGCATCATTCCGAGAGGATATGCTCCTGATGAGGAAACTTTCCCCTCTGGAGCTCTTATATGAAAGGGATACAAATGCAGTGCTCATCTGTCGCTCAAATAAGGATCATTCTGCACTGCACCCCCAGGCTTTCTGGTCAAAGCAACCTTCATGTGGGTGCTCCACAACTACAGGCTTGGGCAAGATGGGCAGGTTTTCCCTACTCTGCTCCTCCAGTCATTCTGGATGCAGCTTTTCCCCTTCCAGTGTCATGGGAGCATGTTCTCACCTTGGTAAATACACTTCCACTTTCTGCTTCTTTACGGAGTTAGCCCATTCATTAATCAAGGAGGCTTTGACCAGTGGTTCCAGTGTGACCAGTGGAACCTCCTGCCTGGAAAGGACGATCATCATACTGATCTCATCGCCCTCATAGGGGATCTCCAGGACCTGATAGATGCCACCTGCTTCGTTGGAGCCATCACTGAACTCTCCTGAAAACAAAACAAAAACCAGTCATTAGAAGTATTTCCTTTAGTCTTCGCTGGAGATAGGGGAAAAGAGAAGCCTAATACTAGGCAGAATTTACTGGATACTGGAACTAAAAATGACCCTACTTATTCTGACTTCCACTGGTTAGACAGAGAAGCCTATCATTTAAGGCTATCAAGACTTTCATGGAAATGGGCAGAGGTCTTTTATTCAGGGGAGATAATTTTTCAGTGATGAGACTGAGTGAAATGCTGCCAACGGTAGACACCACAGAACCCCCTTGGTGCTCAAGGTCTAGATAAATATAATTAGTTCTGCTGTTCAAAAACCCCTTATTTTATCTTCCCAAGGATATTACAACAGTTATGAGCAAATATTATTCACTTTAATATTGAGGACAGGGCAAGAAAAATATTTTTGTGACAAGCAGGACTAGCTCGAGAACTGGAAAGAGGTTAAATACAATGGATAAACATTCTGAAATCTATCACGTGGCACCAAATAGGTAATTATAAAATGTTTCCTAGTTACAATACACACATTAGGAAAAGACACAAATATCTGAGTCCTTTCATTGGGCAAACACCACCTTAAAAATTCTAGGTGAAAGAAGAGACAACAAATTAATAGTACTGCAACAAGACCATTAAGCCAAGACTTACTAGCTTTAAATTGCCAAAGGTCCAACTCACCATAGTAAAACTCTCCCTGTTGGTACATCATTGGAATTTGTACTTCACTTTCATCATCTTTAGTGAAAGAAAAAGTTCTCGTATTTTCAGGTCTGAACTGTGACTTCCAGTTCCCCTTAAAGTAGATTGCATTGATGAGAGCCAAATGAGTTAGAGCATCAAAATCTCCTGAAGACACAAAATCTTTGATCATACCTAAAAAAGAAACCCAACTGTCAGTCTGTGTGTCAAACTGAGCATTAAATCAAAACTCGAGACAGCTTGCAAAATGCAAGAAAATAAAAAGCTGTGCTAACATGTAATTTCCAATTCAGATGTTTCATTAAATCTCAAATGAAACTGCCAGTGTTTTGTAAACCTAAATCACAGTGTAGGTGCGTAAACCCTTCCATCAAGCAAATGTTAGTCAACTGTTTCTTGATCACTACCAAATATACCCCACAACGAAACCGTGTGGAAAAGGGTCATGTATGGAATGTTTGCACTGGTGCTATAGAACAGTTCAGCACTTTCATCTGAAGGCCATAACTTGCACAAGCTTTGGCCCCTATCCAAAGAAACACTTAAATGGGTGCTTGATTTACAGGGCGTAAGTGCACCCACTGGAACTGCCCAATTTTGAAGGAAGCATTCCATTCCAGTAATACCTTATTTACTTCAAAATAAGGACTGCTCATGAAAACCCCACGTAAATTCACAGCGTTTGTTCCACTGATATTAGCTCTCAAAAAGCAAGAGGGAAAAGCCATGTAGCATCTGCTCTGTTCATGGGAGGTACAGCAGCTGAGCAGGGCAGCTGCTTTGCTCCTGCTCCTCAGGAAGTCACTGACATCACACAGTCTGGTACCTGCTGGAGCTCATCTTAAATGGCTTGTTTTTCAGCAAAATCATTTCCAATTTGGTAAATTTGGTGCGCTGACCAGATCTGTCACTGCTCTTGAAGAATGACAGCCTACTTCAGACAGCTTTCTGTTTTTAACTGACATTGCAATGCAAGGTGTTAAAATAAACACATTCCTCGGTCTGATTATTATTCCTTAATCCATGGTTTAAAAACCAAATTAATTCTGCTTTCTGGAGCATATGATGCTGACTAAATGGTGTGAAATTTATGTATCACAGGGCAGTATTTCTTCCGGGTTGCTCTTTGCGCTTCATTTTATCCAGAATGTTCTAAGGAATGAGGTGTGACTGATAACTGCCATGCTCACTTGGAGATGGAAAGAAGAAAAAGGAAACATTAAGAAGGAAAACACTTCCAGATTTCTATTTGGTACATCATAGCCCTTATGGGTTTTCAGCCACATCTTGTTAACACACTAATGAAATGTTAAGGATTTTTCTGCCCAGAGAAACCTTTGTCAGTTCTGGTTTCTGCTCTGAGCTTCCCATCAGGCTCGTCATGCTGGAACTGCAAACCCTGTCCTGTGCCCCTTTCCTAGGGCGAAAATGGGCCTCCTCCTCTGGCAGAGCAGGAGGCAGGAGAGAATGAGGTAGTGTGGTCAGAGGGACTGTTACTGTCCCAACCTGATGCCAAGAGTCCCCTGGCTGCCTTTGTTAGCCATGCTTTCCCTTTTCTTTCAGACAGGCACCAGGTTTCCCTGAGCACACTTTGCAATCTGCTGCATCACTGCCATCCATCTCTATCTGTAGCCGGAGATAAAGGGCAGAGTGCTATGAACACAGTAACTGCCATGTTCTCTTGGAAAAAAACCAGATCACTGTCAAGCTGCAATAAAAGCATTACAGGAGGGTTTTTTTCACCTTGCAGCCATACATTTCCAGAAAGCATTATGGATTCTTAAAGGCTCAGACTACGTGGGGATGTGTTCATTCTTCATGGGGATTCTGATCCCTTCAAATTTCCAAGGCTACAACTGTTAGAGCCAGATCCTCGATGAATTCCTCTTAAAATATCAACCTAGAGAGTGGGCTGGATGAACTAGAAGGAGCTTATGCTTTGCTCCCTACAACGGGAGAACTAACTGCACTCCCTCACCTGAAGACTCTACAGATCTCCATGAAATGTCTCCCCTTTGGGATCTGACTGGCCAGCCAGCACTGCCTCATGCAGCTCTCAATGTCCTTATTTACAACAGGAATTTTGGGTTTACTCTACTGCTGCAAATTTGTCTTGTGAAACTGTTGGTAGTCTTTCTATAAACAACTACTCTTTCAACACACTATCTACTTTCCTCACATTGGAAATGGTTCCATTACAGAGTCTGATTTTGTGGTTCAAAACTACCTTTTTATTCCCTAATACTCTATTTCTCAGTACCTTGTCACTCTGAGTTCCTCAGAGAAGTAGTGATATGGATACTACACACATCCAAGGCATAGGCCAGTAATTCCTTTGTTGACAAATTTTCTGCCACTAGCAATAATACTTATCTTTTTAAAAATAATTTAAAATACTATTAAAATGCCTAAAGTTAAAGCTTTTTCATTCTATAAATGTTACAGATACTGTCAGAGAAAAAATATTCAAATAGATGCTACATGATCAACAATGACTAATATTACTTGTGACAGATCATTCCCACACAGGAGAAAACAGAAATACTAGGGTTCTTTTTATGGGAGGAGAAACTTTAGTTTCAAACAGAACAGATAAAAGACAAGGCAAACTTTGGAAACAGAAACACTTCCTGCAGAAAGTGTCCAAAGGAATCCCATGGACTTACTGTTGGTGTGATTCTCCACCCACTTGTTGATTTGGGCAGCGACTGCTGCACTTTGGCTGAAATCCACATTCTCTACTTCAGCTTTAAAGTATTTTTTCACCAACTGCAGGAATTTGTCACTGACATGGAACCCATTCTGCACATACAGGGAGTTGGCGATATCCAGCACATAATGACTTTCTTCAGTAGTTGCCATGTCAGAAAGGTCCTTCAAGAAGGTAAACTCTTCCCCTGAGCAAAGAAAAGCAGGTTCAGAAAAGAAAGTTATTCCACATTTTTTCTGCTGAAAACTCATTAAGACATTTTATTAAAAAAAAAAGAAAATTCTTTTTTTTTAAATAAACTTGTTTCTAAACCTACACACACCTTCAGATAAAAAGGAATATTCTACAAGAACATAGTACTTAGAGCTTATTTTTTCTACTAGCTATAATTAGTATAATTAATGAGACATTTGAATCCCATCAGAGACAAAGCTATCAATGGAAATCCTTTCAACATAACATCGAGCAATTAAAGAAATTATTCTTACGGGTCTCATTTATGTGTCTTGCCACCACAAATCCTTAACAGAACTTTTGTTCCATCCAAAAAGCCAGCTGTTTAAGGAAAAATGGATTTCAAATTTTGAAACTAAGGACTTCCCAAAGACTTCTCTATGCAAAAAGCAGGTCTAGAACTTCCCAGGATCCTTTATGGGGCAGTGCAGAATCATCTGCTTGGGTAACGAGGAATCCTGAGTAGGACTAATTCAGCCTGCTTTAAGACAGGAAGCTTTTACTGCTGCATCATATACCTGAAGCTGAAATTTCTAATTTAAAAAACAACAAAACCAACCTTAAAAACTGATTGCAATGACATATTCCAAGCAGAAATTATGGAAATGCTCTCACTGAATGCCAGTCAGACAGAAGAATGAACGGCCCAGCTCAAATCAACTGCTTCAGTTACAGCTAAGGGATAATTGATTAACGTTTTAGAGACAAACTAGAATTAAACTTGTGCCTCCACAGAGAGGTTTCATCCTTGCAGTGATTCTGTTTAAACACAGCTTGGTCACTGGGTTCAGAAATTCCTCCCCAAGATCCTTTCACTGAAGACTTGGAAGTCCAGTACTTTGTATGAGTAAGAAACTTCATTCAGGTTTCAAACTAGTTTCTTCGATATCAATATAAGCAATTTTACTGCAACTACTGCTTTCTTTTCAGGTTTCATTATAATCCCTAAAAAGGATGTTCCTAAAAATCTCCTTATATCCCTCCAGGCAAAGGCAAGCTTATTCTGCAGCCAGAAACCCAGATGAACAAACAGTTGGCTGCAATGGCTGAGCATTTAGGTGCCCAGGCTAGGGCCGTATGTCAGCACCTCTCAGCTCATGCAGAACCCATGGAAACATCTCAGCATGTCCAGGCCATCAACAGGACACCAAGAAACCCAGAGATTAATAACCCTTGGACATGAGCAGGCCACTTCCACCCTTGTTCAGGCATTTCCATCTGTTTCTTTAAGCCAAAGAGCCCCATAGTAACACACAATTAAAAGGTCTCACCATTTTTAAAGCTGTCAAAACCCAAGGAATGTCGAATCTCTTTCAAAGTGGTTCCATGGGCTCCAAGCTCCACCATTCCCATGGCCAGCTGGATGCTCAGAGGAGAGAACAGGATATTCTCATCTTCCCTTGTAGCTCGCAGCTGGTTGTAAATGTTCACAGAGAGCTCAGCAATGGTCTCATCGGGAAAACTGGTCTTGAAGGCTTCGCTTTGCAAAGCAAGTAGAGACAACAGTCCAAGGAAATACATGTCTTGAGATTTTAAGACCTGGAAGACAAATTTTAAGAGAAAATGAGTTGACTCTGTTTAAGTAACCCAAGATCCAACTTGAGAGAAAAAGAGTAAACTTTACTGAATGCATGCGGAGAACACCCTGGTCAGAGTTCAATGCACAGTGCAGTTATTTGGAGGAGACACAGTTCAAACACAAGTAATGATGGGTTTGTGTTTCTGTTCTTTTTCACCAAGGAGACCCAAAACTCCCCTATTTCTTTCATTTGACCTTCCAGTAAGATGCCGCTCATCCATCTAAGTCACTCTAAGCCCCCAACAGGTAAAAATATTTCAAGCACTGTACAGAGCTCACTGACACGGTGACAAAGTTACTGTACCATGACGTTGCTCAGTTGCAAAACACATGGCAAGCAGCCAAAAATTCTTTGAAAGAAAAATCAATCTCACCTTGGTTACCAAATGAAACTGCTTTTTTTAGTAAATAAAGTGAAAAGTTGGGTAGCTATGCTGGCTAGGAGTCAACACCCATTGAGGGATTTCACAGGACAAAGTTACTGTACATACCAGGCAGAGAGATTCTTGTGGAAACAAGAAAGTAAACTAAACAGGAAAAAGGGCACTGATTCTTTGACTAATCCATTCTCCAAGCTCTGCTAAAATGCTTCAGTGAGCAACAGTTCTCACTCTCCTCCAGTTCAGCTCCTCACACAACAATTCACAGTAAAATCAGTTCCCTTTCCCAGTGTCTCTAACACACAACAGAGCCAATCCTCCTGGGCAGGAGGCTGGACAGGACAGGCCCAAGAGCTTCAGCCCAGCAGTGTTTCCATGTTGCTGGGCAGTGTGCAGGGCTCGCCAGCATGGCACAGACTGTGCTGCTCCACTGAACCCAACTGCATGCTGCCAGCCCCTTTATGCTTCCCAGACATCCTGGGCCTGCATTTCCATGGGGTTCTACATCCATGGTGCAAAGTAAGCTTTATACAGCATTTGTATTCTGCATTTCATCTTCAAAGGCCTATGTAGCACTATCTGATTCACTCACACAACACAATGATACATAATTTAAGTGTTATTACTCAATTTTATAGCAGAGAAAATACAAAGAACAACTGGGTACACACACGTGCCTTGGCAGCAACTGGGGCTGGCACTAATTAAGATTCCTCCTGTCCCCCAACCTCGGATCAGCCTTTTGTTTAGCCCTGAACCGAGAAAATGGAATAGAAGAACCACTGCAGCCATCAGAGGCTTCAGTGCAAAGGAGAGCCTGTCCTGTCCCTCATCTCCTTCCCAGCATTTACTTCCACATATATAGGAAATACTCCCCTTTTCCCAATTTCCAATAAAGCCTCCTCTATGCGGGCATCATGTCTCCCTGGACTACCTGATCAATCCTCCTCTGATTCTTAGCAGGATACCCAAAGCCTCCACTGAAGGCTCTTCCTCTGTTTAAGAACAGCCCAGGTTAAGTCATGCAAGCCTAAAGCGCCATCTGATGACATGTTTCACTTCCAAAACTCCACAGCACTTCACTGCTGCCCAAAGGAAGAGTCTGACCATCACTAGTTACTTCAGAGACAGTTTTTTGTAACCAAAAACATTATCCACACACTACAAACTTCCCCCATATCTGCTTTACTTCAGAGTAGTTCATTTTTTTTCTAACCTGTCCATTTAGAAATTATTGACTAAAGGATATTAAGGTTTCTGTAGTAGAAAATAACTGGATTTTACAGTAATCATGGGTATTCTAGACTTCTTTATTTTAAAAAAACCCTCAACTCTCCCAATATTACATAAGGCCTCAATCAGCCCATCACCATGATAGACTGAGCCCAGGTATTATTCTCTTATCCTAAAAGCTGCACAAGGCAAGAAAGGCTAAATAAATCTACGTCACACAGGTCTGGAGCGGCATCAAAAATGGTACTCAAAAAAGAGATAAGCAGAAACTCATCTTTCTTTTGTTGAGGATGAACCCAAATCTGGGGACTCTCACATCCTGATCTGCACAAACAAGTTGTGCAGCTCAATGTAGATGCAATTATACAGAGAGCTCAGCTTTCCCCTCCCGGATCAAGAACAGTTTGAACTCACTTTGAGACCTGACATGATTAAAACAGACATAAAATGATCTTCAATTTTAAGAAAGTCAAGTTCCCCAACCTTTCAGTTGCAGAGGCAAAAGATCACTGATCTTTTATCCCATGTGCTATTGCCAGACAGGCTTAAATAATTGCAGGGGGGAAGTTTATACATCTTAATTAAGTGCTTAATGTGCAGGTCAGACTGAATGCTAATAAAATACTTGGTATTAGACAATCTTAAAAACCTGAAATTATTTACAAATCAAAGTCATATTTCTTTGTGACCACTCTGGAAAAGCTCCTCATGCAAAATAATTAAGTTACAATACTTTTCATTATTTAGCTGGACAGAAAATAAAGTACAAATACAATTTATACTGAAATGCACTTAACAAGACAAAGTACCAAACTTCTGTTTTTAAATACATGCCAGATCCCACTGATGGCAACACAAGAGGCTGTGCAAAATTAAAGCTCCTTGTGGAAATGAACTAAAGTCTAACAACCTGTGTTTCCCCTCTGCCCCTTTCACATCACTTCAGTCTAGAGGTTTTCTAATAGAGTTCACAGGGAAGTTCCCCATCCACCCGTCCAGGGAGGCAGGAAGGAGCACCTGAATATAGGCAGGGCATGTGACCAGCTCTTTTGCTGGCATTGCTCTCTAAAGACATTTGTGAAAATATAAAATGAGTACAATGCAAGGCAGGGTGATTGAAAGCAAACTGAAGATCTGTGGGTGTTGGTCAGCAGGGAAAAGGCTGTAAAACACTCCAGACATCTGATCAGTCCTTGTCAGCCAGGGTGAAAATGGTCTCATCTCATCCATCTAATCAGAGATGTCTGCAGTAAATGCTTCAGTTCAATTCTTTTCGCACTCCTGGTACATGAGTACACTGTTCTGACAAGAGGGAATCCAGCTCTTAATTGTCATTCCAGTCAGAGCAGTTGCTGCTTCCCTGATCCTGCCTCACTTCAGGCTATATTCCTTTTGGTTTATGCTTCCTCATGCCTCCTCACGCAGGAGGACTGGATCCATCCTACAGCACAGCACTAATTATGGTACTGCAAGTTCTCAGCATCTGTCTCCTGTAAGAGTAAGGGACACCCTGGTTTGTTACTGCAGCAGCACCAAGAGCATCTTTAAATTGACTGTACCCTCTTCACAAACGTACTTTTAAGTGAAGGAAGTGAAGTGGAACATTATGTAATGCACATCCAGGAAGTTAAACAGTTCCTGTGAGTATCATCAAACTTTTTACTCAGTCTTTTGTCTCTTCCTCAGACAGCCCCAGTACAGTCTGTCAGTGCTGATCTGCATCAATGCAATCCAGTTAAATAACACTGCAGCAGTGGAAAAGGAGTCAAAGTCTCCACTGAGCAATGTTTTAAAATCAAGAGCCATCAGCTTCAAATGTTATTCTGTGCATTTTGCATTTATTGGCACATATACGAATGAAAAAAGCTGTTAAAAATACCTTCACTCCTCAGTCACACAGATGTGCAGACCAACAATATGAATTCTTCATTTGAGGGCCACTCTCAGACAGAGTTTTGTTTTATTTTAGCCTAATTGATACATGAACACCTCTTTCCTACAGGGCAATGAATGAATCAGTGCAAATGTACAAACACTCTCCTTCCAGTAGCCTCTTCTTGAAAAACAATCGTGTATCACAAACTATTGCTTGTTTCAGAGGTTTGTCAGAGTATTAGTTTTGTTCTTGCTTGCAACTGTTCTCAGGGAAAAAAAAGCAGTGACAGAACACTAAATAACAAGATTCCAGATATATGTCCTTCAGTAGGTACTTGCATTGAGGACACAACTGGTTCAGTTCTCAGGGAACTTTTTCAACCACAATTTCAGAAAACTGCTGTAAAGATGCCATCAATCAATCCTGAAATTCAGCCCGGCACATTCCCACAAGTGGTCACAACCAGCTCAGTGTAAGGGCAGAATTCCTGTTCTCCTGCCCTTGGCCAGCCCAGATGTGCTCCTCTGCACAAGGAACACTCGTTTTTGTGCTTTTTGAAGAGAAACATTCATATGATAAACACAGAAATGCTTCTCTCCAGCTCCTGCCTTTCCTGAGCATAAGGCTGCTGGGATGACTAAGAGGAAGCAGAACAACATCGCCCCCTCACACCCACAAACCCTGAACTATTCGGTTCATCACATGTGCGCTCAGTAAGATGCAGAAGGGGCAGGCGTTCTCTGCAAGACAAGATATTTTGAGAGGTATCATATCAACAAACTCCAACTGAGTTCACAGACACGAAGTACCGTGAAATTTGAAACAGTGAGAACTGGACTTGGCGTAGGAAGGTGCCAAAAATTCAATTAAGGGTTGCATTCTAGTACCTTGTACTTGTCAGACAGGTTGAAAAAATGGGTTATAATTTCCTCGTCTTTAACACCTCTACAGACAGAGGGTTTTATAAAGAAACCCATGTATGGCTTTAAAAGCTTACAAAATAAAGCTGGTATATATATATATATTGCCTTAGTTCTCCAGTACACAGAGACTAAACCAAGATTAGTTGTCTTGAAGATTACACCTGGCTACCTGCAAGCCAAACACCATTGGTGTGAGGAGCACAAATGAGAAAAACTGCTGATTCCTCATCAGTGTGCAAAAGAAAACCTTGGGGAGAAAAGCAGGACTGATTACACTCTCTCCTGTAAAGAGCATCCGCAGGAACAGACAGAAGTCTGGCAGAACAATTTGATAAAGCAAGAGCTGAATGTACTCAGGGAACAAGAGCTAATGGTCAGAGGAAAAAAACACTATTTATGGATTCAGGTAGGAGCTGGACGATCCTCCTCCCCTTCAAACCCAATCAAAACTATCATGTTTTGTGACAGATTAATTATGGAAGGACATAAATTTCAAACTGGTGAAATTCATCCACTGCTGCTTTGCCAGTTAGTAAATATGACAAGTGCTGCAGGTACCTTTACTGTGGATGATTTCTGGCAATCACATCAAACAACACAGTATCCTACAGGGCGAGACCACCTCACTTGTAATAACAGTTTGGAAAATGAACACAACTTTCCCTCCACAAGGGCCCAGAGAGCTCCAGCTGAGCACAGGAGATGCAGGAGCAGGTAGGGAGATCTCAGCAGTTCGCCAGGACCACTGGTTGCCATGGCTACCCTGAAGGATGTGCAGAGGAGGCTCACACTGATGTCCAGGATTTGCTTCTGGACTAGTTTAGCCTTGCCTTGGGCTGCCCTGCAACAACAGGGGAATGCGGCTTCTACCACAGCCCTTAAGAATCTTACAAAGCCACTTGATCCTCTGCAGAACGTAAAAATTGCTTTTTCAGTCCTTTCTGCGTTGTTCAGAAATCCAACCTTTCAGATTTTGTTTGAAGACTGGGCAAAAATCACACCTCCAGCTAGCACTGCTGGAGCAGAAGTATCCTCACAACTGGAAGGTTATGGTTTTACTTCTGGAAAATCCCACAGAAGCAATGTGACACTTCATCAGGTGCTCCCTTTGTTCACCGTCCTTTTCCTCCCCATCATTCAGCCCATCTCTCCCTCCAGCACAGGAAGTACAACACAAAGCTCAAACCTGAGCTGACTTCACCTGAAAAATACTTTCTTTTCCATAAGCAATGACACAGACAGGTGAACAGGGGACAGCAGAGCAAGGGCTAACTGCTGGAATCAAACATCCTTGTGGGTAATCTGAACAGTGCTCCCTGGGCCTGGGTACACAATGCACTGGGGCATCCTTACACGTGGAGCCGCTACAGAGAGTCTGCCTGGAGGTGATAGCAGGGAAATTAAAGTGCCAATTCTCACATCAACAGACATGCAATTCAGCAGGTGCTCCTGCTTAGAGCCAGGAGAATATACCCGAGGAAATGGGAGAATAATGAGATGTCCATAAAATGTTTTAAGCTACAGCTATCAGGGACAGTGTGAGCAGCACATGAAGGGATCTGCAAAGTCCTCTGGTTATTAGAAGTAGTTTGGTTACTGAAGTGGTGACAATCCTGGGAAATTATACATTTCTCTTGATAGCAGGCAGGAACATCACTGCTCTGACATGTGTTACATTTAGCCAGCAAGTCAACGCCTTCATAACAGGGTATGTATTTACATTTTCCTTGCTGCAAAAAAGTGTTTATCCCTACAAAATGTTTATCCTTAGCTTATGTGAGCATCTGACCTTGTCAAACAGAGACCCTATTGACACATGTAGGATCACTAAGCTTGCTGGAATCTGTTCCATACATGTGCAATGACATCCATATTTCAGTCTGCACAAACATTAGTAATAAAGTTACGGCATTTTATCACCATCTGTCAATTATGGTATCATTGCCTTCTGGAGCACGAAACCCTGAGGTTAATTTCATTAGAGAGCAGCACAAAAACAATATAGAAAATAGCATTTAAACCTACAGTATATAGTGATTAAGACCAAGAGGAGTCATTCTGGAGGAGGTTTTTGGACTGCACTAAAACCTTGCCCTCCAAAGGACAGCAAGTGATGGCCCTCAGGGTTCTTTATGTCTATTTTTAAAACTACCCCATAGCACCAGGAGCTTTGAGAAAACTGTACCCTGAAATTTTTCATATTGACAATTTTTACCATTAAATCCCAAACGTTTTTAAACTTTCATGGAGCTTGGCACTGAGTCACTAACCTGCTGAGGCAATTATGCAAGCCAAAGTTGTCTTAATTGTGCTTCCTCAAGCATATTCCCTCAGCTCCAATTAAAAAATAAAGAGAGATGCTGAAAAGCCATGTCCAAAATACTTAAATTTGAATAGCCTGAAGCAAACATCTAAATACATGTCTAGACAATTTAAAATAAGGTGGTCTTATTTCAAAAACTACTACTGGAAGGCTTGCACTTGGGAGGACTTGTATGCAATTTCTCTACTTGTTCCTTCTGTCTAGAAGAAAAAAAAAAAAACGAGTGCTTTATTTGTGACAGCTCCAGTGTGCCCCACAAAGTAAATGCTATAAATAAGAAAACACAAAACCCACAAGTTCTGTGAAGGAGAAAATTTGAAGCGTTAGGGAATTCGAGGATTCCAAAGGCTTAGAATTGGGGGTGTGCACCAAGAAAGTCAACAAAGCCTGGCTGGGGAGAACTTCAATACTAGAGACTGAAATATTATATTGGATTTGCTTTTAACAGATCAAAACAGAGGGTCTACCTGTCAAGTTCCATAGAAGCAGCTTTATTTGGCATGGACTGGTTTGGTTTTTTTAACATATACTTCTGTCTCAGTGAGGGCTGGCAGTCCTGCACACCTCCCTGGAGGTCTCTCTCACGCATGGTGCTGTTGTGTGGAAGATGTCAGCCTGCTTTGACTATGGAAGGAGGGACAATACCCAGAAGAGGTGAAGGTGGGTCTCAGAGTTTCTTAAGAATCAATTCTGACAAGTTCTACTTTTGCAATAACTTTTGTTTGGAGCGAGAAGGCCAGTGAGTTACTCCACTCACAGTGCAACCTCTAGGGACAATGCCCAAAGGAGACAGTGCCATTCTTTTTCCTCCCTTCAGATTTCCTTAAGGCTATTTGGGAAAGGCAGGGTGTGATCTGATTCTGCAGAAGTCACTTTCTATCAGAAGAAGCAAAAATGCCACACTGCAATCAGCTCTTTTCCAAACAAGAACAACTTGCCTGCTCTTGCACGCACTGCAACTTCCCTTACTTACAATAAGTCACATTTCTGCTATTTTACTGTGAAATTCAGTTGATCAGGAAGCTCCCAGTAGCAGGTTCCTACTATAATTTAATTAGAAGGGCAGTAGCTAAGTTTCACCATATGCAACTGCCAGATGCAATCACTGCAGTTGAAGTCTAAAGGCAATGTTCCTGCATGTACTGGAGCATAGTTTTATAAGTGATGAAAGCTGTCACTTATGTCACAGATATTGCTCTAATGCACGATGATATTACAGTTCCAGCAGAACCAAAATAAATTAATAATACATTTTGTGAAAGCATTTACAGCAAGTGAGTTTGGAATACAGAGTTTCAAGTGCCATATACTTTCTTGCAACTCCATATTTATGGATAAGTCACTTGAGATCTGTTACATTAGTCTATATACTTTGCCTGGCACTGTAACAAGCTCTCACAGCCAATTTTAAACCTTACCTAGTTGGAGGACTGAAAGATACAACTAATTAGGGCGAAACAAAAACATAACACAAATCCTTCACTACTCAGGACTGTAGGAAGAGGCAATACTGCATCAAAAGTACCTTAAAATTGTGTGTGTCTTGAGCAGACTTGCTGAATGCTTTTCAAAAGCCCAATAACTAACCCAGGAAAGTTTTCAAATGTCTTTAACAAAATGCAGTGAAGAATGACAATCTTTGAATCATCCCTGGATAACTAAATAGAAAAAAACATACACTACGTGTTAAATGGTGTTCCAAAAGATGAAAGCAGAAGTTAATTTTTCAATACTTTGTCCAGCTCCCTTCACAAGGACTTCAAATGAAAAGAGATCAGGCTACGGTATGTCAAGATGATGAAGAAAGTTAATTAAAATGTATCAGGATTTCAGAAAAGGAATCTGCCACTTCATAAACTGAAAGCAAGTGTGACATACAAAACAGCTTGTTTTCCTAGAAAATAACATCGGCTTCAGCCTTGCAATCAACACTGGGCTCCATTTACATGTAGGTAACGTCCCTCTTGCCAGGAGAGTTATTATTCCTTTCTGTTAACACTACTGAGATCAGAATTAGTTTCTTACAGTACAGTAATAAGACAGACAGATTGTTTCAGAAAAGCCCAAAAAACAATTAACCCCAGCGCTAAAAGTAGATGTTCTACCCTGATTAATTACCAACAGCAATTCATCACTCCCAGCGTTGCTATTTGCAATGCACAAACGCAGCTCCTCCAACACCTCCAGCCCCACAGCCCATCTCGTGGGGTCGCAGCAGGCACTGCTGAGCTCCAGGCACATACAAACACCCTTAGAAGACTCTGCACACACCAGGCAGTGTCCTCAGAGCCCAGCAGCTCGGCCCCAAACGCTGCCCACGGAGCAGCACGGCCAGCAGAGTCCCTCGGGCAGCACTGGCACCTGTTCCGGACCAGCCGGGCACCGCGCTGGCACAGCCGGTCGCGACGTGACCACCAGCTAATGGAGCTGTCCTGGCACGGAGCTGCGGCCAGACACATCCCATGAAAGCCTGCTTTGAAAAGCCATTGAAAGAGCTGTTTTGGCAAGGGCGCTGAGCCCCACCGACAGAGCCGTGGCTGGTCCAAAAAACCCGAATGAAAACAGGCTGTAAAACTTCAGACACAAAAGAGTGAGAAAGAAGAGACGCTCAGAGGGTGTTCGGTTCTGAACCGACAGAATGGAGTCAATAAACAAGTGCATTTAATCAACATCAGTAACACTAAGAGAAAAAATGAGCTCTAAGCCTTTCCGCTTCAAATATTGCTCTAAGATAACAGCATAACATCTGGTACAAAATACAGGTTTTTTTTCTAAAAACTACAAAATAACCTGGATGCAAAATTCAGCCAGTAGCAGGATTTTTCTCTCTGGGTTTTACACAGCAGAAAACTCCAAACAAGGCATTCAATTAGAATTTCTTTTTGATGTGAAGGATGCCGATCACTCACCTTCCCAAAGGAGTGAGAAGCATGGGAAGACCACGTGGAAAGGAAAATTAAACTTCTCTTTGCTCCTGCCCTAAGGTCAATTCCAGTTCGGGCCTCTTAGGCTTAAGCATCACTGCTATTTGCTCTGCTGGTATTTTTCATGTATTTTCAAATATTTTCATTTGTCTCTCTTACCTCCATGATTTTTTCAACTCTACAACTCCAGCTTCATTTTGCTCTGCAAATATCTACAAGAAGAAAGCAACCAGAGCATTGGCCCCATTACAGACATGACTCCAGACACCAATACAGGCAACTGATGAACTTGTGTCTGGACAGGAGTTAAAACTAGCTAGTGTTTGTTGCACAGTGGACAGAATTGCCACCAAAACCCTCACGCTTTTTTCTCTGCATTATCATTCCAGTCCTTCCTCCTTGTTTCTTTCAAGCTTCCATGAACGCACCAGCTTAAGAAAAAAAAACCCAACAACAAATGCAACAGTAGCAGCCTCACAGTGTTCAAACTGGGAAAGCTGGCAGGGCATGAAAACGAGATGCAAGCTTGGTGCCCTGCATGTCTTTCTGAATTGTTCAGAGAGAATATTTGGAACAGCAGCAGCTTCAAGGGATAAATAGCAAAGTTAGACACAGAAAGGCAGAGAGGAAAAACCACTGCCTGCTGTGCAGGCATCTTATCCACAATAGAACATATGCAATGGCTAAAGACATACAGTTTTTTAAGTCAGAGGCAAAGAACAAGAGTCGTTTTACTGGGGATGAGTTGGATAAAATATTCTCCTCCTTGTTGGTATAGTTTTGTTTGTCCTGGCCTTGGAGACCTGTAGCTATTGAAATATCACTCTTGGCTCACCACGGACAAAACAGCTCAGTTCGGAGTCCAGGATTCAAGCTGTGCCTGGAAGGTGGAATCTGGCCTTGGAGCGCTCTTGAGCTACTCACTGTTCAAGCCTCATTGGTTTGTGTTTATGAGAACTGACGCCGTTCCAAGTACCCACTCGATGATGAGCCATTTAAACACCACATGGAGGGAGCTGAATTTGTCTTAATCTTGCTTATTCTCCCACACAGAGGAGTTTGTATCACGTTAGACCTGATTCTAAATGCTAAAGCAATTCCCATGAACAAGTGGAATCACAGAGCACTTGTGCTGTGCTCTGTTGGCTCACATCTACACGATCTCCCTGGGGCTCCAGGAACACACTCAAGCTCTGTTGTACAGAGGGTGTTTGGGGGTTTTTTGGTTGTTGGGTTTGGGTTTTCCATGGATTTGGTTTTATAATTTAAAAACTCCAGTAACTCACAGAAAATAACCAAGCAATTTCCAACATCCAGAATCAAAAATGAAGGTTGAAACCTCACTGCCTTCCCTTCTGAAACCAAACTATTTGTTTTCCAACAAGCCTCAGGTGTTTCCATAAGGATTTCCCACAGCAAGTTAGTATTAATTCTACCTTTTGTTAGAGAGGCTGTAACACTACTCTCATTTTTGGGATTACAAGCCATGATTCATCCGCGTCTAATATTTTACATTGGTGGGTAATATACACATTCTAAGGAAAAATTAGGTTAATCTTTTTAATTAGCGTGGCTTTGAAAACTAAATAGGCTAACCTGAATTCTTGGGCCTGTACAGAAGATCCCATTTTTCAAGCTTTCCACAGGTTATCTGATTGTTATGTCTAAATTAAGCCATTCAACAGGCGAGGTGGACAGCAGCACCTCAACGCAAGGTGAGGCCCAGTTTGTGCCAAGCAGTTGCATTAACACAGTCACAGCATAAAAAAATATTTTAATTTTCAGTCAATATGTCTCAGCAGCAAACTCATTAGGCAACAATGAACCAGAACAATTTGCCGCACACAGACCCCCTGGAGCTGGTGCAGCTGTATGGGAAGCATTGCCCGAATCATGCACATTTTTTTAGTTAGTCACTACAGAACAGTTATTCCACTGAATCCAAATCCACCCCGAGGTGTAAATGGGCAAAAGCTCATCTCTCATCGCACAAAGACTCTGTTAATCCTTGGAGCAGCACAGGAGATCAACTGTGCTCCCTCGTGGACCGTGCACCTCAGCCCCCTCTGGCTCACAGTTACAAAGTTTTATCACTGCGATACATGAGACACTTTAGAATTATGGCTGGCCTGCTTCCTAGAGGGAAAAAAAGCAGGCATGGCATAGAATTTAAAGGGGAAACACTACTTCAAGCATGAAATTATAAACCTAAAAATAACTTTAGGTGGGTTTCTTCTTTGTTCAAATCCATCCAAGGCAGAATATATAGAATATACTGCCTTGAAGTGCGGAACAGTACTGAGATGTGTTGTTTTAAGCAGTAAACTGCCTACAGGTAAAAGCAGCTCCATGGTATCGACTGTCCAATTCTGTGTGTAATCCCTGTGTGGATTTCTGCACACTTATAGCACAAGTATAACCAGCTGAGACATCAGCTTTGTGCTTGTTTTAATAAAAATACGGGAAGCCAATAACAGAAAACATCAAACCTTAACCAGGAGACATATTTATTTTAGCTCCCAAAGTCCACAGTAACCAAAACTACTCCTAATGGATTAAAAGTTCACTGCACCTTTCTACCCCCACTGCTACATTAAAAAGCATGACTTTAAACAATTCAGTCTTCACTGCACAGAGAATTGTAGTATTTGTGTGCTTACTGTGGCTCCTAAATACAATATTAATGATGTCAGACATGGCCACACACTTGTCCGGGCAAGACTTGAATTTATGTCTCTATAGAGCCGGAAATTAAGAGCCTAACACTTGTTTTCCCATGATTCACAAGGTTTCAGGAATTGTTACGATGCACTAGGAGGGGCAATGAAAGGCCTAGTATGGATTAAGCAAACTCTCTGTGCAGCAAGACTTGAAAACACACTTATCACAGCTGTAATTACAAGCCTGACTGGCCACAGCTGATCCCTAACCTCAAATACTCTCACACTCCCCTTCACCGAGTCTGCATTAGGGAAAAAACCCTTTACTGTGGCCTTATTAAACAAACATTTCCTTGTTCTCATTTTAAAGGTTCTACTAGTTTAACCTGTCTTCTATAGAAAGAGTCAAACCATGGCATTATAAAACTGGAGCACTAACTACCTCAAAGTCCTCAGGTTGTTCAGCTTTCCATAGGTCTTTTTGCTGAATTGTTTCAGGGAGGGAATTGTAACCGTATTTACCTGCTGTTTGACACTGGCAACTCACCACTCCCTCCAGGAACTGCTGACATTACTTTATCCAGGAATGCAGACTCGAAATTTCCCCCTGTAATGTTCTGATCAAACTGTGGATGTTTCTGTGTAGTTGGTTTATGACATTGTCAAAGAGGTCAAGGTGGTTACTGTGAAATAAAAGTTCGCGTTTGGAAGGCAGTCAAGCAGTGCCTTTCAAAAACCAGGAGCATTCCCTCTAAGTGATTTTCTCCAAGGCTTGACTGTGACACAGCCTAGCTCTGAATTCTTGAAGGCGGGTGTTTATTTTTTAATTGGACTAACTACGATGCCAGCTAAGGTAGCCAAGTATGAAATTAATACGGATTTAAAAGCTCAAACTTTGCCAGTTTGGGGATGTTTTATTTCAGTCTCTAACTCTGATATCAATCATGGAGGGAGAAGAAAAAAGGAATTAAAATACTATTCTGATTATGTATACACAGTGGATGGGATGAGTCTGCAACTGTAGTAAGAAAACATCAGGCTGGACTTTAACAATAGAAGTTGGCTGGCAAGGACAAATAAATTCTGGAAAAGGTTCCCTGGGGAGGTCTCTACCCATACCCACTAGGTCCCTTTAAGCAGGGTTTTGGTTCAATGATTTTGGACTTCTTTGGCAAAGCTGGCAAGTAAGGCTCATATCCCTGTTCTGTGTCAGATATGGAAATACAGAAGCAGTCCCTGTTTAGTGAGATTTATGGCTGCCATACAGACCCCACCAGGAACCCAGTCCTGTTCACTGTGCAGTTCTGCTATTTTCCCTCAGCTTAAAGAAACATAACAAAAATAATTCAAGCTACTCAAAAAATTTTGCGTGTTTAGCCGCTCGATCCATAAGCAGAAAAAAGTTAATTACACAACCCATTTAGGCATTTAATGTCCCAGGGCCAAGTCACTGAATGTTCACAGACAGCATTAATAAACATGGTTTATCTTACTTCATAAAAGTTGCGATTATCATTTTTCAATAACTGAAGCTATCAGCAGTATTTCACCTCTCATACTTTGTGAAATTAAACAGAAATGGCAAAGCCTATTTGAATTCAGTTCATTGTGAACACACTCTCGTTTTGTTCTAATGTACAATGGCAAAATTCAGGGCTGGGTTTCTCCAAGTGCAGCACACCAGGGCTCAGCTGGGAACAAAATGAAGCAGCCAAGCACATGAGGGCAAATCAACCTCTATTTTGATGCCTAAATGAGAACATTCAAATGTTAAAAAAAAACAAAAAAAACAAAAAAAAACAAGCCCAAAAAAAACAACAAAAGTATGCTTGCTTGTTTTCAGCATCATTACATCTTAGCTCTAAGTGTAGGAATGGTCCACTTCTGCATTTCAGCTACAGATCACACAATAAGTACTTAAGAAGTTCCCACTAGGGAAACAAATCCATCACAGTACTACGTACTTATAGCCCAAGGCCCATTAGAGTAAATTGACAGACTTTGCATCTAACATTTTGCATATATACAACATTATTATATACAAGTGCTTTAACCCTTATATGGGTTACTCTCATTCCACTTTTGAAGTGCTACTGAAATGCCACCAATGTTGGCTCCCGTTCAATACCAACCAACTGCCTCTTCCTTGTTCTGAAGGCAGACAAAATAATTGTAAATTAGTGAAAGTGAGAAGATTCCTAGAAAAGAAATAACATTTGTAACTTCTCTTGCTGATGGTTACATACACTGTAACATATGAACTTTATGAATTATGTGCTAATTATCTTCAAATATAAGTTTTCCAACAAAATATACGTCATCAGCCTTTTATAGGCTTAGTTTGATCGAAAAACATTCTGGCAATCATCCTGTAATATAGGAAGGTCTAAATAGCAACTTACACAGTAGGTATCAATGGCTGCAATCCCTGTTTGCATTACCAGATATAATTATGGCATGATTTTTAAAGGCATCTTTACCACATAAGGCACTGCCAGTATCACTATGCCAAGTCCCTTTACTAGAAACTTCCAAAACTTGAACAGTGGTTCATCCAGTATATGTGCACAAGGTTAGGCCAAGGTTAAGTCTTATGATTTTAAAACATTTTCAGATTAAAAATATTCTCATTTTCACTCAAATCCAAGAAACAGATCAGATCCCCACAGAAACCATTACTCTCAGGTGAATCCATTTCAGAACCCACACTACTGAGGCCTAGAAATATTCCAGAAGAAATGAAAAAAAAAATAAAATAAAATGCAGCAACAAGAAGAAATAAGTGATTTCCCTAAGCATTTTCATAGCTTGCATAAAGACATCAATTACCATGGCTTGTCTTCTAAATTAATGATTCACAGTGATGGATTATTCATGCAAGTCGGCCAGCTGAACATTATCCTTTGACTCTGGGGAGAAAGTATAGCATGTCTTAATTAACTAGATTTTGTATAAGCCAGAAGATACTCAGAAAAACTTTACTTCTCTAGTCAACCAGGTAAAATGCAAGCAAATAGAACAAGAGGTAATTGAAATATGCAAAACTCTTCAGCAGTTTTCCATAATCCATATTTAAAGGGAACTAGCTAGAGCACATTGCCTCAAGTGAGCTTTGTAAAATCATTCCAAATTGCCATTTTGTTGAATGAACTGACTTCAGATCGGCTCCATTTAAGCATGAAAAAGATGGAAATTTCATATTAATATGCTCCTTCCTGTCTATGCAAAACCCTACAAGACTCCAGTGATGGCACAATTTCTTCTTTCAAAAAGATATCAAGTATTTTTTTGACTGAAATTCAACTCAACACCACAATTTTCTATGAGTGAATGATAGGTTATTATCCCAAATATTTTCCAAATGAATGCTGTGTTCTAATGGCCTCTTTGAACAAACATAACATTTATGTGTTGTGTAAGTCTACTGATACTTTTTCTTTGATCAGGATGGTGCAAAACACCCCTACAATTCAAACAATATTTAGGATTTGCATTTATTAGGTTTCAAAGTGTTCTTCAATCATCACATCGAAAGTTTTACAAAATAAAAAGGGGAAGTCTATGATCAATGTTGCAATCTGTCCTTAGAGTAACTAATAGGAACAATCCAGTATCTCTAAAAATCTATACCAAGCTGCTCTAAGATAGATGAATTATACGAGCACCTAGCTGCTTACAGCTTATATACATTAAGGTTATTAAAAGCACTAATCACAGTCAAATAGACCTTTTGCTTTTAACAAACTATTACCCATATGCTTCACAGCCTTTAATGGATTTTATTTGATGAGTAGGAAGACTGTTTTCATTTGATACTGGAGAAGCATAGGTTAAGTATAGATTAAGTGACTTGTCCACTACCAAAGGATCTAAAAAACAAGGAAGCTTTTTTCCCTTCTTCTTTTAAAACTATCCTAGCCATTGGTGTTACCTTCTCTGAGCTCCTGGGATAATCCTGGAGCCTTTGAAAGCAAAAATTTAATTTTGTACCTGCTCTCTCTCAGTGCTTCAGCAATATTTCTGGGGATTCTTCTAAAGCCTTACACTTCCTAAGGAATTAAGTAATAACTCCAATATAGGACAGTTACATAGATAAGGATTAGGGAAAGATGGTGAAAATCAATTCAATTAGTCTCTACCAATCCTGAAATGACAAAGAGTGGGAACACATATTATCATTCCTTTGTCTCCACAGGGCTTTCACTACAGGTAAGGATGATCCCGTATTAGATCCAGCTCCTTGTAAAAATTCTTATTTGCAGATTTGAATTTATGTTGCATTCCCCTCCTTCCAAATAAGAAATGCCCTCGTGCTCTTGTTGGGAAACACGCTTCCATCACTTCAAGAATTTGTTTTCATTGCAACTCAGTGAAACCTTGCCCTCCTACAGCTAAAGGGTATTTGGCTGTCACTTCCTATATGAGGACCTGCCATCCCTTCTGTCAAATCCACAAGTGCTCTGTGTTTTGATATTGTATGTACATTTTCCTCCCTCACATTTGTACATGATAAATTACCAATGGCATTTTTTGCTTCATGCATATCATCCCCTCAAAACATTACAGTCAGTTTGATTCTTACTCACTTTCATGGATATCTTCTCTATATGCCCTGCTGCTCCATATTCCTTGTAATTAGACATTTCTGTTTGCTTTTCTGATATTTGTTTTCCTTGCTATCCTCTCATAGATCTAATATCCTGCTTTCCTTAGAATTTTAACACACGCACGGTAGGAAGAACAGATGGAGACTGTCAGCTACAGATGATGCCAAGTAGCTTCCGTGCAAGTGGAGACTTGAAAAGCATTAAAATCCACGTGGGGTTTTGTGCTACCATGACATTTTCTGTAAGATTGCTATCTCCTGTCATGCTGAATTCCCAAGAGCTATTTAGAGATGGTCTCTACACCTGACCCACCTGAGTCTGCCAGATCAGGGACAGGGAGAGATGTGGAAAGAAGTTATTCATCAGCCATTTTCTTGTCTTTGGCTTAAAAGGACCAAAAGAAAATAAAATACAAACCCATCACTTCTGGCCAAGTTCACACAGGGCTGGGATATTTCAGAGACTACTGTTATTTTCTGTTTGAACTGGTAGGAATAAACTGGCTCTTACTTACCCTGGAAAGAAAGCCACAGCAAGTACTTCTCACAGTTCTGACTCCTTGCAGTGGCACTTGCAGGTGGTAGAGGTCAGGACCCTTGGAGGTTAAAAGCAACAAAGATTTGTGAGCACTCACTGCAGGAGCACAGAGTACTGCAGGCACAGCAGAGCAAAATAGAGCATGGAAAGGGAGATGCTCAGGGGAAGGCCTGGGCACTGAGGGAGGAGGATAAAGCAGGAAAGCAGATGAGGAGGGAAGGCCCAATTCTGATGCAGAGGAATGACCCGAGGCAAAGACAAAATATCCCCTCCAGACTTTCACTACCACCAGCTAGGGAAAACACATAATCCCTATCTGTCACACTTCGGCCAACATTACTGCAGGATGAAAATGAGATCACGGCAACCACAGACCAGAACGGCACCGAATTAAAAGGTTCAGCTCTGCATCTCCTGTGGTTACATCATAACCCCTGCATGGCTGTTCTTTCCGACACTGTCTTGCTCCTCTGAAGAGATTCTCAGACACTGCTGTCCTCTTCTTCTCAGATCCTCAACTCGCAGACCTCCACTAACAGCTCCTTTGGATGGAGAGAACTAAAAGAGCAGGTGTGCTGATGGATTCTGGGCCTGGACTCATCACAGCCGGAGTCACCGGGCACAGCAGAAAGAAGCTGGTCCACAGCACATGCAGCCACAAAGCAAGATCTTGTTTGTCACACTCGACTATGGAGGTGTAGCAGGCACATTAAGCATGAATCCAAAACTCTTCTGTCATCTTGAACTCAAACGTGAGCTTTGTCAAGTGTTATCTGAACCTTTATTTTAGAAGTGTAGAGTCAGCTTTGGTCTTTTTAATTTTTTCTTCTAAATCAAAAACCCCACCTACTGTCTGTAATGTTACTGCATTGAAGAGGTTTTTATTTACCATATGCAATTGCACATGGTTTTAAAAACAAAATAGAATTACTACAGTGTTTTAAAAATTCACATCCAGTTTAATAAGAGACTAGTTTATTACTCGTTAGTACTTGTAAGAATCATTAGACATCTTTCAACTCCCACTAATTACTTTGGTTTTGGCAGACATTACTGTTTCCTCCTCCTGCTTTTTTTAATAAATCTGAAATTAACAAGTCAATAAACTGACATATTTACAGTAAAAATAACTCAGCTCCCCTCTCTTCTTCCTCCCACTTCTCATGTCTCTTTGCAAATGAAAAGGTCATCGTTCACCAACAGGCTTTACACACACTCCCAGGGATTTGGGCACATTCCCTCCGCATCAACCGGATCTCAAGCTGAAGACCTGATATTACAGTAAGCTGTTCCTCCTGTCTCAGGTTTTGATTAATTGCTTTAAATAGTTTAGAAACCAGAGCAAACACTACTTCTGACAAAAAAAAGTTATCTGAGAAAGAAAACATGAGTTGCTTCAGTGAACTCCAATTGCCATGTGAAGTACACAATCATTAAATGCTCCAGGAGCTGCTTTAATTTAAATGTGAAAGGAAAAGCATTGGAAAAGGGCAGTTTTGGTGTAGCAATTAAAAAAAGATGTCTTAAATCTTTAAACCCATTTCCTTTCTAGCTCCAGCTTGCATAAGGGAGATGTATGGGGAAAACTAGGGCAGCAAACATCACCTCAGACACAGGCACAGTTCCTAAACCGCAGCGTTTGGCTGCCCTGGCAGGGAAGGAGGCAATCTCCAGTGGCTGAGTGATGGGGAGGAGTTCTGACAGGCTGTCCTTGGCAAAGGACCCACGCTCTTAACACTACCTTCACATGCCAAGGTCAGTTAAAGAAACACGTGTAAAAGTAGATGACCAAGTTCTCCACCTTCCTCCAACCTTCTACAGGAGAATCAAGAGCTGGAATGGCATCGCTGCTCAAGGAGTTCCAGATGCAAAATGCAACTAGTGAGCAAGTGTTTGGGCATATTATTTATTGCAAAGGCAATCTAAGCACTTACTCTCCTGAGCTATCTGAGCAAAATCCTCAGAATTCAGTCAAAACTGCAAAAGCAAAACAAAGCTTTCAGTGTGTTGTTAAAAAAAAAGGTTAAAAAGGAAATCATAGTTCTCTTTTCTCTGATAGGGAAGTCCCCCCAAACCTACTGCACATATAGACATGGATGATAAAAATAGATGAAAACAGAAAAGCACAGGAACTGCAGCTCTTCTGAGGTCTGGAGAGATCACTCACAGCTAACAAGTGCTTGATTTGTACATTGCAGAAATCCCACTGTACATATGCTACAGCTTCGGTTTTGATTTTGACAGAATTATCTTTCTAGAAGCAACAGATTGTCCATTAGGCCCATCAAGTCATCCTGGGCTTAGAATTGTCAGACACACATGGCAGAGTAGAAACAGTTCACATTATTAAGCAATTATTTGTTTAGATGTAATGGTGAAAGTCTGCAGGGCTCAGGTACCTAAATAAGTGCAAAGCAAGCCTACAAATTGGAAGGTATTTGGTTAAAACTAAATGCAACCACCTCGTTTTAACTTCCTTCTTCTAGACAGCAAATTACTTGTCATTATTGTTTCTTCCCCAAAAGAACAGTCTCAAGGTCTGCAAAAATATTTCCAAAGAATTATCATAATATTTAAACACTCAACTAAACAAAAAATCTTTTACAACACTGGAGGTCAAATCTTATTAACCCAAAAGCCACACACACATTTAACTCGTTAGCTTGTATGAATAAGAAATTTTCTCTTTTCCCATCTCGGAGCTGCAGTTGCTTTGCAATGACTCCAAAAGCCCAAAAAGGACACAGATAACTTAGGCAGCTTTTATCACATTAGCCACGGCCTGCAGTTCTCACAATCATTAGCTCTGAAGTGTATTAAACAAACCAGAACACGACCTTAGAGCTGATATTTTAATTGCACCACATAAGAACAGTTCTTTATCAGAGATACTTTATTAAGGCCACCAAATGAGATGCTATTGAGAACTACCCAAATACACAAGCAAGCAGGGAACTCTATTACACAGCCAAGTGAGGCCAGGCAGTGACCACACTGCTTTTAGATGCAGAGTCACCACACAACTCCCAGCAAACACCTCTGATTTTGGCTGGGCTCAGGGTCCAACAAAAAGCAGATGTGTGCAAGTGTATGAGACTAATACACAACAGAAATCAAAGCTTTTAGTTTCAAAATAATATACTATAGTAGGGCTTTACTCATTAGTAAAATGCACAGATTATCTTACGTACTTCATGTTCAGTCCGATATGAGATTAGAACATTATCATTTTATAAATAGAATCTGAGGAAGGGAAAGCAAAACAAGATGATATGGTGCCCTTCCAATAAAGTCAGGAAATTGAAGATACTTCACATAGGAATTCATCTTACTTGAATACTCACAGTACTGTATTGCTAGAGATCTTCTCCAACACAACCTGTCTAAGGACTGCACTAAGGTATTTACACTATAAATAAATATGTGCTTAACGTGACCAATGCAGTTTCCTTACAGTCCTGTCATTTTGTACTGCTTTAAATACCAAGAGCAGAAGGAAGTCTAAAACTCCACATATATAACTGAACTGCAGGATTAATGCCTTTGTCTTGAAGTGGCTATAACTTTGTTATCTGCAGGACTATTTTACAAGAAAATTTAAAGAAAACATGTTCTTCTGTCAACCAATAATTCAAGATTCAGAAAGCGTTTCCTTACCTCCTGCAGGAAAACAGGTTATTTCCTCCATCCCCAAGTTCTGCAAACCTTGGGTCATCCAGTTTACAAGACCATGCTCAAAAGACACGAATTAAACTCAAGAATTTTAAAGGCATTTCCAAATTCAAGTTAACTACTCTCATCTTTCATACATTTAAAGAAAAATACAAAGTTATCACTAATTACAGTTGGCTACACAGATATCTTTCCCTACCATCTGCCCACTATACTGTATCTCAGATGCGCAAGTGTATATAAAACAGAGAAAAACAGGCACTAATTTTTAAAGCCACGTTTGCACACCAATTTTTAATGTAATTTTGAACACAGAGCTTAATTAAGATGACGACAGCCTGATGACTGAGTATAGGACAGATGTACCCTGTATTAAATCATACTCAGCCTGTGCTCTATAAAGACAAAATAATGTATTGCCCACACAGAACATGGATTGTTAGAGATTATTTTAAAAGGTATTCAGGTGTGCCAAAAATGTGTCTTCATGGATGATGAGCAGCCCAAAAAAAAAAAAAAAAATCTGAAATTTTGAGAAATAAAAAAGGCCTTTAAAGAGCTGAGAGTGGTCAGATCTTGATGTGAAGAATCCTACGAGCACTAAACCACCTCCACTGCTCCATTTTGTGATACACGAGATTATGAACTGAATTAAGCTATGCATGGATACAACATTTATATCTACAGAATAAATTTCAACAGAGTTATTACAACAATCTAGTGCTCCTAGAACTCTGCTAAAGTCTGTATGAACATATTTACATTCTTCCATCTGAGAGGAGGTAGGAAGAGACTCGAGCCTTAAAAACAGACCCCAGGTGTGCTCCTGCAGGGAGCCAGACCCTGAGCAGCTCAGAGGTGCATTTATCTCCGGCCATTCTTGGAATCAACTTAAGCCAGCACTGCTGTAACTAAAGAATTCCAAAGGCCAACAGACACACAGCATATTGTGTGCTTTCAGCCCTGAATACCAAAGCAGATGAGTGACAACTTCATGAATACTTTCGCCTACATGTAGACAAATTGCTCACTGACAATGGTAGATGGGGAGACAAACACAAAGCAAATTTAAAAACTCAAACTCAAACTTGATTTGAGGATGTGAAAATACAGGGCAGACAGTCTCATGAGGACACATTTTGGAACTCATGACTGCATTTAAGAGGAAACTTCAGGTTGCCACAAGCCTTCACACTGTATTACAGCTTAGGTCACCCTGTGTAATTCTGTAGCCAACACACACCTTAAAGAAAAAGCCATCAACCTTTCCTCCTCTCTCCTTTCCCTTGGCAACTATTCCTCATCACATTCAACCAAGCTACAATAATTCTAAAAAATACAACGGATGTAACAAAACCCAAAGTATGAATCTGGCCTGAGCCTCACAGCTTAAAAAAAACTCCAAACAACCAAAACAGGGTAGAATGTGGAGAAGCATCACAAAATTGATGGAGGGCGGTAACACTATTTTAAGTTTTAGCAGCTGTGGGACTGCAGTGTTGTAGCTTTATTTTAAAAATACTAATTACACTGAAAGGCTAAAATACCATTTAACAGGCACTTGCCTCCATCTGTGCTACGACATTTTGGTAAACACCTCTCACCTACCCAGAATGGCATCCCTTACCCATTTGACTACAGTAGTGATCACACCAAAAACGATATGAGAACTGAGGAATCAGAGCTCGGAGGTGATTAAAAGTACAAAATTCATACGCATTACGCAGGTTTTAAGTAGCCCTTTAATACCAAGATGTGTGAAGTATTTGATTTATGAGAGATGATACACAGCCTGATTACAACAAAACCAAGGTGGTGTGGGAAGGAGAAGACACATATAATAAAGTGCAACAAGGCAGGTACTTTTTTTAGCTATTTCCCCACACACTGTTCTTGCTGACGTACACGAAGGAGATGGGGACAGGTGACACACAGAGACACCAACACACAATCCCCCTGTTCCCGCACACCCCAAACTTTTCCCACCTCTCCATCACAGCCGTAAGAAGTTACAGCCAGCGCTGACAAGCCCAAAGCTCTGGCTGCTCATCCGCACGGCCACACCGGGGAATTCATGTGCCTCAGCGTCAGCTAATACCGAGCGGTATTAAAAAAAGGGGGGAAAAAAAGGTGAGTTCTAACAGCGACGCATCCCAAATGCCGATGCAAATCCGAAATGTAGATGCAAATCCGAAACGGCGCTGATGCTCTAGTATCAATTTTTAATAACTGAGCTGTTTCTGCAGCATAACATAAAACTTTAAACCCTGAACTTTAAGCCTAGGCTTGCTAGTAACAGCGTTACCTTGAGAAATAATGCAGGAGTTGAGTTCTTTCGCTGGCCAGAGGCTGAACACGGCGCTCACTCCCTCCCGGTCTGCGGCGCGCAGAGCCAGCGGGCAGGACGGGGGTGCCGCGGCGGGAGAAGCCCCTCACAGCCGGGCTCTGGAAGCCCACCCGGGGCCGGGAACAATCGGGAACATCCAGCCCGACCCACAGGACACCCCAGGCGCGTTTGGGGGCACGACTTTTACCTCAGCGCAACTCCGGCCGAGGCGCTGCCGCCGGAGCCCCCCGCAGGCGCCTCAGGGGGAGCGCCCTCCTGCCCCGGCTGGGCGGACACCTGAGGGGCTTCTGGGCTCCATGCGGAATATCCCACCGCGTGGGAGCGGCTCGGGGCCCCAACGCCGCCTCTCCCACCGCGGCGGGCGCAGCCCCTTCCCCTCCTTCCCTCCCTGAGGCGCTGAGGGAGCGCCCGCGACCCCCGCAGGGGCAGCGGCTCCTCCAGCACCGCGAGCCTCGCTCAGCCCTACGAAACAAACCACAACCGCCCGCTTGGATGGGCACACACAGGCCGGCGGAGGGGCGAGCGCACTCACCGGCACTGCCGCCCTGCCCGCCG